>JAWDGP010002797.1:0-240000 GCA_033675545.1 Elysia crispata | reverse complement strand
CCTCCCCCCAAACAAAAAAAAAATGATTCAGATGGCCTGATATAAATCGATCGGATGGCGCTGGCATCGGACCCATGTTTGCGATACGGTACATATTAGGTCTAGGACTAGAGCAAGCTTGGATCTCTTTTGTTTTTTTGTTTTTGTTTTGTTTTGGTTTTTTTTTATGTAAGGTTAGACTTGTTAGGAAAAGCCAAAACTAATCACCTTCAGTAGAATTTAATTATACGGAGACGTGTGATTCGTGTTATGTTCTTTCAGATTGTTTAATATTTTATTTATCAGTTTTGCATTGACTCATGAATGTGTGAGGATAAAATCAATATATAGGCCTAAGCTTGAGTTTTCTTGTAAAATTGCTAGGGCAACTCAAGAGAGGTGACTTCCTGGTCTTAATTCCGAAAATGGGCATACTTGATTAGACGTTTCAGAAACGGAGAGAATTAGCAGATACTTGTTTTGGAATAGAGACACAAAAAAATTTATAGCCATAGTTGGATTTCAAAGTATAAAATTGATGTAGACGCAATAATAGTACATTATTTAATAATAAAGACGAATAGGAAGAAGGATGGTTGTTTTAGTAGCTGCTGGATCGATAGTAATGTAGGTTTCACTAATACTATAAACAACCAAGTGAAAGTAGAAGCACCAGTATAGGCTTATTATTCCTGTTAGTAGTGATTTATTATCAATGAACATGCTGCGCGATGTTTTGCACCTTTACAATTGACCAGCATGTCTTGTGTTTACTGTACATAAAGATAATGGATGCAATGCAATGGATTAAGCAATTCTTGGCCTGGCAATGTATTAAATCACGCTAATCTTGAGCTTTCTGTTCTGTTCTTTTACGTACCTTCTCTGATGACTGTTCCTCCTCCTGTGATAAATGATAAGCATTTTGTTTCTTCTCACATGAAACTGATTTGGTCCTCCGTATTGTAGGATTCCCAGAGTAGTATCGAATCAGATCCTGAACCCGTCATGGAAAGTGCGAGACAAGTGTTTGAAGACCCGGCACAGGTTTGTTTTGAGTATTGCAGCCTAACCAATATTACCTTTTCATCACAAACTTACATAATTATTATTAACAGGAATCTTTCTAGTGAAACGCAAACATTTCAATGATCTACGCCCGCATTGGTTTCAAATGAAGCTAGATCGCGATGTTTCCTCTGTTCTGCAGCCCAACTTCTCTAGTTACACATCTTCAACTCTTGCAGACGTAGACGGGCACTTTTGTTTTCTTCTTTCCTCTTTAGAGAGCCACTTTTGCCTAACAGTCGCATGCCGTGTAGCATTTCTGAGTAACTCTTTGAATTTGGCATTGGAATGAACGTAACACTTACATTTTACAATAATGATTAAATGGAATGGTAGCAGCTATGCACTTGTTAGGACTTTCGAAATTTGTTTCGTTACCTTTTAACATTTTGTAATTGTAGCAAATTCTCTTCATAACCACTTTTAACTTATTTCTTTAATTTTTTTTTTTTTTTTTTTTATTGTAAACTTCTTACTGAGTGATTTTTGCTTGAGCTCTGTGTTGGTGTGTGTTGCTTCTTGCTCTGCTTGGTGTTGAGGCTTCCAAAACCAAACTTTAAAGTATGGACTTAACTCTAAGATGCATCTTGGTGAATGACTTGCCTTAAATTGATCTTACAATCCTAATTTTTCTCGAGCTGATTTGAATCTATGATTTTTATTAATTTGTCCTGTTGCCTTGTTTCTCTTCGCGAAAGCTGTAATTGAATCGTGCATGTTTAAGACGACTAACATCCTCCCTCCCTCCCTTTTTTTTTCTTTACTTCCATATTTTGCCATTGTGATGCAAGAATAGCACGTTAATAGATTTATTATTATTTAACTTGTGTGTCGTTTGCATTGGAATAATGCAGTGAAATATCTAGGATAAATCTGCTATTGAAATTAAAGATTTTAAATTTGTTTCAAAGAGTAAAAATAGTTTTTTGAAATGCCATTGCACTAAGTATGCCATTCATTGATTGCATTTTGAATTGTCAAGCTCTTTTCTTTCCTTTTTTTTTTAAGATAGGATATGTAAAGTACTCGTAATTTTTGACAATCTTTATTGAACTGCATGTATGCACCTTGTTAATTTTGCTTTGTTTTGTTATTGTAGTATGTCTGTTTTCCAATTTGGTATCTCCTGGAATTTTCTATGTCATACTCATAGTCTGTTTTTTCTCATGCCCTTTACGTTGGTATCAACACCTTTTCCCAAGTTTGTTTCCTTCCATCTAGATCCACAAACCTACGCCTGTAAATACTCCACCCCCCGCTCTGGTCCTCTAGATTTTGTTTTCGATTTCTGTTTCTTTTGAATTTATTACACCCGGCCATCCTGGCGTCCACCTTGTTCTGTTCTGTTTTAATATCAGCCCTTCTATGGTTCACACAAACTTAGTAGTGATATACAACAGTAAAGATCTATATGTATAGCATCGAAAGACTTCCTACATGATATTTATACAATATGTTCTAGAATAATTATCATATTTTTGTAAAGCTCTATGAAAAGTTAAACGCTTAAATTTCTTTCACAAATCTAATTCTCTTTAATTTTCTATCTTCGACGTGTCCACAAAGCTACACTTAAAAGTAAAACTAGGTTCGTTTTCTCTCAGTTCTTCCCGCATTCTTTTTCCACCCTGCCTTCACTTAATCAAGTTAATGGGCCCACTTTGTGGTTCTACTTTCGATTAGTAGAGATTAAATGTCAGCTCGACCCGGCAAACGTTTTGTCGTCCTGGCTTCTTTTCCTATCCCGTCTGCTGGTGAAGTACACACTAAATGACGTTCTTAAATTCCAGTGGTGCAGCTTATTACAACATTGTATGCAAAACATTTTTAATAGTAGAATAAAAAAAGTCCATCTTCAGCTCAACAAAATGAATCTTAAAATGACCAGAAATCAAACATTTTATTGACCAGGATATAGTTTATTGGAAGTAAAAAAATTTTCAGTCGAAACGAAGAGGTGGTACTAGAAAAAAGTTTCATTCATGATTCTTCATGAGGAGTTTTGTCCTATTTCTTTTTCCCTTAAGATGATATTATTTTCGCCAGTCATGATGAACTGCTTCTGACACGATTTTCTCTGTAATTGCATGAAGAGTGGAGCTCAAAATGGAGATTGGGGGACTAGAGGTGGAGAGCAAAGGAGAGGAGAGGAAAATAGGAGGAAAGGAGAAAGAAAATGTGGAGGAGGAAGAGAAGATGGCAGGTGGATAAAAGTACACAACAGTTGGATAAAAGTACATAGAGGTATGTTATTTCTGCACTATAGGACTAGGTTTATTGAAGTTAAACCGCCTAGCACAATCAATGGTTTGTGTTCGGCCTTGATGTAGATCTTGAATTGTTGTCCTTTTGCTCATTCTTTTTCATGAGGCTGAAAAATTAACGCAGCGAACAAATAATTTTATTAATTCTACAAACTAAAATATTGGAAATAACTTCTGCTTCTTTTTCCTTAATTCATGTTTTTCAAGCATATTTTTTTTATCATTTTAATTTAGCATGGGTGAGTAACGTATCTAACACTGTGGATGAATTGGCTTGATTGTGATTTTGGTCCTACGTCCGTCCTTTTTAATTTAAACAGCTGGCTTGCAAAAGTGGATCCTAAATTTGTTTTATTTTAACTTCACACTTACATTGAAGTGCATAGTTAATAGTTTCGCCTAGGATCATCTGCGCTTTTCTTTTTAGAACTTCATACATCTATAAATCTATAACTTCTTTGCAATATTTAATGCTTCTATCACCTGTCTCGATCAATAGTTCATGCTGTACCACGGTGCTAGCTTTTCGTGCATTTGACTAAATGCTCTAAAATGTGCAGTGATCGTAACAAAAGATATACATTATAGTGAGTTATGATATTTAATAACGTTTTCACACCTTTGCTTTTTGCTGTTATGGCATTTTTTGAATTAACTGGCATTTTCAAGCAACGGACCTACCTAGCAAACGCAAATCACTAAATAAATGGTCCTGTGGTATTTTTCGTATCGTTAAGTTTTTATCGTAAGTTAAATTGTACAATTTTTTTTAAATCTTATTAGTTCTAATAGGGCAGGTGTCTTGTTTCCCATGCTTCTCAAGCTCTGATCTGGCCCCTTCATGAAGCTCTTTCTGGATATTTGTGATCTAATGTGCATGTTAATCAGTTTACCTGGCTTAACCCTAGGTGTAGATCTGTGTGACACGCTAGTTGCTCTGAAAAAGTGGTTGATTGCTCCTTCTTTGCTTGCCTTTTTCTGCGCTAATCCAATTCTTCTTGAAATAAACAGGCTATCTTTGATGTTGCAGGTAAAGATTTCCTCCTCCTCTTCCTCGCCCTCTTTTTTTCTTCCTCTCTCTCTCTCTCTCTCTCTCTCTCTCTCTCTCTCTCTCTCTCTCTCTCTCTCTCTCTCTCTCTCTCTCTCTCTCTCTCTCTCTCTCTCTCTCTCTCTCTCTCTCTCTCTCTCTCTCTCTCTCTCTCTCTCTCTCTCTCTTTCTCTCTATCTCTCTATCTATGGATTTCTAACCTTTTTACGACTTTCTTTTCAATAAGTTCTTTTTCTTTTTCTCGACCACTATTTCTTTGTATTCTCTGGCTATCTCCTTTTTCAGTTTCTAATTTACTTTTTTTATGAGTCCTTGTGTACAAGAGTTTTTCTCTCATAGTTAGTGCGTTTGCTTTGTTGAAAATTGCATCTCTCAAGCTATAGTTGTGCTTTTTCTACTCTTCCTGACAGAGCTTCCTATTTGCTCAAACGTCAGCAGCTATTAAGAAGTTGTTGCTGTCAGTGAGTCAAGTACGCCAACAGATTTGGTTTTGCTGTTCATCAAGAAAAGCCTCACTTGGCAATATATCTGTGGCAGTCTCATTCTTGCCATTTATTCCAGTTTGTCGGTGATTCTTGAATCTTGAACCTCTAGCTTCAAGTTTTTAATTTAAATTTTTTTTTTAAAGAGTGTTGTATTACGTCAGTCTTGCGATGATTTAGGCTTAGTCTAACAACTGTCCTGACTTCGTCTTGTTTGTAGCGTGTGTCTGTCGCTGACTCGAACTAACTCCATGCTTGTGTTGACGAATGCCTCTCCACCTCCATCTCCCATTCTTACGCCATAGATCGGCAGGAGCAAGAGCATGAGGGCGGCCATCCAGCTGGAGAAATGCGGGGTGTGCGGCAAAACCGTGTACGCCATGGAGCGCCTCGAGATCAACAAAACCGTTTATCACAAAGCCTGTTTTAGGTGCAGCGTGTGCAAAGCCGTGCTCACGTAAGGACACACTCGTGGGGCCACGCGCCACTCGAGCAGAATACATTTGAATATGTAATGATGTGAATAAACTTATAACATGTACCTTTTTTTTTTTCAGGAAAGGTTGAATAGGGGGGCGTGTTTAGTGAAAATCTTTCAAGGATTGCAGCACTGCATTAGCAATTCTATCGTATTACTAATTTTGGGCCTTCCTACGAAAAAGCACTTTGATGAAATTATCGACGCTTGGGTTGTCCAAGGCATGATTATCATCGGACAGAAAACCTCGAAACTTCGTAAGACCATATATAAGATTTTTGCGATATCATGTCACCTCTTCAGTTTTGTCTCCAGAAACTATTTCTCGATAAACGAAATTCATCGAATGGGAACCTCGAGTGGGTGCGATGAAGGCATGACTGGGTGGGCACGATGGCCATACTAGTCATATAAATTTGAGTCCGCAAATTTGCATCGTTAAGTTTTTTTGTTTTTTTTTTTTTTGCCTTCATTTGTTATAGCGGCCACTTGATTTAATCATGTTATTGGGGACAGTCCGTCAGAATGCTCAAGGTGACGGCTAAAGGGATATTTCAGAATTAATTCAAGTCAAAGCCAAGCTTATTTTAATGATTCGCACACTTCCACGTAGCCACGCAGGCACGTCTTGCATGTCCTATGCCCTCTACAGAACTGCACTCTACTGTATCGCTCCTTGCACCACCATTTGGATCGGCGCTAGGGTACTTCCGGTCTTGGAGAGGAAGTGTGGTTTAGCTTTGTGGTTTTACAGCTTTTTTGCCTGATACTCTACTTGGGTCTTCAAGGTGTATGGGAACTATTTTTTAATTTGATTTAGGAATATGACATATATTTCCATTTCAGATGATAATGATGATTATCAATGTGGGTTAATAAATTCTGCTACAGTTTATATGTTTAGCTTTTTTTTTTTCACTTATTGGCTCCTTGAGAATATCTGAGTGTTTCGGTCAATGAACATGTTCAAAACTTGCTTTTGGAGCTCCGTGTCCATGTTTGTAATACTGCGTGCCTGTCTGTGGATAAATTTTCAATGAAAGTCTTTTTCTGCATGTTTTTTATTTATTTATTTATTTTAAAATCAGTTTTAATTTTGTGCTATTACCCAATAGCTTGATTATATAAGATCATGTTCATTTTTTCCCTCTCTAACGGCGTGTGGTGTTCCTATGATAAGGCATGAATACCGCTCGACATGCATGATTTTACTCACCCTCGTATTGCCTTGATCCATGCAGTGTCCACACACATCCCACGGTCTCCTGTTCCAACCTACAGCCTACGTTGCTGTCGGAAAATTACCAGCCTTCCATTTGTTAGTGATAGTTACGTTTTTTCCCCCCCCCCCCCCCCCACAAAAAAAAAAAAAAAATTCACCTCCCCTAAATTCCCGCCTTTTTCCAGTCCCAGACATAGTCCAACTCACAATATTCGCCCGCAATCTCCTGGTCCTGCGCTTTTCCTTCCCAAAAGCATTAGAACCCGTGCGGAATAAGTTCTCTTCCGGATATGTTATTCAATAGGGAAGAAATAAATGGTATGTAACAGTTGGCTCAGTAATGATAGTTGATGTTTGAACAATGGGTAAAAGGATGACAGGTAGTTCAGTCCATTATTGCTGTTTACCTGTGTGTTTGGACACGACAGTGTGAAAAATTGTTGGAAGTGCCGATTAAGGCCTGGAAAAAAAATTCGTAATGTTTCTTTCATTAACGCTCAATAGCGCACGTGGTCCAACCAAGCCCGCCAGGTCTCGAACCAGGAACTCGCATGTTTGCAAGCAGAGTGTCTATCACTAGACTATGTCGCTTTAAGAATAGAGACCAAGTCTTTGTAGTTGGCGCACTTCATCATGTGTACAACAGAACGTCTGCAAATCAAGACACCTCATAAAGGTCTACTGTAAAATGGAATCGCTTACGCCACCAAAGGTTTTGTGGAGCGTAAAAGCTGTGTTGGATAAAATATCGCCACATTCCGTTCATCTTACCTTTAATGAGTTGGATCTAAACCGCAGCTAACGAAAGAGATTCCCCGTGGAGACGACGATCTTTGTAGGAGAAACATACATCGTGGAGCAGCTATGACCAGAGACTTCTTCTTAATATCCAAGTCGGGCTATGGAAGCTTTCTGAATCACCTTTAGACGAGTGAAATCTCAGAATGCGTTAACAGAGAACGGTAGTCTTCACTTTACCTTGGATCAATGACGCCCACAACTGGTCTACTCGAGAAACCCAGCTCTCTGCAGAGATTGAGATGCCTGCTCTGCACTATCTCCTTTCCTGTCGGATCTACAAATTTTGTAGACATTGCATTGTACAATAAGCTAGATTGTTTCAAAGTTATTCGGCGGGCAATATGCTAAGAGGCAGAAGAAATGTGTGTTAGGGAAGGGGAGGAGGGGTCATTGTGGATATGACTTTGTGGTCTCAAAGTGTTCAGATCCAAACCTGGACTCTTTGATAGTTTTATCCGACTAACTCAATAATTGCAAGGCTTGACGTGAGCTTAGCCGTGTTCATGACGGTAAAGTCACAATGGCGTAGCGTATACGCTTTGCTGCAGGATTAAAAATCCCTGCTATTTATATCGGTCCTTAAAGGCCGATCGTTTACATTGAGCGTTGGATGAGAAACAAACAATAACAATAGAGCAAGGTCAGAGTTCAGTCACGTGCAATTTATATTAAGCTACCGATGAGTTTATTACTTTGTTGTCGCAAAATGCCTGTTATATTTTATATGATTTTTATTTTTTTTCGTCGTAACATGTCATGATTATTTACCCAAGATCATCTTAGTAATACACAGTGATATTCTTGCTGTGCTATATATGTATTGCGTCAGGAAATCCAGACTTGATCGGTTGTCATTTGGCAGCCTGTTGTTATTCTGTTCTGATCATACGCTCCTTAGCACTGGCATAGGCGCAAAGTCTTATTCCCGTTAATTTGGTTTATATAGTTCAGACACCTTGCAAGACAACTACAGTACAGAACTTACACCAGTTTTCCTTTCATAATGTACACTAGGGTTGCGACCTTCTCAAAGAAGTGTCACCCAGTCAGCAAATATATATAGGAGGACCATGACTCGTACTGATGAAACTCAACAATATTGTTCATGTAAAACAGATATTTGAAAATGACTGAGAGATCTGGAGGAAAACATATCAACAATAGAATGAGATATAGAGCAAGGAATGGTGACCTTTGCTCTAACCATGTACATGCCTTACCTAAGATTTAGGCCCAAGTGACGCCATTTGGACGCAGGCGATTTCTATTTGACTGCCACCTGGTTTTCGTTAGTTTCAGTATATGTTATAAAGTGTAATAGCAATAGCAATAACATTTTTTGTACACATTGTACAACTTGAGAAAGTAAATTTTATTACCAATGTAATTTAATTTCATTATGCAAGTAAAATATTCATACATCGAATCATGCTTTCCTTTGAATAATAAATGAATGGCAATAATATTTATGTGCATTATATAGGTTGCTTGTTCCGTTCATAGGATAAATTAAAAAAAAAAATAGGTTATAAATAATATGAGGCATTTGTACACAATCATATGATGTGTATTTGTCAATTATCATTTGTACCACCTGGTTTCTCTACGACAGCTCTATGGGGTTTTTTTTACGATTGCATAAATGGCCTTATTTACCATTAATTGATTTGATAGTCTATTGGTAAAATGGGTTTAATGCCATAAAGGTATACCTTTGTTGCAAAATGTTAGTCTTTTTCTAATTAGAATTGCTGGCAATACTTGTAGAGCCTGAGGTGAGGCATACAGGCAAAGATACTTATTGTCCTCTCTTGTTAAGTGTCATCAGAAGGCAAAAAAAAAAATGGAAAATAAGATAAATTATTTCCTTGTACAATGTCCTGAATTTGGGATTTTTTTTTTACTAAAGCATTTTCAACATTGTGATGTTATATGTCAGATAGATTCATTTACGTTATGCATAAGATATTCTCTCATCTTGCTCATCTCTAAATCTAATTATGATGCTTGGTTGTAATTGTATACCTCTTCTGTGATATTTCAATATTTCTTTCCATGTGTTTTCAGCTGTGTCTTTTTGCTCCCCACCCATTTTTTCCCAATCTTTCCTCTGTTAACTTTATTCTTCTTACCCTTTCCCTACTCCCACCTTTCACATAGGCCAAAGACATTCGCCATCAATAATGGTGTGCTCTTTTGCACCAATCACTACAAGCAGCTCTTTGCCATTAAGGGAAACTACGACGAGGGCTTCGGCCGCATGCAGCACAAAAAGCGTTGGAACAGCAATCCCAATCTTGCAGGTGATGAGGAAAACAGCAGTAGCCAAAATGGACTCCATCAACAACAGCAACATACTGTGTCAGCTGCCAACTCTTAGTTAACCATGTTTGTAGTTTTTGTTGTATTTTTTTGGGTGATGATAATGTATGTGTGTGTCCTCAAAAAGTTATAAGGTTTTGAATTCCCTAAATTTTTTCAAAAGGTAGAGGGGTGGGGGTTCTAAATTTTCTTTAAAAAAAGGGCGAGGGCGGATCTATTTTTGTTGGGGCATAGGAGAGATTTTGTTGGGAGTTGAAATGAAAAATTGTGAAAAGGGAAATTGTTTTGTACGTGTACAATTTATAAGCACTCAGAAAACCATTCCTCTTTGTTTTTGGGCTTAAGTAAGTTTCTACACTTTGTGTAACAAAACGCATGGGCCCTGAAAATTCGCATATTGTTGCCCTGATACCTCTGTACTTAGATAATATTCTACTGCATTGTTTCCACTATACTCTGATAATATTGCTGTTGAAAGGAGAGGGCAGCATCCTTTTTATAATATTGCTCTAGAAAATTTTTACCCACCTTGTTGGTAATTTTTTACCTACATTCTTTAGTATCCTCTGCCTCACAAATGAATTTTAAAAAAAAGTCTATAGACAAAGTGCATTTGTGTGACTCATTTGAGTTTCGATGCTTGAGCTAAAATTAAGTATCCAATACTACAGTGTTTTTTGTTGTTTTTTTTTTAATATTGCCACATTCTCTATATTGTCTGTTCGGTTGATGTGTAATGTATTTTGTCCATGCTAGGTCAGAGGGTTTAGCACATCATCTAGCCTATTTAGAAATAATGGGGACACATTCTGATTCTTATTTTGTATAGATCTTCATATTGATACAACATAACTAAACTCTTCATTTATCATGTTCTGATGTTGCAATAACAAAATGTTTTGTTTTTTTTTAAAATGATATGGTAAAAATTTCAAAGTGGCTGTGTAACAAATGAATCTAACCTAAAAAAAAATATAGTTGTATCAAAGTAAAACAAAAATTTAAAGTACGAATGGCGACTTTCCAATCTTCATAGATAAGTTCCTAAATTCACTTTAGATTGGTGACACTAATGGAAGTACAGTACTTAAATGTGTACAGTATATATCTGTGAAGGATTGTCACTGTGACTTGAGTCCGGTGCAACTTCAAGTAGGAACTGTAGGGAAAATGTGGTCCATGCTGTGTGAAGTAAGCAGACATTGCTCTGATCTGGAAACATTGAAGAAATTTTACAGTCAAAGCCAGAGAATTGTTGAGGTAGCCTATTTTTCTGGAACGTTAATTTTTTTTTTTAATTATTATGTTAAGCTTGGGCACAATGATGCATAATTTTATTAAAGTAAAAAAGAAGTGTTGGATGCTTGCACTTGCATAACCCACCAAACTGTGTTGAATGACTGTAAGTTGGATCTGCTCGTGCTGTGTGTCTCCTCTGACAGGGGCTGAAACCTTTGAGTCAGTTGTTTCCCCCCTTGCTGGCTGCTGCCATTGTAGTTAACCTCCTTGATGTTGACTTTTACCATTGATTGAATCAAGTGTCTTTTTGTACATGTACATGTATTACTTCTTGATTATACGCATTGTTCTTCCAGGATGTGAGAAAAGAAAAAATGCAGAAATGTGTGTTATATGCTCATAAGCATTTCAGGCATCCCATTCAGATCATTTTTAACAAGACCTAGTGTATGAGATTCTGTTGGCTTTTTTTTAATTCTTCTTGATAAGCGTTCACTAAGGTTTGTGAGACTAAAAGGAGACAACACTGAATTCTAATTGCAGATTTGTTCACCCATAATACTATTGCCAGAATATTTTAAGACAAGAGAAAAAAAACAAGGTTCTATAGGTGGACTTTTATGTCTTTTTGAACAGCCCAAGATAGTTTTTTTTTTAATTAAATATTAGATAATTTGGTACAACTTTCTGGCAATTTTTGAACATGCTTACAATAATAAGCAGAAACTATGCTAATCTCTTGCACAAAGTATAAGAATTTGTGTACATATGATTGTTATGTTTGCTTTTGTTCATGTGATAATACTTTTTAACGATTTTTATTCAATGTAATTCAAGAGGTTTTTGTTGTTGTTTCTTTTTAATTTTTCACCTGTCAATGTTGTACGTTTTCAACTCACGAATGTTGAAGTAATAAGAAAATGGAGGAGAGGATAAAGTTATAGCATTCGAGTTAGATTTATGTCAGGTGTTTAAAAGGTTTCACATGCTTCATTTCAGCTTTCACTGATGGAACGAAAATGCTGGACTACTGTTCTTTTTCTTAAGTGCAGGCTTTATTTTCTTTTTCTTTGTTCTTTTTTAATTTTGTTTTGTTTCTTCCATTTTCTAAATGTTACAGATTAAACTGTTTCAATTTGCTGTGCCATCTAGGTTTAAAATAGATTCACTGAAAAAATATTAAACCCAAAAGCAGGTTTATATCAAATTGGGAACTTTTTATCAGTAATTTTTCATCTCTGCAAAACTGTCACCTAGAAAATGCAATGAATCTTTCTGCCAAGAAACTTTTTAACTGTAATTAAATTAATACTCTAGGCATGAATGCTGATGCTCCGTTTATAATCAAATATAACTACGCAATGGAATAGTAACATGTATGCAGACTCATTTTGATTCTTTTGCAGACACAGAATCGTCATAAAAGCTAATTTTTGTTATTTTTATACTAAAGGCAAAGATTTTGTTAAATTACACAAAGTTAAACATGCACAGCCATGACTGCTTGTAGCCATTTAAGTGAAACAATGAACCGA
Organism: Elysia crispata; assembly: GCA_033675545.1. NCBI lineage: Eukaryota > Metazoa > Mollusca > Gastropoda > Plakobranchidae > Elysia > Elysia crispata. The sequence continues at coordinate 227,562 of JAWDGP010002797.1, read as the reverse complement.
ACAAAAATTGATTTTTTTTTGCAATATTATTGCAGTTGTTAGATAAAAAGCAGTTCTACCTTAGATCTTGGCTAAAGTTATCAAAGACTGAATTATTTACCTAGCCTCAAACTTATTTTATTTGATGCTTTCATGTTTTTTTTTTTGTTGTTTTTTTTTTAATATTATTATCTTATCACTGGATGCTGAATCAGTGAAAGATGTCACAATTGTCTTCATCGGTGCAATGTTTCCTCATGGTTTTATGTGGAGTGAATGGGCTCTCTTTCTGTTCTTACTTTTTGTATCAACTATTTTACTATTAATGCATTCTTTACGATAATTGCAAAATGAATATTTAATAAAGCTTCGAAAAAAAACTGCGGAAAAATGGTTTAAGTTTTTCATCTGTCTGGTCTTATATTGAATGTTACAAGTGTTAACTGATTTTTTTTGTTTTGTTTTTTCCAATGCTTTCATGTTGTGATAACAGTAAGAAGGAAGATGATATTAAATTAATAATTTTGCAAACTGAAATACATGATTAAAGTCCATAATATTTTAAGTCTTGAAAAGTAAAAGAATGATTCAAATTATGTGCAGAAGGAAAGTTAATTGTGTTCATTTTCTAGCCTAAAAACATGGATAATATAATTATAGGAACGGCTGGAGTGAGCACAGATTCTTTGGTTCAAACGCTATAAAGGAGGGTATTCCTCTCCACAATCCCAAAATGCCCGGTAAATTAAATTCTTTAGTTGAAATCATAAAAAAATTAACCATTCAAACAGCTCAAAGGTTACAGGGCATGAACTCAAGTAAACACAGAGACAAAGTGATACATGTACTATCAATGTTATATTTTTCTCACGAGTTTAACACCTCATGTCGACATTGTTCTTGACTGGATCCCTTCTTTGATGGGTACGTTTATTCATGGTAAGGAGAGCGCCAACAAGACTGCTTGCAAGGGCAGTCCTGTCAAACTCGTAGCTTTGTTTTTTTATAGGTATAACCCTCAATCTGCACTTTGTCAGTTTAGTTTATGTGAAAAGGACTCTCAGGCAAAATCAGTACACGTGTATTCCTAAACTCACTCTCAAACTGCATGAGATAATATCATTATCAAACTTCAAGAGAACTTGGAGGGAGTCAAAAAAAAATCAAATAAAAAACGATCAAAAACTTAAATTTTAGCAGACGTATATGACTAGACTATAAGTTTAAAAATTAAATTGGCCACATTCATCCAGCAATGTGACCAGCATCTACTCAATAAAGAAGTTCCTTTGTTTTGCCATGCTCTGGGCTGCTTTTACAAGTACAAGTACATGTACATTGTACGTAACATAGTCAAATGCTCAGTTTATTTACGTACATGAAACACTCTTTAAGATAAATCGATAGATACACATGTACATGTATTACCTGAAACGAGTGAAAGAACTAGGTGTTTACAGTAAAGCGGAGAGCACCCAAGAAAACACACTAAACATCATTAAGTCTTTTTACCATGAGCTTGACCTAGGCCAATCTGTGTGCTATGGCGGTCAAATCTGACATTTATACCAAGGCCGATGCAACTATCTTTATTATTGGTATGAATGATAGCCAGTTTTGTTCTTATAATAAAGCATCAGAATAAACTGGTCTTTTAAATTTGTTTTTGTTTTTTTGGGTTTTTTTTGTTTTTGTTTTTTTTTTGTTTTTGTTTTTTTTTTTTTTTTGTTTTGTACGTTTATGATTGGCTTCAAGACAGGCTTGATACTGGAATAGAGCAGTGACGGAACCAAATGGATGAAGCTTTGAGATAACAAACCGCACGTGGTGGGCTGAGATTTAAAAAATTCCATCAGTGAAAGATGTTTCCTATCCTAGAAAGGTTCCTTATAGTTATACTAGTTAAAAAGCATCACCATTGGCTACAGGTTAGCTGGATAACGATTTATGAATTCTAATGTGGATTCCTTTCTTGGAAGCCGTATTATTAAGTATCAGAGCATTGAGAAGATGGATGATGTGTTATGTAGATGAATAGCTAATAATATTACAATCATGTCATTGTTTTGTCACAGAACCGGGTTAAGGAGACACATTGTGTAGATGGACAACCAGGATGTGAAATTTGTGTAGAAAAACAAATTGTCTGAGGTGATTACGTTAACGGCATGTCGACAAATTATTCTCTCTTTGGGGCCAAGTGGGGCTGACACTGTGACGTTGTATTTGAAGACTGAAAACGCTTGCGACTGACATAAGTCATCGTAACGGAGGCTACGCCTAAAAGCTAAATTCGATGGGTCGTATTTTAAAACGTAAAATCATCTTCCGATTACCGTAAGCCAATGATTTTTGCAAAGGTCGGGATGTAAAATAAAGTTCCCACATATCTATTAATAACGGCTTAAACGCTACTCGCATTAGTGTAAATACAAGCGTATTTTTCAAGGATTGAAAAAAAAAAAAAAAGGTTGGGCGCTTGTGCGACTTCCAAGAAAAAAAAAGAAGTATAACTGGCCAGGAGAGGACGTTGAGCACCATGTGACATAGATCTTTAGGAATGTCTGTTCGGCACAAATCGTTTTTGTAAAATGCAAGATTGAAAATAAAACCTAGATCATAACACGAAATATGATACAAGCCGAACACTGAAGCATAATAATTGATATCCTAAAAAATTGAAATTTCATGGGTGCCACTTAAATCATCTTCAATTTAAAATATCTCATAATTATCTTTTTTGCCCAAAAGAGCTGGTGCTAAGAGTAAGACGCCTTTCAACGTATTTGAATTGCTCAGGAAACTAAGGGGCCGTGAGACTAACCAAAGAACAGTTATGAGGATTTTAATATCAGATTGCTAAAGCTGAAAAGTATAACCAGGCATGGCCGCGATGTATCCTTGAGAAATCTGAAAGACCTATTATAATTTAAAAGATACGTAAGGAGGCACACAAAATTAAAACCTGACGTCACTGCGATTTACCCTAGAATACAGATACATTTAAGCAAAATGCTACGTCTTTTGTTTTAGTAGTCTATATGGGAGTGTTGATCATTTTTGTGGGAAATATAAGACTGTGGACAAAATATTGTGAAGACCTTTTTTCTTATAATTTTTAATTTAAAAAATGAAAACAAAAACAATATAAAAAGCTTAGAAAGACTTTGGCATATTTAGTATAGTGCCGATTTCGATTTTATCTCGAACACAAAAAAAAAGTGCAAGATTAGAGAAAAAAGGTATGATGCCATTTAACAATCTGGAAAGAATACGAACCCTTCCTCGTCCTCTCCTATCTGCTCTATCTGCCTCAATGTCGTGGGTTGTACTCTCAACACAGGCGCCCATTCAGAACAATACATGATTGTATTGCCTCAAGTTTTTTAATCTTTTGATGAACCTGAGTCACTCTCGCAGTTGATGGGCGGCAAATTATAGATTGTTTGGAACCAGTGGCTAAGTTCTGTTATGAAGAAAAGTGACTTCACAGCTTTTCTACGCATTTCAAAATAAACAAAATTGATGAACTAGAAGCAATCGAATGGGATATGCTCGGAGTTGCTTAGAAAGACCTGCACAAATAGTCGAATGAAATATGGCAGATTTAAAATTCGCACAGGTTAAGTTCATTCATCAACAGAGGAAAACACGTAAGATTTTCGGTGATCATCTGAAGATAAAGAGAAAAGAAGCATTGGAATAGATCTATATAATGTGAGGAAGTTGGGCCTAGATCATGTAGTGGTAAGTTTCTCTCTGCCAGGCGCGACGAGACCAGTGAGGCACATAATCCACAGATACCAATGCTGTAGGTGAGGTTGATGTTAAATGTCATCAAATTTCCCGAAATTTAATAAAACAACATGTTGTAAAAAGAAAAAAAAGAGCGAAAGATGTTGAAAGATATTGGTGGCAGTAATACAAAGCGGGGCAGTTTGGAGCTAAGTGCATAACTAAATTTGATGTTCTAGATTGTAGTTCCTTCTGTGTGGTGCTCTCAGGTTTAGTTGGTATCCTTATGTACGACCAGGCCTTTCACTTGTCTGCTTTCTCTGGTTCTACAGGCTTTTGGAGCGTGGTGACTTGGGGGGGGGGGGGGCTTCAACCAAAGATCTGCTGCAGCAATCATAATAAATTTGTCGCCCACATCTGCTTTTTTACACCTTCCTAAGGAAATTGTTTTCTGAGCTCTAGTGATCTTGTGGTAGGTTTCAAAACAATAGTTTGCGTTTGATGATCTTGTAAAGTGTCTAAACCACATCAACTGTCTCTGTATAAGAAAGGTTTGGGGAACATTAAACAATTTAGAAATCAACCTACCTGTACCAAATCGCTTAACGTCGTTCTATGACCTTTTTTTTTATTATTTCCAAATAACATTTCTCGGGGTCCCAAAACCAGTTTACTTTACTTCCCAAAGGGGAGAGCGGTGGCATAGCCAGCCTTTGTGCTACTAAGTTCTATGCATTTTTACAACAATTATTCAAAACTTGACAACATCATAGAGCAAGAAGCGCCAAACAATAATACTTTTCTAATTTTGTTTTAAATTAATTTAGTATGCATCCAGAGACCACAGAAAAGCGGCATTTAATATGTGGCAGAGATTGCAACTAAAAAAAAAAAAACCTTTCTTCGAGGAAAAGAATAACAGCAAGTTGAAGGCTACAAATAGGGCTATCAGATGCCGCGAAGCCACGATAGTTCGCAAAAACTGCTAGATCTACATGACAACACCTCGGGAGATTATGCTAGATCTAGCGCCGGTTCTGAGTTTTCTGGATCCTCACAGAACTAAACAAACTCTATGATTTTGTAAGTCTCTTAATCCATAGATGAATCTTCAATTTAGATCCAGGTCTAAATTATACATGTAAGACAAGAGAAAGGGTTAGCTCACATTTGCAAACAGGGAAGGCAAGATAGACGAAGTATCGATTAAGATCTAGAGATAACCGTTTGAACCCCTATAGATCCCAGGCACCTGTAGTAAAATGCTGTAAATAATGAATGTGCTCTTCAATGAAATGAAAAACAGCTGTGTATAGTCTCTAGATGGATGTCATGATGTCTAGACCTACCTTCTTGGCATAATCGTGTCGAAATTTTATTGAAATTAGAATTGCCTCAAAGTATTTCTTCAGTGACGCTATTTTTGATAGGCCTAGTTGGCAATTTATACTTTCATTTGTTCAAAAAGATTTTTTTTCCTAGATGGTTTAAATATTTCTTTAGAGATGATTTCACCTGAAATAAAAAGAGAAACACAAATCACATAAAGCATAATTATCTGATTTTTTGGGTAGAGTTCCTTTTAGGTACAGACTAATTTACACACCAAAGAGGGCTTCGTTTGATCGGGACCATAGATAAAGATTGGGCTTGGTTTTTGCTTGGGTTACACAAAGAAGAAAAATTAATTTATTTCAGCTCTCTCTCTTATCTAACCTATTCCCCTTCTCCGGGCTTATTTTTTTTTTTTTTACGAAAGGGTGAAATTCATTAAACAAACTCCTTTCCCTAACCCTAAATTTAACAGCTGGCACCTCGATTGTTTAATTTTAAGTATTGAGTTTAATTATGTGGTTGGAAATTTTCTTTTTGGTTATTAATTTATTTGCTAACGAACTGAAGGGCATCATAGAATTAGTGCAGTGGAGTTAGCGAGTTTGTTTACATTTTCGAAATGCCATTTGATTTGCCGGTTTTCCTAGTGCACTTTTTAGTTGACACTCTGAATCATTTATATGCAGCGAATTAGTTTCCGGTATTTCTGAATGTTAGAAATGGCCGACGTGCTGGGGGCCAAAGTGTTCAATCCAACTTTTAGAAGTGCAAAAAAGAGAAAAGAGGTCTTTGCTGACTCTTAATGACTAACGTAAGTTTAAATCATTTTATAAAACTAAGTTCCAAGTAGGAAACACACTATAGGGTTGCTAGTGTTTCTTCTATGTAAAAAACCGTCTGTACCTAAAAGCTACTCTTTCCGATTTTTTTGCGAAAATAAAAACTTGAGATAATTCCCTAGTGACTGAAAATGGAAAAAAAAATCAGCGTTTTTGTGCGAGAAAACTTTTCTTCTTGTACTTGGAGTTTCACCCATCATATTATTATCATTTTTCTCTTACAGTTTGTTGGCTCCATTTTCATGCAAAAGGTCACAGTGGGAGGTCTCACAATTTTGAGAAGCAAGGACCAATATAAATCTTGGGCCATCATAGTTTTCCTACTCTCAGCATTTGTAGGTTAAAATAACTAACTTGAGTGTCACATATTTCATCTGTCAGTATACCAACCCTTGACATAAATTTTGGTGGCTTGAATTTTGGCTATATGTAGAGCTAAGAAGCAGCAACTTAAGTAAAATCTTTTGTTACATATAATATATATAACAATCTATTAGGTTAAATCTTATTAGTTTTTTTGTAATGACTTCAAACTTGAAATGTTGCTTGTGTTTATTGTGATTTGAAATAAAGGAAAACAGCATTGACCTCAATAGCCATGAATGAGTCAAGAAAACCATTTAAAAAAATAGGAACATTTGCAAAGCACAAACACATCCGTTTTAAATCCAACAGAGAGAATGACAATAATGGAAATGAAGGCTGTGTTTATTTGGACATGGGTCCTGGTAATGCCAGGTGCTATTTAGACACAAGACTATTTTTAGATCGGTAAACCCCCGTCCTTTTAATCTCTGTACCTATGAAGACATTGCAAATTGTGTCCCTTTAACCATAGGTCCTTATACGTACTTAGGAGCTAAAAATTGTGCAAAATGTTTCCCTTTAACTTTAGGTACCTATTCAGACTTGGAGGTAAAATTTGCCTCCAAAATTGTGTCCCTGTATGTTTTAACAACAGGTGCCCTCTAGGTCATGGACTCGCTTTTATCTTTAATTAAAAAAAAAAATTTTGTATGGGACCATTGGGTTGAGTTGATGGAGAAGAAAATGTGGGCATTGTTCTACATAATGCATGTGGCGGCTTGCCAAATGTGCGCTCTGAATGCTGTCAACTGTCATGGGTTTTGGGTTGGATGGTACACACATGTTTACGTGTATTTTTTTTTGTTTCTTTTATTGCGATGGCTATATCTTAGAAAGTAATCATAAAAATTAATGTATATTTGTCAAGAAAGCAAACTTGTTCATTATTGTTTGGGACTTCATGTTTTTTTTTCGTTTCTCATACAAAAAAGACAATCACGCATCAGCAAAGCGGTTTCTATATTGGCTATAATCATTGAATGTCAAAAGTTGTCAGGCATGTAATATGCTCCATTACAAATAACAAGTTAAAAAACTGCACAAAATGAACTTCTTTTAAAACACCAACACTAACAGAACAAATCGTCAGGAAAATTGACACACAAAGAGAATACTTTCATATTTAAGGTGATTCAGTGATAGTTCTTTCACTGACTGACTCGATCTTTTTACAAATAGACTGTGAGTGTGAGTTTCCGCTGAAAATGATTTGAGGGCCGCCTCAAACTCTCCATACGTTTAAAACACAGGCCCTTTCTCCATTTTGAAAAGTGGTGGAAAGGAAATGAAATCTGGATCAAACACCAAATTTTGTGACGTCACATGGAAGTCCATGTCCATTTAGACTCAGGGGAGTATGGGTACACATGTTCCTATAGACACATCAGGAAATGAAAGTTGAGCAAAACATTGAGCAATAAACAATTGCATTGCCAATGTGCTTTCATTGCTTGTTTTGTGTAACTTAAGTAGTGCTTGTAGTATTAAACAAGTATAAGTGGCAGTGTAAAGCCCTTTTTATCACATCTTCCCATGGTTCTGCTGTTCAATTTTTGTGTTCTTTGTTTCTTTCTTTTATTTTTTTGGTCAAAAGTTGCTGTTTTTGTAACTTGATTTTCAGACATAACTTCTGAGATTCTGTGAAAAGAGTCATGGCTGATTTTGGATTTGCACGATTTGGAGATGAGGAGGAAGAGGATGAAGAGGGATCTGGTTATCAGGTCAGATTTCTAACCAGTTTTGGAATAAAAGTTAATGTTGGAGACATTTCTTTGATAAACCTTTCCCGGATCAGTTAAGGGAAATTTATTTTATTTTTAGTACACTGCCTGTCTTATTTAAGAAGGCATTATGATACATGCATAATAAAATTGTTTTCATTTAAAAAAAAAAAAAAAGAAAATCTTTATTGTGCAAAGACACTCATTTTTCACATGGCATTTATTAGTTTTAAAACTTTAAAACACTCTAGAAGCCCTTTAGGGTTACAGTGAATTGATTAAACACATGACAGCATGAGCTGCACACATTTCAAGTGTAATATTGGTCACTCAACATATCAAACCAAAGTATCATGAATCAATGTAAGTTAAATATTCGTTTGATTTGATTATCCTCATATCATGCTTAGTGGCCTGGAACAAATCATAATAATGGTCTTAGCTTACAATTGTTGTGCTTTTGTCTTTTGAAGACCATTTTTCTAAGCTGAGAGTGCCTGTTTACATCTTGATATCATTAAAAAAAACATAATTTTTTTCCGGATCCATGAACATGTTGATTCATCTTTAAGTAAATTTGTAAAAAAAAAAAATTACCAGTATTATACTAATTTAATTTTTCTTTTTGAACCTGAAGGCATGGAGAAACCAGAGGGATGGCCTTATTTTCTTGATTGACGCTTCCAAGTCCATGTTTGATGCTTCAGATGATGACGATTGTTTGTTTCAGCTGTGTCTCAAAGTAAGAATAGCTTTACCACTGTTCCCTTGGAGGAGTTTCTCACTATGAATTTTTATTGAATTTGTTGATGTTTAATATGTATTCACTTTAGTTGTCAAAAAATTTAGCTATCGAACAGTTATAACTAAGAATGCACTGCCTGTGTTGTGTTTCTAGTTTCTACAAATAAAATGTGCCATCTGCAGCAATATGCTCAAAATATATAGTCATTACTTTTTTTTGTCATAAGCCATTTTGTAAATATTTAATCAATTTACTGCAAGGATGATACATAGGCCTATTTAAAACCAGACTCTTCCCTTTAGATTCCTAGGGTTTGGACAGGAGAAGTTTATTTTTAAATCAAGCCTTAAATATTCCGGACATAGAGCGCTTATTTGATAATATACTGAGAGTTAATATTAATCTAGATAGGTCTTCTGTCAACACAGTTTGAAGATGACATGTCCATATAGAAGAGAAACAATCTTGGTGGACACATGAGAAAACTCAGTTGGTTGCAGTAGCATGAGTTTTATTTCTTGTTTCATATTTCTATCAGTCAAACATGCAAGTTGATTAAGATCTGATAGAGGCTAGTTGATGCCCTTTAAAAATATAAACTTGGTCATTCTCAGCAATTCAACATCTTAGTCTATTCAAGCCCGCATGTAGGTCACTTTTTGAATCATCTTTTTTTATTTTGTAGATGAGGATGGCACAAAAGCCAAGTGCCTGGTCTTTTCTCGACAAAACAATGGGTGCCTATCTAGGAGTGGATTCGATCCTGGTCCTTTCCATCTTTCCTTTATTTTGTTTTCTCTTCTTTCATCTTTATGTCAGTCTCAAGTTTGATCCAGGTTCCTGACCAATTTTTCTATATTACATGTATTACTTTTTTTATTTACAATCACTCACATCTTAAGATCCTTAGGTCTAGCTTTGTCTATCCCAGCCTTAATACTTGTTTGACTGTCTTTATTGCAATATTATGTTCCTGTTCTAGTTGTTTAATATGCTCTCTTTATTGCTATTGGAAAACTTGATTAAAGATAATTGTTTCAAGCATACTGAGGAAAAAATATACGATATAATTATTTTCCTTTGTGAAATTTTGTTACAGATTGTTAAAACAACTATGCAAAACAAAATAATAAGCAGTGAGAAAGATGTGATCGGGACTGTCTTTTTTGGAACGGTAAGCTTTCTACTATTTTTTTAATCTGTTTTCCCTGTACATTCTGACAAGTTTCTTGCAGATTTTATGCCTCTAACAAGCTATCATTCATCTGTGTACTGAAAATATTTACAAGCTAAAAATAAACTTTTTCATGATACCAAGACACCATTTTTTTTATTTAGTATTTTCTTCCATAAATCCATATAGAAGAGTGAACATTATATGTCTTTGTAGATTGTGAAATGAACCAAAGAATTTTTTTTTTTTCAGAAAATTCATCATACATTTGCTATCTTTCTTTCTATTTTGTCTCCCAGGAGAAAAGCGAGAATCCGAGTGACTTTAAGAATGTTTTTGTTTATCAGGTATGAGACCATGTTTCTTAATCACACATTTAAATTTGCAGTGTCTAAGACAAAATAATGTTTGACGTGGGCATAATGTGAAACTGCCCTGCCTATACTCTGTTGTAGACAGGCTATGTTAATAGGTTATCAATTCAAACATATTTGATTATATTAAATGAAAAATTATGCCTTAAGAGGTTACAATGGCCATGACTTAGGTTTCAAATTTAATTCCAGACACAGATAAAATTTCTTAAATACCTAAATCTTCCTTTATTCACCCGTCTGTAAATTAGAGACTTTCAAACTTGAGGAATGTTATTTAATCAGAACTCACTAAATAGTGATATTGTTAAGTCACTCGCTGCCGCTACCGAACCCTTTTGGGTCACTAGCTCAGACTAGGTAGTGCCGGTACCAACGGGGTTCGGTTTGCACTTCCCTATATTTTTTTTACTTAAAACCGACACACATTGGGGTCTGGCATTCTACAGCAGTTTGCAGTCACTTTTCCTCTTCATATTCCTTCTTATTTGAGTTACTTCCCTTGGTAAATAAAAAAAGTTACAGCAGTTTTTCTGACGATACCCGAAATATGCTAGATCTAGATCTAAATCTAGTTTCAGTTTCAGCTCCATGTCCGATCGAAATGAGCTTCCACAACAACCCCAGACCCAAACACTAACAGAGTTTATGTTGATTGCAGCCTAAAAATCACGAAAAAAAGCATCCACACAGCAAAAACAATACAAATTGTAAGCATCATAATTTTTTTTTTTGCTCTCAGATTTACACCTTTTTCAAAAAATCACAAAGAATAAAGCAATTGAGCAATTTGAATATTTTTTTCTATTCTGTAAAATTCAATTCTGCTTCTGTAAAGACTGAAAGTTTCAATACTCTTGGCAAAAAAATAAAGATACAGTGATTTTTTTGAAAAAATTGAAAAAAAAGCTGGCATTCCTGGTCAGGCTGGATCAGAAACCTCCGGCAGCGAGTGTGTTAAGCCCTGAAATATGAGTTACCCTGGAATGCAAAGTTCTGATGGTGGAAATGATTTGAAATCTTGAGCCAAAAGTGTGCAAAGGCAGACTATAACGAACTTTTTTTTTACATGGGAAGAGCTGTTGACAGACTGAAAAGAACAAGATTGCTCAAAAGCACAAAGTTAGATTGAATAGGAATATGGAACACTTATGTTTTACAGAATATGAAGGTTAAGTTAGATTGTTGCCAAAGCATTAGAAAATAACTGAAGTGAGGCTATAATCTCAGGTTTATACTCTGTTCTTCTGATTTTGCCCAATCTATGACAAGTAATGACAAAAGTCAGGTTAGTACCAGGTCTGCAACTTTCAAGCCATACTTATTGCTTCTTTTAATAGGTTTATCTTTTTACTTTTTTTTTTGGCGGTATAAAATTGTATAGTACCGAAAGGCTGATTGCAAAGTCAAATTAAAAAAAATAATAGAGGGAACCGACTTCAAATAGTTCCAGTGAAATAATAATAACTTTCAAACTTACATGCAGAATGGCATAAATAAGGTCTGATAAACTAGCAAACTGAAAGATTTCTTGAACTTTTCCCTTTTTACATTGATGAAAATCATAGTCAAGATCACCACTATCATAGTTTTTTATTTGTTGTTTGTGTGTGAGTGTGATTTTTTTTTAATTTTTAAAGAAAAAAAATCTCCTTGATTGTCATCATGGTGTATCTGTTCCTTGATTTGTTAACATCCCTAAGTCTTTCAATGAATCTTATATAGATAATCAATGTCTATCTGTAATTTGCTTGTTTTATGTATTATGCCCTTCTTTGCAAAAGTAGTCCTTGGCCCCAAATTTTCTTCTTAAAAAAGTAGTGAAGAAATTAAATTATCTATCTAGATATTTTTTTTTGTCATTCAAGTTTTCTGCACTTTAACATTGCATTTTATTGCTCTACGAATGAAACTGCCATTTTTGCAATTATATATGCTGGTTGCACAGACACAAGTAGATTACTCTCTGAATCAAACATTTAATACCTAAAATAAATGTACAACATGCCCTCTTCTTTTGCTCTGCTTTGCAAAGAATTTTTTCGAAACAGTGGTGAATTTGTTTTGAAAACATGATTTATTGGTTTATCATAGGATCTTGAACAGCCTGGGGCTCAACGAATTTTAGATCTGGAGAAATTTGAGGCAGGTATGTTACCTACAGTCAAGAATTCATTCTGTTTTTCTTAGCTCCCTTTAGTTTGTCTTGTTCTAAATTTTCAAAGCCTGAAGAAGACAATTGCATTAACGGCAACCACTGTCTTCTCTTTTTGTATGTTTATTATTGTCTTTAATTATCAATGATTCCATACTTATCATTCAAAGCAGTTATAAGAAAAAAAAAGCATGAAAATTTTATAAAGACACTTTTCAATACCTACTATGTAATATGATGTCTTGGCCAAGTTCCTGTACCTTCATTTTCAGTATTGGTCAACCTCTAAAGTAATCAAATGCAACATGGCCAAGTTAATTAATCTACAATCTTCCCTTTACTTCAAAAACAAGTCTCGGAGGAGTGTGAGAAAGGAAAAGTGGATGTGAACTTAACCTTTTCCCATCGCGCAGTCACTGGGCTTATTCCCTCTATACAACCTATATAAGTGTTATAATTCCCTGCGACACAACATTTTAGGCCTAGGGCATTTTGAGAAATTCATATGAAATCAAGTATTAGAATGATGCACAAGAGGAACAGAGTGATGTGAAGTGGTGCTGGTACCAGCGCTCCTTACGGGAGCACAACGCCATGATTGATTGTAATCCAGCCCACTCCTCCGTGGAGCGCCAAAATGCGAAAAAGTTAAAGAGAATTGTTCATAGCAGTACCTGCTGACAGTATGACTAGAAATGTGATTTCACAAAAGGTGGCAGGGTGTTTAAATGAGACTCAGGTACATAAGAACATAAGGAATGAAGAGATTGAAACTAAGCATCTTCATTTGGTAAGGGATTTCAGAAGCAAGAATTAATCATTAAAAGAAGTAGGAAGCATACTTTTATCTGAATCTTGGATGAAATTCAAATGACCCTAATATGAAAATACTTTAAATCTTGACTAATTTTTACCCTTTGATTTCTGATTCTTTAATGATCTCTGCCTGTATAACACTCACCACCAATTTAACTGCACACAGGGTAAAGATTATATGGTTATATGGAAATATTATGCCTGTTTCCTCTCAACCATTTAGATTTTGATCATTGTTTCATAACTGATACGTAAAACAAATGCATTGGATCTCAGCTGCTTATTGAAATTTTATTTCTCAATACGAGTGCCATTGCACTACTCTTCACATTCCTTGTCGAAAAAGTCACAGTCACCTGACTGATGTTGACATGATGTATAAACACAAGATCTCTCCTAATCCCAAGATGTTTAAACTTATGTCCGTAGTAAGAAAAGTGCTTTTGAGACTGGAAAAGTATTATTCATTTGGAATTGTTAGTCAAGAAAAAGACTGTCAATTTAGAGCAGTGAGTTGAAGCTGAAAGCAATATTTAAATCGTATTGACTATGAAATCAATGATTCTGTAATCCAGCATGACAATGCGCATCCATACACACGTCACCAGACTCAAAGTGCTCTGGCAAAGCTGGCCTTGCTGGTGTTGCTGCAGCCCACACACAATCCAGATCTTGTCTCTTCAGACTTTTTTTTTGAATTGATATAGAGCATTGATCAAAACTCAAAAAAATTATCATCGATTTCAGAAAAAAATCGAGGATCCTTAATTCTGTACCCATAAAAGAGAGAATTAACTTGTATTGTTTATTGTCTGCAGATTCTAAAGGTTTTTTTGTTTGTTGGGGTTTTTTTTTTTGCTTTTAGAAATTCCTGGTGACTTTACAGTCCAAGTCGTTTGAGCAGTTATGCATGAAATGTTGGCACTATGGTTGCAACCAGTGTTGAGCCAATTGTGATAGTTTGAATAATTAGCAATGCAAACAGTTGAGCTGCCTCCATTGATTGTACTAACACTCTTGATTTTTAAAAATTAAATCAATGGTGTGCTTAGTTAGGTTCAGTAATAGTTCAATCACAATATTATTGTCAGAAGTGGCTATTATTACAGTTTGTGTTGAAAAAGTTTCTCTTAAAGCCTTTAATGAATAGTGAAAGGTGTCAAATGCCAAAACCTGATGTTAGATGTGAAGAATTCCCATATTTAATGTTTAACAATCTAATATTGCTGAATTCCACTAAATTGTTACACTGGCAGTATATCTTTTAAGCGGTTTCACATATTTATTATGCAAGTCAGTTTTGTATGTCATTAATAAAATCAAAGACCTGATTGTGACTTCAGAAGTGCAATTGAAATTGTAGTCACATCAAACTTATCTTGATGAGGGAAGAGTATGTATAACAGAGAAATATATTGATAATCACTTATTGACACTCGGAGGTATTTGCACAGAGGCTTCTCTTCACAATCCCATTAAATTATTTTATATTAACCCCCTTTTACGACCTTCTTTCTCTTTCGATCACCTGGTTTTTTTTTAACTCCAATGATTATTTAAGTATCTGTGGAATTTATATTTCAGAAGGCATCAATAAATTCACCAAGCAGTTTGGTCACAATCCAGCATTTTCCCTCAGTGAAGCACTTTGGACTTGTATGAACATGTTTGCAAAGGCTGAAGGGTAAGATGGCTTTTTTTTCTCTCTTTTTTTTTCTTGTTTGTTTTGTTTTTTCATGTAAAATGGTATTTGCAAAGCTGCAGGAGTGATACTTTTTTGCTACTTTGACCATATTTGTGCTTTTGGTCTCCCTTATCTAAAATTCTTTTTACATGCAGAATGTCACTTTAACCACAGAATATGTTTACTATTGTTTATCTCATTACTGATTTCACAGGTCTCAAAAGATGGGCTCTAAGAGAATCATGCTATTTACAAACAATGATAATCCTCATGCTGGATCACTGCATATGAGGGTAAGGAAACATCGTCAGTCAGAAAATGCAGAGCTGAAAGTGTGTTTATGTTAATTCAGAGCTACAGATACCATGATGATAACAGGTGTTATTATTATTTTGATTTTCATGTGCAGTTATTCTGCAATTCTGAAGCTGAAATCAATGATTTTTCCATTATTTCATACACATTATTCATTTTCAAGTATCTTTTGTTTTGCATTTTTGTTTCATTAATTTTTTTCTTCTTGATATGTTTAAAAGGTTAAGTATCTAGCATTCGTACTAAACATCACCAAGTTAATGAAAAGATGTTTTATGCAACTTTTTTTTTCTTACCATAGCAACAAGCAGAAGCAAAGGCCAGTGATCTAAATAACAATGGAATTGACTTGGAGCTGATGCATTTACAGAATCCAAACGAGACTTTTGACATCAACAAGTTTTACAAGGTTAGTCTGTACACTTCTCCCTTAATTTACTGGCAGCCAGTGAATCAGTTTTTCAGAAAGCAAAGCAATGCATTTTTAAACTAAAGCATCGAGCATTTTTTTTTGCTGACAAATAAGTAGAAATCTTTCCCAAAAATAAGGGAAAGAAATACATTTTGGATAAACTAGGCTTGACATAAAGTATATATAGTAAATCTTCAATCTTTAACTTCACTAAGAAACCAAAATATTTTTTTTACTCCTGTGTTGTTATTGCCGTCTCTTTTCTTTACAGCCTCTCCTGTTCATGGATGATGATGAGCTCACAGAACTTCCAGATCCTGCAGAGAGGATGGAGGAGTTGCTCAGAAGGTGAAACTTGAATTCCTTTATTGCAGAACACCACATTTTTTTTTTCTAATTCAATTTAGGCGCATTATGAGGACATCTAAATTTTTTGTATTGTACAATGGTCCTAAGGCTAGCATTTCCTCCCCTCTACCCTCTTACAAGTTAATCATCAAGGCCTCCTTTAAGTCTGATCATTGCATTAGATTAAATATCAATATCTCTTTAATAGTTCGAAATATTTATAAGCAACTTGTGCCTGAGTTGTCATGGATGCCTCCCAGTTGTTTTTGTACCTCATCTCTCTCTGTCAGTAATGTTCCTCCAAAACTTATCCTTTTTTGGAGATCACTTTTACAAGATAGATCATTAGGCTTTGATATGTTGTTGTGTAGAAATATTGCTCATCTGAAGGAAATTTTTTCCTTGTTCTTTTTCAGAGTACGCTCTAAGGATCACAAAAAAAGAGCTTTGAGGAGAATTCCCTTTTCCATAGCAGAGGGCCTTTCTTTCTCAGTTGGCGTGTAAGTCACAGCTCTTAATGATACCAATTGTTTGTTACTGAGCCAGAAAATCATGTGATAAAAAAAAGGTTTTGTAATTATCTTATAATCATGGCTGCTTGTCAGGCCCCTCATTTTCCGCATTTCCTCAGCAATAATTCATTTTCAATTTGTTTTTCAAATTACTTTTATGTCCATCCTTTTTTTTATGATGAAAAGCCATATCCATGTGGAAATGAGATTAGTGGAAATGAACCTGTCTCCAATACAGCTGATCATTTACAGATGTGACAAGAGTAGACATTTGCTTCCTGTAATTCAGCATAAGGTTTATGTGCGTGAATGCCCTAAAATAGCATTGTCATACAACTTACCAAGTAAGATGCTGAGAAAATAATTTTACAAAATGTCTTGGCTCCTTTGGGTTTTGTTTCCTCTTCCAATGTTCACTCAGAATCTTCATGAAATGATATCTTTCAGTTTGATCAATGTACTCAGGACACTCAATATAAGGAGACTAATTCATATCAATTGCTGTTCAAACTTTTCACTTTTTGCCCATGCTGCAAATGGCTTGGTCTAATGGATGCTTATTAAACATTAGTTTGAAAGCTGCAATTTATTGCTTTCTTGACGTTATGAAAAAAAAAAAAACCAATGGCTGCTGGAGGCTTGGATGATAAATGAGTGCCAACAGGAAGGATTCTCTCCAAGTGCATTTGAAAGAAGTGCTTGTTATTGGTAGTTTGTGTCTCCAAGACCTCACAGAAAGGATTCTTGCTGGTCAGGTTGACCAAATGCCTTGCTTTAGTTTCAAATGTGTTCATCTCAAAACCTGTTGAAATTCAATTTGTTGTGACACACTGCTGTGTCAGCACTTTAAAATATAATAAATGTCATCGCCTTCTGGGAAAGACTTTTTTTTTAATTATTAGTTGGTTATTGTTTTTTTTTTTTCTTAAATAGTTAAGAATCAATGCAATATATAATTCAATCATTTGAAATCCCCCTTTATAATGGATTTTTTTTTCTTTTACAAATATTACTATCGACACATTCAAATGTATTCTATTCAAAATTAAACACAGTGTATAATACTGCTTGGAAAAAAATTATCTTCGCCTTTAAGCAATTGTCTTCATGTCTTCTTGTGTAATTTTTTACTTTAATTTTGTGTGACCTTTGTATTAGGTTGGAGTTTATTTAACTTATATGACATAGAAGTTCTGAACTGGTGTTGAATAAGTTGTTACAGATGTTGATAATTTCTAACTTTCTGTATATTATGTTATGCAAAATAAAATAAAATTGGAGATGATGGAGGGAGAACCGTAAAAAATTCATCTGTTCTATTGTATGAATGGATCTCCTTCAATACAATATATTGATTTTGTGTTCAGATGAATTAAAAGTCCTGCAATTCATATTTTTATTATTTGTTTCTTTTCCAGCTATACTTTGGTCAGAAGTTGTCCAAAGCCATCAGCCATCAAACTATCAAAAAGAGAAAATGCTGAGCTCAAGTCAAACACCAAAGTATACCTTCCAGTAAGTGTAATATAGCTATTTTCACACCTTCTCCAGGTAGTTTTTTTTTTCTTTAATTAAAGGATTGTTGGGAAGTATTTTTCACATTTAATCCATCATCTCTTTAGCATAACACTCTGATTTAAAAATAGTTCTGCATTATCTTCTTAGATGTAAATTTTTATCTTGATTTTAGTTTATACCAATTACAAACAAGCATCAAATAAACTTAGTTTCTTCATTTGCAAATTATGACTTATAGGGCACCACTCACCATGGCCACATGATTATTTTGATTTACATTTTCAAAAGGTTCTAAACTGTCATAATGCTGATTTCAGTGCTTCTTTCCATGTTTGTATTGTTTTCGTTTCATACAGACCTGCAATTTTGTAACCATTTGTAACCAATTTCACCTGTTTATAGAGATTATCCTATGCCTGTCTTCACAGCTTGAAATGGGCTAGAAATGGCCACTTGTGAGGTGACATGGATGATTTCATTACAAAGCATACATATTTCTTTGAAACAGAGCCCCTGAAAAATACAAATTTGCTATATCATGGTTATTTTATTTTGTTTTTAGTTTATAATGAAAGTACTCCATCTCCCCTTTTTTCAATTTCTTTTTCTAATAAATTCTTCACTGCATCTGAAATTTTGAGAATGAGAGTTCATATTGCAAGGTGTTAAAAAAAGGTTTTACAAGTGTTTTCACCATATTCAACATTTCTTTTTTATCCCATCAGGACACGGGAGAAATTTTGATGCCCCAAGATTTGAAGAAGGCCCAGACTTATGGCGGGCACAAAATTTGCTTTGAGAACGATGAAGTGACAGGCCTGAAGAGGTTTGATCTACCAGGTAATCATGAGTATAGCAATAATTACAGCATTACAAACTTTATTTTAAAATATAAGTTATAACTTTTTTTTTCTTATTTGAATAATGCATAGAGGATTTTCCAAAACGACTTTCAGCCGTTATAGATTCACTGATATGTGCATCTTAATGACTCCATGACTTGATGTAGCTACCGATGACAAGAAGTTGAGAAACAAGCAAGATGCTTTTTGTTTTGCTTGCACTATTGTGTACTTAATTGAGTATGCCCCTTCATTTGCATCTGTTGACACCATGCTTGCCAGGAACAAAACTGTCTGTTTTCAAAACTAGATTGGTCCGATCCCTATCTAGAATCTTCACTGTCATTTTAAGTTTAGAATGGGGCCAGCAACTTGCACTAGATCTTGTCTGCATCTGTGGATTAGAATCAACTTTTGTATTTTGCTCATTCTTGAAATTTTGTTTCTGGCCGTCTGCATTTTTATATCATACACTGCATTCAATAAACAGCAATATTTTGCTTCAACCCGATATCATGTATTGTTAAAAACTCTAGTATTTAATTAGAGAGTCCACTTCAAATTTGAATAGTAAGTAATTGTTATGCTAAAAGGTTTTACTATGCTTTCATACTTTCAAGTTTCATTAGCTCTTTTCCATTTTTAAATCTGCAGATTTCAGAAAAATAATTTTGTTGTAGTCTAAGGAGTGGCCAATACTTCAAGCCTCAAGCCTGACATTCATGTCTTTATCAATAAATCGAACAGAAATATTCACAAGGATGTTGTGGGCCGATGTGTGTGTCCTCTTTGTCTAATGACATTTTCTAATAGACTTTTATCACAACATAGTCCATGGAGCAAGCAAATGACAAAAATTGCAATTGTACAATACATAGGTCAGCATGAAAGTCTTGATTGCCTTGACTTGTGCTATTTTTAGATACTGTGTCAAGAAATGAGGCCTCTGTCACCAAAACTTTTTGGTTATCGTCAAGTAGAAAAGTAATCCACTGGCTCCAGCATTAACAGTTGCAGTAACTCGAGAAAATTAAGGCCATTAATCATTATGCTGTGAAGTTGATCCACATACAATCGCCTCAACTATGTTCCTCTTAGCTTAATCACTGTCCTTGTTCTGTTTGTGTTGGGAAGTACACGTGATCAGATCTGTTCAAAACAGTCATTTGAGTTGGTTTTGAGAATTACATGCCTCTTATGTACTAGAATTGAGGAATAAGGTACAGGTGATTGTGACAAGTTTCTCTTAGAATTTCAAAGATATTGGATTTCAATGAGGACTTTAAAAGTGTTTGGACCAAGTTCTCCATGGTGATAAGACAAGCCACTATTAGGTAGAGAATGCTGCAAAGCACTAAAAAATTTGAAACCAATATATTTGTTAATATTCCTATACCATCATTATTTTTTCCAAAATTCGTTCTCAGTTTCTATTACATATTTTACTTCTCAAAAATAGAAGGTTTACCAATGTGTAAAATCATTTTCTTCTGCATCTCAGGTATTTTCTATTTGTGATTTTATTAGTCAGTCATAAGTAAAAGCTTTTAGATTTGTGCTTCAGAACACAATTTGTTATCAAAAAGCACAGTATTGTATATTTTTGGATTTTTCCTAATTTTAAGTAAGCATTTGGGATAAAGATAAATTGACTCACTTTATCCAAATTTTAATCTGCGCCTTTGAATTCCTATCAAAAAGCACAGTATATTTTTGGATTTTCTTATGGTGGTATAAAAAAAGTTGTTTTTTTTTTTTTTTTTTCAATATAAAGCCACTGAGAACAAATTACAAACTCGATGAATTACCCCTTTTTAAAATGTCTCAACAGTGATGAGTAGAAAATGTATCCAAATATCTATATGTATTGAAATGAAAAGGAAAAGAGCAAAATGAATCTTAAACAGAGAAAGCAGACAGACTTAGAGAGAAAGAGAAGTAGTTATAGTAGTAGTAGCAGCAGCAGTAGTAGTAGTAGTAGTAACAGCAGTAGCAGTAGTATTAGTGGCCGTAGTAGTAGAACAAGAAGAAGTAGAAAGAAAAAGAAATAAGAGGCAAATAAACACACTAAAGAAACAATTATCTATTCGAAAAAGAAAATCTTAAATATTTTTTTAAACAAATAATAAGCTATTAGACGTATCATTAAGCTCATTATCTCAGCTGATCTTCAAATTTATGGGATAAGATGCTTTACTTGGATTACCTACAAATCAAATGACACAATTTATTTATTCTTTCAAATGAAAAGAGCAAGACATCTGTTTAGAGTGTACTCAATTGAGAAGGTAGGAATCTTTTCATTTGTGTTTTTTGTTTGTTTTTTTTTTTGTTCTTCTTCTTCGTGGACCCTAATTTGTTTCTTATTCAACTTACTTGTGTCTGATTTTCCTAAAAAAAATTCATGTTGAGGCCACTTCACATCTGAGCCCATAATCAGAGCAATGTTGCAAAGTTTCTTCCACTTTCAAGATATTATTTCATACAAAGATTGCATATTTCCTTCAAAACTGTTCATCACATGTGCTATCCCTAAAGGTGTACTTTTATGTCAGGCAGATAACTATGTCAGAGGTATCTACGTATGTCAGCATCTTAATGAGATGTGGATAACATTTGTGTTGTTTGTTGAACTCTTATGGTTATTTGATGTAAAGCTCAGTTTTCCATTATTAAGATCTATAGGACTATGGTAGTGGCTTGCTGTAAGGGCTTGTCTATGTTAAATAAATCAAGAAAATTAAAATTATGGTACAGGTGTAATTACTGAGGAAACTACTGCAAATTGTGATATTCAATAGTTTGGTTCTTTATCTAAGTTTGAGATTGGAAATTACTCATTTATTGATTGGGGAAGAGAAAACAAATTGGGTGTTTATAATTTTAGCTTAGTCTGCTTAGCTATGTACATAGACTGAAGATTTTTTTTTTGTCAATGGTTGATTTATGTATCTTGTTCAAATGGAAAGTGTAATAATTTCTGTAGACATAATAACCTTTTTGAATAAGTTGATGCATGTTAGTATGAAAGACAGTATCAGATTTTGGGGAATATGATTGAACTTCTCAATGAACAAATGCTGAAGAAAGCCTTTACTTTCCTTCTTGGAAATGCCTAATTCTTTGAATCATCCGCACTTGATATTCATTATAAAAGCATTCCAAAAGGTGAAACTTTCGATCTTCTTCTTTTGTTACCTCTTTTTTTGATAATGAGAAACGAAGATATAAGAGATTTCTCCTTCATAGCTTTTAAGGTAAATCAAAAATTTAGATTAAGTGTAAAAGTAGAGGAAAAAATAATTTTTGCCTGATTTTCCCCTAATTCTATACAAAATAACTTTTTTAGTTTTTGTATTTTTTTTATTCATACAGGGTTGTATTTGATGGGCTTCAAACCTCGATCTTGTCTCAAGAAATATTATCATGTAAAGCCTGCTCAATTTTTGTACCCTGATGAAAATGTGAGTATTTCATCTTTTTTTTTCTTTTATTATTACTGTTTAATTCTTCTTAATATACTTGATACCTTTTAATGTCAATATTCTATAGGTTCAGACTTTACTTGTTTTTATTATCTTTTCAAGGGTCCAGTCATAATATCATTCTAGACCATCTGGATCATGGCCTGTTAAAATGTAGACAAGAGGACAAGACTTATATTCATAGTTTCCTTATCCAATTTTTGGACAAATTATAGCAATTAACATGAAATCAAAAGTGTGAAAAGAAATCAAAAACACTTGTCTTCATTCACTTGCTGTTTAAAAAGCCACAGTTTTTTCTCCTCCTAGTAACGTATATGACCTCAAATAGCAATGTAAGCCACACAGCGACTTCTTGTGCTGTTACACAGACTCTGGAAGAAATGCTGACGAAATGCATTTCATTCAGCAATAAGGGCGTCTTCCCAATCTTTTATATTCTAAAGGTTGTGGAGACTTGCTCTTCTCCCCAGTTCAACCCACATGTGATCGATTGGGTTCATGTCAGCCAAATGATGACGTTCACTTGATGTTGGATAAGAAAGTTTATTACTATGTGTGGCCTGGCATTGGCGTGTTGGAAGGTTTGCAAATCATTGTTCTACTGAAGAATGGGCACCACAATTGCCCTTAAGACATCATTAAGGTCCAAGTTTGTAGTGACATTGTGCCTGAACTTGATGAGAGGAGTTCGAGAATGATAGGAAAAACCACCCCACACATGAACAGTTCCTCATTCAAATCTGCCATGCTCTATGTCACATGCTTTAGATACCAATTTCACAAGACGTCTCCAACCACGAAGACTCCCAACAGCAAACGAAACATTGAAACAACTCTCATCAGTAAGCATTGTAGATCTGCATGGAACTCTCCCACGTCAAACATATTGCTGCACCCAGGCTAATCTGTTGGTCCTGTGCAGGTCTGAAAAATAGCAGAAAGGTTACAGTTAAATTGTGCGGCGACATCTCAGCTTGACATGTGAGTTGTGAGCATACCACAGGCCTCCATCAGTCTTGCCGTGACAATCTTGGCATGGCTCTTTTTCTTTTCAAACTGAATTCTAAAGAGAACTTTTGGTGGCATATTGATCAGCAGAAGTTTCTGAGTGTGTACCAAATTTCATTGCAATTGCTCTTATTGTAGTGTCAGTAGGAACGGAAACACTACTTTGGACAAATGTGTGAGTAGGTTTTAGGGGGTCCAAGGTCACAATAACTGATGCCATGGGTAGACAAACAATATCTAAAATTACACTGCAAGGGAAAGTTGCTCTTGAAAGCATTGTTTTCACGGGAAAATTGACCAATACTAATGGTTCACCTTTAATGCTGGCTAGTATAGATACACTTTCATTTTCCATTTCTCCCTTAAACATAGTTAAAACTGGAGCAAATGTTTATGCTGTGAAATACTAACATCATGAAAATATAGAAGAAATAACAAAAAGCATTTAGCAACACTGGCCTCATCAAAACATGCGCTTAATAATCATCCGGTATAAGTTATGAAATGTTTGATTAAAATACACCCGCACAACAATGGATTGCACAATTACATGTCAACCTTTACGTCCAGTAGGCTGAATGACCATAAAAGCATTGTGCAGTTGGCACAGAGATCATTAAGTTGATTTTTTTTTTTAATCTGTTCATTTGGTAATTCTTGTATGTTAACAGAAAATCTCTGGAAGTACAACTCTGTTTACTGCACTACTTAAAAAGTGTTTAGAGAGGGATGTGACACCCTTTTGCAAGTACATTCCTGGTCGCAATTTCCCTCCTAGATTTGTAACTCTCCTGCCCCAGGTGAGTGTATTTCTTAATTTTGTCTGTTTAGTACTTATATTTTTATTTCACTCTCTGCGATACTCAAGTGCCTTGACTTTTTGCTTGAGTGTTGTAATTTCTGATAGGAGTTTTGTCATATTTCTGTAAAAGGTGTGTTTAGTACATATATATATATCTTGTAAACAATTATGTTTGCAGGAGCCCCCCTTTTTAAGTTTTTAGCCGATAAAAAAAAAATGGCCAAAGGTCCCTTTGGTTTTTTTTTTTGACATATTTGAATGACCACAAAGTATTGTTTTCTCCTGTAAAAACATAGACTTAATGATTCTAATGCATGGAATTAGGTTAAGTCTTGGGAAGAAATTCTCATGAAGTGAAGTTTCCTGCATGAAAACAATTCTTGTTTGGCAGCTGGTGGAGGTTACGATGAACATAATTAAAGTGCCCTATGTTCATAAGAAATTCTCATGAAGTGAAGTTTCCTGCATGAAAACAATTCTTGTTTGGCAGCTGGTGGAGGTTACGAGGAACATGATTAAAGTGCCCTATGTTCATAAGAAATTCTCATGAAGTGAAGTTTCCTGCATGAAAACAATTCTTGTTTGGCAGCTGGTGGAGGTTACGAGGAACATGATTAAAGTGCCCTATGTTCATAAGAAATTCTCATGAAGTGAAGTTTCCTGCATGAAAACAATTCTTGTTTGGCAGCTGGTGGAGGTTACGAGGAACATGATTAAAGCGCCCTATGTTCATTATGTTCCTTTCACAGTCTTTGTCTTTGACCGTATACAGAGTAAAAACATATTTAAGGATTACAATATATTATTGACCGTTATTTTCACTTTCTTTTTTCGGGTAAACGTTTGTTAGGTCTCTTGTGATTCCGGTTGTTGCTTATTTTCTTACAATTGTGTTTATTTTCTCTTTTTTATTTTTTTTATCAAGTAATTGGAATTTGATGATAATAATCTGCTTTTCCTGGCACTAGGCAGAGGAAGTTGATGAGCACAAAGTACAGGTCACTCCTCCAGGTTTTCATTTGATTTTTCTTCCCTTTGCGGATGATTTCCGAAAAGTTAACTACGATGAGGAGTGTCCAAGAGGTAAGCCATTTTTTATCTTTTTCTTTTTGTATTCAATTAGCTTACGTCTCCATTTAATCTAAGATTTTGCTCGTATGCTCTGCATTTGGGACGATTAACTGCACAGGAATAATGAAGTTGTAATTCTAAAGCTGCAGCAATTAAATTAGTCTTTATTTCTAGGATGTACTTCGTATATTTTCTAGCATTAAATCTCCAATAGTGTATTTTTAGCTAAGATATTAGCTAGCTTTCCTGGACATTTCTGATAATCTCTACTTGGTTCCAGTAATATGGTTGCATAATGTTTTCTTTTAGCATGTTCTAGCTGCTTTTAGAATAAAATTGCCTTATGGGATATGAGGATTGATTATGGAGCTAGATCGTAGACAGACAGATATGAGCTTGACTAAAACTATCTGTATACTCACTACATCAGTTTGGTAGACACCTTGCTGGCTTGCTTTTCTTTTTAAGAACAAATCCTGTTTGTGTTGCTCTAGAGTCAAGATTCTAGTGAAGAAGCGTGTCAAAAAGTGGAAGGTGCTATTCTTATATATCCAACCCATAGATTCAAAATGAGACATCAACACCTGTTTTTCTTGTTTTAGAAAAATAAACATGTTCATCTTTAAGTACATTTTCTAATTCATTAATTTGATTTATTTCTTGTATTCATATTTGATTTAACTCTCAAAGATTCCATAATAGGGAAATCGATCATCGGTGATCGATGCCACACCCACATTTTGTGCAGACCTTAAAATAGTACCAAACTTAAAATATTCGAGGTTTTGGTGATTTGGGACAAATATTATGTTATTTATGAACCGATATAATATCATTTTGTTCAAAATTTTGATAAAATTGAATTAAAAACGCTATTTTTTAACAATAGAAATTCACCCCGAGTTTGTTTACATTCCTTCTGCCATCTTGGATCTTTTTAGCATGCTTTTTTTCGAACCTCTCACGTTGTTCATTCATTTTTTCCAACTAAAATAATTTTCTTTCAAAAGAAACTTTAAGAATGGCAACTACTAACATTGGAGACACTGAAGTCTATGATCTGTTAGATTTAAATGACTTTAAAAGTCAGATTTGAACTCTGACACAGACGAGGAGCTCATCAGTCGAGCATCATGTCACAGGCCGCCCTGAACTAAGGTATGTAGTTTTATTTACATCTAGATTTAAGTTCTACAGCAAAATTATGAATAAATCTAAACTTCAAATTATTTTGTAACTATATTTAAGCACACTTGATGTTCTAATCTTTCTTGACATTGTAGATCTAACCCCTATTCATCTGCACAAAGCTCTAGTGTTGACTGAGAATTTAGACCTAGATCTAGAGATCTATATAACCTGGAATCTAAATCTAGGTCTGGAATAGATCCATCCTAAAACCTAAAGGACTTGAGCGACATATAAATCAAACTATACAAATGTTTTTTAGTACATACAAAATATCTAGGCCTAGATCTTTTTTTTGTACCATCTCTATTCTATTCAGTGATGCACCATGGCACCAACAACTGGCCGCTACAGAAGAACAACAACACCTGGACCATGACCAATCCACCCCAGTGCCACCCTTTCAGCCTTAGAGAGTTGCCTGATGATTACACCAGACAAGATTTGAACAATTTCCTCAGGCCTGTTGATTTTCTTTTCTTTTTGCCTTTTTCATGACAATAAACTTTCATAGAACATAATGTGTGACTGGACGAATGCCTATCCTGAGAGAATGTGTGAGCAGAGAAAGGGTCGGTATGAAAGGTGGGCGAAAGATGATGTTGGTGAGTTTTACAAGTTCATTGGTTTGTAAAAGATTATATCCAGCATACGTGTGAATGGAGTAGAAAAGTCAGATCAGCTAAAAGATAAGTACAGTAGAATCACTTTAAACCGAAAGCCGCTGAACTGAAAAATTCGATGAACCGAAAAAAAATAGGTAAGTTGTGCGAATTTCCTCTTTGCCTTTGTACCCTTTCCCGCGATAAACCGAAATGCTTTGAAACGGCACTGCCTTTAAATTGAAATAACTTTTCTCTATTTTTTTCTCTTTCTTCCCCTTCTCTGTATTAACCCAGAGGGAAAAAATCAAAACACACCCAATGCCTAGTACATGTAATTGTATGAAGGGAAGAGTAGGTGTTTTCGACAATCTAATGGCTGATGGGGGGGTGGGAAGGGGCACACTGCTCAAGCCCTACACTAGACCTGCAAGCACACAGTCCATGAATGGGAATGAGGAGGGGTGGTGGTGGTGGTAAGCGATGGTGATTGGACATTCACGCAAGGGATCGCCACTGCACCGTCTCGCTCACGCAGTCAGTGGTTGTGCTTTTGCAGGTGTGTGTGTGTGAATAGAGGTCTAGTGCTTTGTGAGACAGTAGAGATAGACACACGGAGCCTTCTTTCTTTGTCCGACGCACTGATACTGACACTAGTGACAGTGACACTGCATTCTTTGTAGAGCAGTTGTATGTTCTTCAATACGGGGGACAGGCACCGTGACACACACACACACCGCAACAGTTCCAGTTTTTACATCGTCGGCATTGAACATCGATGCAGTGCTACTGATCAGTACTTGTACTCTAATTTCTAATTCGCATTAGGCCTACAACTTACGATAGTTTTCAACTTTTAGCTTTATCCAACTCTAAGACGTCGAATAGAAAGCACTCTGCTTACACATTGGAATTTAAACTTAAAATCTTATCCGAAGTGGATGAAAAGAACCTAGCGAAGACAGAGATCTGTAAAAAAAACATAGCATCCCAAACTCAACGCTGTCTACAAATACAATTTTGAAAAACAGGGAGAAGTAACAGAAGGTTCGTGAAGATTCGAAATTTTGCCCGACTACCAAGAAAAAGAAACATTGCAGTCATGAAGAGCTGGAAGAAGCAGTGTTTCTCTGGTTTCGACAAGCCAGGGCAATGCATGTTCCATTGTCAGGCCCAGTTATTATTGACAAGGCAACAGAAATAGCGGTTACTTCCTCTGAAAGATGACCGAAAACAAAACTAGCTTTAAACCAAAATGCTTTTAAACCAAAATGAATTCAAAGGGCCCCAAAATTTCGGTTTAAAGTGATTCTACTGTAAAATGCTTTGAGGAAAACAAATAAATGGTGGGAAACTTTATTCCTACATTTTATCGGTATTGCTCAAGTAAATTGATATATTTTATTTAATTAGTTTAGAGGAAGAAATCCAGATATTCCAGGTTTAAAATGGCATAGCCAAAATCATCAATTAGATCTTACTATGGAGCTTACTAGACAGTTAGGAGGGAAGTAGAATGATGAAAGTGTATCAATTTTTAAAAAAAAGAAAAGAAAAAGGTTGAGAGTGCACATCCAATGAGAGTTTATATTTCTGAGAAAAAAAATATAAATTATGTTCTTCTACTACAAAAGAGGTGAAAACTAGGTTCTTTTGCTCTCTTTGTAAAAAAAACCTTATTGTTTACAGCCAGCTAGAACTTGTATGAGGCAAGATCACCAAAGTGAATTTGTACAACTGCTTTGTATTCAGAAAAACACTTTCTTATTTTGTTTTTTTTTTTTTTCAATTCAAATTTCTTTTCTCCTAAAAACAATTTTCCTGGATAAGTAAACACTATTTCCTTACACCCAGGACATTCTTTGACTTTTCAAAGTAATTTAAACCATGTTTTAATCTGCTATGAGACTAAAAGATCTTTTTTTTCTATTTTTTTTTTTTGTTTTTTTTTTTTTACATAAATTCTTGTCCCTTTGAAGCATGCTATATATGATATATTGTAAAATTTACTGTTTGGTATGATGCCACACATGTTGAAGAATGTTATAATCAATAAAGACTTTATTTTTATCCAAAATTGAATTTTTTTCCTTCTTTGAGTTTGTGAATGAAAGTTTTTTTTGCGGATTGAATTTTTTAATTTTTCTGATTATAAAATGCAATTTTCTAAATAAACATACAGAAATTACAAAAAAATACCCAAAAATTAAATCTGCATTCATTTCTGAATAAAATGATAGGTTACATGACTTGATTGGTCATTTCTTTATAAAAAGGGAGTCATTTATTAAATACAACACCCTTGAAATTTTCAAAAGGGGGAAAAACCATGGAATCATTGAGAGTTAAGTACTAAAAGTTCCTTTTAAGTGTCAACTGAAATAGTGGGCTGTTATGCTTTAATTAAATTTTTTTAACGGTAATCTTACAGCCACTGAAGAACAAATCAACAAAGCAAAAGAGGTTGTCAAGAAATTGACATTCAAGTTCTCCAGTGAAAGCTTTGAAAACCCAGTTCTCCAGAATCACTGGCGCAACATTGAGGCTCTAGCTTTGGTGAGGGATGAGCTTGAGGAGCTGCAAGATCACACCTGTAATGAAACACTTGTTTTGATGTGTTTATGTATTTACAGTGATTTTCAATATATTTAAATGCTGCTTTTTCATTTCATCTAGTGTTTCGTTTTTTTTTTTTCAAATCCAGTGGATGCTCTTATATGGACACACTGAGATCTCTATTCATTTCAAATTTAGGATCTGTTCCAATGCCTGCAAATGTCATTAAGCAAATTTGCGTTAACAGAAATAGATGAAAAATGAGAACCTCTTTTTTATCTTTGGTGGTAAGAGGTCATCTCAAATATTTGCTTGTGAAATGCTTTACAATATTGAGCCTCTTGGATTAGACCACAAAAAAAACTGCTGTGAAACATTTGCCAACCAGTATGTATAATACGTATTTGGGAGTATCCTGCTAATTGGACATAAAAATTAAGTGCTTGGTCAACAGCTCATTGTTTTCAGCCATTTACAATTACCAATAAGTAACAGCTTAAGTGTGTAAACATTTCATTTAGCTTGTGTTTAAGTCAATATTGATAACTGTACTTAACAGGCTACATCGTCTACTAGTTTTGCAGTGACTAAATTTATTTATCGCTCTAAAAATCTGTATTTGCCTTTTCAAAAGTTGGTAGCTATGCTTCAATTGTATAACAGAGCTCTGGGGAATACTGCAAAACACCCTCCTGACATTGCATAACTTTACCTTCTATTTTTGCCCTGCCATGATGAATTTACGACTTTAAGAAACTTTTAAGAATTGACAGAGAGATAAGTAAAGCAAGAAAAAAAAAAAATTACAGAAGTATTCAGAGGTTTCGTGTAATGTGTGTGTTTTTATGTGCCCTTGCAGTACCACGTGTAGAAGATGTCACCAAAAGAGCAGGCAAGGTATTAGATGAGTTCAAAGACTTGGTTTATCCTGCTGATTATGTCCCAGGACAGAAGCGCAAGGTGAGTATGGTAGAATTGTCGACAGTTTCTTCTAACTTTGCAGCTGTTGAACTGGTCGAAGAAAAGCCTTAAATGTTCTTATAACGGGCAGCTATATGAAATTTTTTTTTCTCTTATGCTCTTGTTCCTCTTTTGGATATTCAATAAGTTTATGCATATATTCTCATTTATCTAGGATTTTTTTTTCCCATCATGATGTGTAAGTTCTTTGATAGTAAATGGCCAGGGGGTGAGTAGTTTCCTTTCCTGTGATTTCTTCAATGGTTTTTGTAAAACTGAACTTTTTCTTGTGTAAGCTTTAGCATAACTGTATCGAAAAGTCGACTTTTTTACTTTGTGCCTTTGTGATATAGCTTTGACTTTTTATCTGCCAAGTGGACTTTGAGTGGTCAATGTGACTTAATGCATGCTGTTACTGGTAGTACTAACTTACTTTAGTAATAAAAAGCGAAAGCTCATGCTGGTCTGGAAGAAACAAGAGGACAGAGCTGCTTCCCTGAAGGAACCTCACCTGATTTATACCTAGTCAAAAGTCATTTTTTTTTTTGTTTGACTTTCTCTTCAATTCCTAGTAATAAGCATTTCCTCAGTTGCTGCTTCAATGACTGCAACGTATTCTGTCTCCCAGAAAAATTTCAAATTTATTTTGAACAGGGATTCAATACTATCTTGTCTAGCTAGTATCTCACTATAGAAATTAAGAGCCAATCCTAATGAAAGGAGATTGTATGATTTACCAAGACAAGACTAATGATGGAAGATGAATGTATTTCACTCGAAATAAAGTTTTAACTACTGGGATTCAAATCTATTGAAATCATCTGGGCATTCTAGTTCTTAATTAGTTGAAGAATATTTCAATGTGATGAAATGAAAGCTCCCTTCTTCCATTGCTGATTCCAATATGAATTTTTTTATAGAAAAAGTTAACAAGAGGTTTTCCTTAAATGGGCAGCATCCCACACAACATCTAGTTGATTTAAAGAACAGAGAAAATAAGAAACATACTAAGGATATAAACTTTTAAAATGAAGATAACAAAAAGTTGAAGATGTGATGAAATTAAATTTTTTTGGTTGTTTTTGTTGCGCACCAAATTCTGTAACTTGGAAGATTTGGTTATAGCCTTCTTGAAAGGATTTTGGCTAGATTTCCTACAGCACATTATCCTGTGACTTTCCTGTACAATTGAATTGGTATTTCATATTTCACACGACCTCCCTAAATTCATATTTCTTATTATTGAACTGTATCATTTGTTATTAATAAATCCAATATTGTGTTTGATATTTGATTTACAAAATGAAACTCATTGATCCTGTATCAAGGATTTTTTCAGATGGGTCATCAATAGACGAGTGAAATGAAATTGGTGAATAACATTAATGCTGTCTTTTATTTAATGAGCTTCATTCTCTTGTTTCCTTTTTGACCTCTCGTGTGAAGGCAACTATTGCAAATGCTGCAGCAAAGAAAGCCAAGGCTGAGGAGGCTCTTGTTGATCTGGACGTGAGGGCGGAGGCTGCAGCAGGCAGGGTGAGTTACTCTTTCTTTATTATTTCTTCCATTCATACACATTCATGGTATAGAGTAGCATGACCATCATTTTATGATGTAAGATCATATCTGTTGTGTCCTGTATGTTATTGCAAGTGTGACATATCAGTATTTGGTTTAACATACAGTGCTCTGCAGGCTCTCTCATTGTGTTTTGACATGTCTTTATAAATGTGGAATATGCATTTATATGGCAAAAAACAATTCATACTATTAAAAAGACAACTGTAGTGAGTGATTATTCAGTTACTACTATTTAAAAAATTCAAAGTTAAAAACAAAGTGGTAAGGGAGGGAGGGGGGGGGGGGGGATTTGACAACTTGACAAAGACAACCTTACTGGCACTTTATTCATGTGTTTAGCAAATCCCTGTCAATCCCAGATCTCACTTGGTAGATCTTTAATTATTGCAACTTAAAGTTCAAATCATACACTTTTATAGCATTGGCACAATTTTTATTCTGTATCTTTGAATAGCATTTAATTTTTAGAAATCCCACCAGTAAAGCTGCATCTGCATTGACTTGATAATGTAATATCTTGATTTCAAATGACTTTACTTTTTGGGGGCTCTTAGGTAATAGGAGTGATTTTACACAATTAGGTAAAAAAAGATGCAAATTATGGGAAAAAAAAAGAGGTTTACTTTAGCACTAATGGTTATCTTCTTTTCATTTAGCATTGTTTTAGTATTGCCTTATGTTTCCTGGAAAAAAAAAATGAGAATAGTATTTGTAAAAATCACATTAAAAAAGTAGGATTCATGAAACTTGTAGATTTTGATATACGTCTCATGACTGAAAAAGTGGTGATTTTGAAATAATCAAATGGGCAGGGCTTTGAAATGGCATGATGTTAATAGGAGCATCAACAACCTTAAAACTAGTGGTAGAGTTCTTCAAATTCAAAACACAACAAATGAATTCCTGTAAAATGATTGCAAAAGGGCTTTAAAATCAAGTAAAAAACTATACTAACTCCCTCGTAAAATCTTGGATTTCAATCGGCCTCTCTCTGATTGTTTGTAGTTATAGCATCAATGGTTTAGATACCTCAGTGCAAATGCTATCCATTGATCTGCAAAGAAAGCTGAAAGGCCAATTTATGCTGTAGCTGATGTTTTGATCAGGTTTTGAAGCCTTGAGAACAAAAGGCAATACCTTTTGCATTTTCAGTTTTTTTTAAATCAAAGGCTGCTGCTTTTTCATGCCTTTTACACTGCTAGTTATTGCTTTTTCCATTCTCAATATCATGACTGGACTGTATTTTTATCCCAATAAAACGTCATTTTCCCAGATTATGTTGTACATAGACTTGGAATATCTCAAAGCAATATCTTTTTACATCATTCAACAGCTTGGAAAATTGACTGTGGCTATTCTAAAAGATATTATCAAGAAAGAGAGAATCAATACAGCAGCAACGAGGAAGAATGATATTATAGATGCCATCAACAACCATTTTGGAGTCTGATTAGTTGCAATACAAAGACTGTAAAGCCATTTATCTTTTATGTTGATTAGATTGTTATGTCACATACCATTTCCTGAAAATCATTGATTTAGAGCAATAAGAGAAGTCCAAATACTGTGGAACATTATTATGCTGAAATTTCAAAATCATTTTGATTTTAATATATTTTGGTGAGGCCAAGACAATTTGTAAATTGATAAATAAAATTGGGGACTCATGGCCAATTTGATTTAGCCTTGTATTTTGGTTTAAATGTTTTACTGTATTTTATTACATTCTATTAGATTGTTTCACTTTGAATCTTCACTTGAAAATTATAGTCATTTGACCATGGGGATTTATAGTTTTGGACCATATTTTTTGTAGAATGTAGCTTTTTTTTTCACTTTGTCAACCATTGATCCCTAAATAATGTCAATCAAACATGAATGTTTTGACTTGTACCATAATTATTATTTGTAGAAAATATTTTTATGATCATTGCTTTTTTTTTTTGATAATTTCTTTTGATCGAAATAATGAAAGCAATGATGTAAGAAGTGTGTGTGTGGGAGTGGGGGGTACCATATTTTGTAAAAGTAGCAAAGAATTTGAGCAAGTACATCTGCTACCATGAGCGGACTGTTTCGTTCAAAGAATTATATGTACATGTATCTGTTCCATACTCTATCACATTAACCACCAATTTTCCAGAGTTCCAACCAGAAGAAGTATATTATCCCTGGTCAAGAAGCATAAATACTTTTTTTTAATAAATTTCTACAGTTAATAATACTTATAGCTGCTATTACACGAATGCAATTACTTAAAGATTCTTTCTTCATTTGTGCATAATGTTTGTATGCAAACTAAAATAAATATCTTGACTTTCATTAACTTTCATCTTCACATGTTTGTCTTTTGATACTTTTGTGAAAATTGAAATGACATGCAATGCAGACATGTACATAGTGTGCCACTTTTTTTTACAGTTTCGAGAAATATGATTTCCTTCCAGCTTTCCAAACACATGATAGAAGCAAATGAGCAGCCTCGAAGCCAAGGTCTGAACCTCTCAGTTCAGGGTCTTATCCTCACATTTTCTACTTTTTATTTGTCTTTGCATTGCATAAAATAATGGATACTTTAGTAATGTTCTTATACTACTATGATAGTATACAAAT
Source organism: Elysia crispata (assembly GCA_033675545.1). Taxonomy (NCBI): domain Eukaryota; kingdom Metazoa; phylum Mollusca; class Gastropoda; family Plakobranchidae; genus Elysia; species Elysia crispata. Next base: position 192,823 of record JAWDGP010002797.1, on the reverse strand, counting down.
AGAGAGATGTATAGGAAATTAGAGAGGCAGAAGGAGAGAGAGAGAGCAAGGGTAATAGTTGGATAGGAAAAAACAGGAAAAGTGGGAACGAAACAGAGGAGCAATGTGACATGTGTAAGTCTTTTTCTTCTTGCAATGATTAGCCATTCAGAATCCATTACGAAGTCAACTTGTTGTGCATTTGATGTTAAAGGAATCACTTAAGATGGAGATTAGTATGGTGCCTTGAAGATAGTGTCACTCTTTATTAATATAATAGTATTACATCTGCATGGCTCGACTACTCTAGGAAAGAACAAAAAAGGTGATAAAATCTTGAGAGTGAAAGGTGACGCCAAGGGTGGTACTATTTCTAAAGGTCACAAGCCTTGTTGACAAAAAAAAGGTACTTACTTTTCAAAGTTGATTCCATGCTACTTGTTTTATGATTGGCTGGAAAAACTATCATGTCGAAGCTTGACACAGCAAACCTCAAATCTTCTTTTTTACATATTTTATGAAATGGAAGAGATGTTGCAGGTGACAGAAAGACATATTCTAATATAGTGTTTTAGACAACAAATTGCATAATAAATAAGTTCTTTCACCAAGAACTTGAGGTGGAATGGCATGAAAGGGGGATGCCATAAGTCTTTCAGTTTTGACTTAGACGAAGGGAAGATTGAGAGGGGCTTTTACCTTTTTAATACTTCCAAAAGTGGTATGGCAACTTTAAGTTTAATTTCACACCTGCTTTGTGAAAAAATTCTGTTATGCTCCTGGAGGTGGTTAATTATTTTATATATATATATATATATATATATGTAGGCTTATATAGAAGTATAGGTGTAGTGGTTATACCATTTTCAAGAAATTTTTGTACTAATGCTAGTCGAGGGCAGAGCTATTCATAGCTACCACAACCAAGAGATGTCCGTTTATCCTCGAGAGACAATTGTTGGGGACATGGAACCTTTGGAAAATGGAAAAAGACTTCATCCACTTAGATTTAGCCTATGCATCCACTGCTGAATGTTGCCAGTTTCAAGCTGGGTTTGCAAGTCATGGGGTTGTGTTTGTGGTTGGTTAAAAGTATATGCCAGGCTAACTGATTTAAAAGTACAGTTTATGAGTCATCCCACTGCCATAGATCCTCACTGTTTACTTGCCTAAGTTGTTATAGCAAGTCTACACATTGATACTATATTTGCGTGGGCCTAAATTTATTTTTTCCATTTTCACAAAGTCCATATGAAGATTGATCTAGACTTATTAATATCACATAGTTTTGATCTTGATATATATGATGTTTTAGAAGTACATCAACTGGACAAGCTTTACAAGGAAAAATAAGAGGGTAGTTCAATAACTGCAGATTATTCGGGTACCAGAACATATTATCAAATGGCAAAGAGATGACAAGGGAATTTAAGTGAACCTCATGTAAAAGTTGAAAGCAGATGAACAAAATTTTAAAACTATTATTGGATTTACAAGAAACTTTCAATGCGTTTTCCTCCACATAAAAGGTCATAAACCTCAGAGCAAGTGTGGCCTAAATCTAATCTCAACTAGAATCAAAACTAGAGCAATGGACTGCAGAGGCTTTGCCAGGTGACCCGTTGTGTTCCTGGCACAAAAAAAAACGAGCATGCAAGAAGCCTGGGACGTGCTGCCTTACTAATGAAAATATGCACAGTTGAAAAATCTGTTATTCATTTGCATTTAAATTCATGACATTAACAGAATTTTTACACTGTTTTTAGAAGTCTTATATGAACGGGAGGGTATCTGATAAGGAAACTAAATGCTAAGATTATATTAAACAGGAGTTTCTGTATTCTAAACATTTGTGAAGACATTATGGTCTTTTAGAGAAAGTTTGTCCATCAAAATGTCATATATGCAACCATCTCATATGAATGGGATTATATCTGGTAAGGAAACTGTAAATGCTAAGATTATATTAAGCGGAAATCTCTGTATTCTAAACGTTTATGAAGACATTATGGTCTTTTAGAGAAGTCTGTCAGAGTTTGTCCATCAAAATGTGATGCATGCAGTCCACATTTTGCAGGTCAGTTGGAACACTATTTTAGTATATAAATTTGATAAATCATTTGGGCGTAAAGCGTCCTTACAATAAATCAATCTTGGAGTTTGTTGTTGAGTTGTAAGAGCTTTTTTATTTTCAACCTTCTAGTCCAAAATCAAAACAAGCATGAGAGATTTCTTTTACTTTCGCTTTCTCTTTTTGTCAACATCATAACAGAACGAACTAATTTACAAAACATGGAAAATAATAAAATAAAAACTACAGTCTCAGTATGGAGGATATGGAACATGATAAGATTGTAAGAGTTTTAAAGTGATATCGCTACAGGGCTCCCCCCAGAATGTTGCATATTTGAAAATACTAACTTACGTATTATAGAACATAAAATGAGGTTACAACATGGAATATTCTTTTAAAGCAAAAGGAAAGAAAAATACATGAAGGTGGAATGTGAAAATAAAAATTAAAACGATCTAGCGCTTAGAATAGTTCTGTATCTAATGGGTCTCTTTATGATTCTGCCTGATCTTGTATTTGACTGACTGTCTGAGACTGTTTCACTTCTAGAATTGTCATCTACTCGTGGGGCCTGGTCGTGAGGATGCACGGCCGGGGGAGGAAACTTAGGGTCAGCAGAATAGGCAGGTTTGAGTCTATCTATTGACACTCGTGTGGACTTATTATTTCGTAAAATGTCAAAATGTTTATCTGAGCGATATAAAACCTTGAAAGGTCCGTCATAGGGTCGGACCAAAGGACCACGATGTGCATCATGGCGCACGTAAACCTGTTCCGCGGACATGAGATCTCGTGGTAGGTATTTTTTCGTTGTACCATGATGAACCGGAGAAAGCGGCGATAACTTGCGAAAGTTTTCTTGTAGATCACGAACAAAAGTGCTGCCTGGTGAAATTCTTTCGGCCGAATTTGATGGGAAGAAATCACCGGGGATTCTCAAATTGGTGCCATATGTTAGGAGAGCGGGTGCAGCGTCAAGGTCTTCTTTCCACGTGGAACGAATACCCAGGAGAACAATAGGCAGTTCATCCATCCAGCCAGGTCCAAGGAGCCGGGCTTTGAGCGCAGCTTTAAGGCTGCGGTGAAAATGCTGGACCATGCCGTTGCTCTGCGGGTGGTAAGCCGTGGTATGTTTGTTACTACAGCCAAGGACGTTATGCAATTCACGCCATAAACCACTTGTGAATTGTGGACCTTGATCCGATGTGATAGAATCTGGTACACCAAAACGTGCTATCCAGGTCCTAAGTAAGGCTCTGGCACATGTTGTTGCCTCAGCGTTTTGGATTGGCACTGCTTCGGGCCATCTGGTGAACCTGTCGATGATGGTGAACAGATATGTGCAGCCTTCTGAGGGGGAAAAGGCCCTACAAGGTCTACATGAATATCCCCAAATCGACGATCTGGAGGGTCGAATGAGTTGAGGGGAGTTTTGGTGTGTCTGCCAATTTTGCTTGCTTGACAGGAATGACATGCGCGTACCATATTTTTAACTTCACGTTTAAGTCCAGGCCAGACATAGCGGGCTGAGATAGCTCGTGTGGTGGGTTTGTGGCCAGGATGGGAAAGATTATGGATGGCTTCGAAAATTGTCTTTGTCCAGAGCGGTGGGACGATGGGACGTGGGCGAGAGGTGGAAACGTCGCATAGTAAAATGCAGCCATCTAGGTTGACTTCTTTTAGTTTCAGAGCACCTGGTTGTTTACGCAATTCTGCCACTTTAGGATCTCTAAGTTGTTCTTCGGCCATTCGAGCGAGGTCTATGGGGGGGAATGGGCGATGCTGATGCCACCATAGGTTGTTCAGCGCAGGGGGCACGTGAAAGTACATCATGTACAACATTGTCTGTTCCACTGATATATCTAATGTCCGTTGTGAATTCTGCAATGTACGTTAGCTGTCGCTCTTGTCGTGGCGACCTGGCTGTCTTACTTGTAAGAGCATAAGTTAAAGGTTTGTGATCAGTGAGGACAGAGAATGGTCTACCTTCTAAGAAGAAGCGAAAATGTTGGATGGCGCTGTAAATAGCCAACAGTTCTCGGTCAAATGTAGAGTAGCGGCTTTGTGTCGATGTCAGCTTCCTAGAAAAGAATGCAATCGGTCTCCACATTCCATGGTGTTTTTGTGATAATTCTGCGCCGATTGCTGAATCTGAGGCGTCAGTAGATAATCGCGTTTCAGACTTCGGATCTGGATGGTTGAGAAGTGTGGCTGAAGCTAGTGAAGATTTGGCTGCCTCGAACGCGGTCTGGCATTCATCTGTCCAAGTAATTACTTTACCTCTGCTTTTTGTTGCTTCCGTCAACGGTGCTAGAAGTTTGGCAATTCCAGGGAGGAATCTGTGGTAGAAATTCAGCATTCCCAAAAAACGTTGTAAGGCTTTCTTGCCGTTAGGTTTTGGGAATTCAGTGATGGCCTTGACCTTTTCAGGTAGTGGTGTGATGCCGTTTGGGGTAATCTTATGACCGAGGAATGTCACTGTAGCTTGCCCGAATATGCATTTTTGAGTGTTGATGACAAGACCATTGGTTGCCAGTAAGTGGAATACAGAACGTAGATCTGCCTCGTGTTCCTTGGGAGATGAGCTAGCTAACAAAATATCGTCTAGATAAACGAAACAGCAGTTGAGGTCGTGTAGAATACCATCCATGAGCCGCTGGAAGGCTTGAGCAGCATTTTTTAACCCAAAAGGCATTTTTAGGTATTCGTAGAGGCCAAAAGGAGTGATGATAGCTGTCTTAGGGATATCCTCCTCAGCCACAGGTATCTGATGATACCCACGAATAAGATCAATCTTTGAAAAGATAGTTTTTCCACGTAGATTACTATTTAGGTCCTGAATGTGTGGCAGCGGATACCTGTCATCTTTGGTCACGTCATTCAACCACCTGTAGTCTCCACACGGGCGCCATCCTCCATTGCTCTTTCTTACAATGTGTAAAGGTGACGACCAAGGAGATGATGATCGGCGGATAATACCAAGTCGTTCTAGTTCCTCAAATTCAGCTTTCGCTGCAGACAATTTGTCATTATCAAGGCGGCGGGCGCGAGCATGAACAGGGGGACCGGAAGTTGGTATATGGTGTACAACGCCATGCTTGTTATCACGAAAAGTGGGTATCAAAAGTTCTGGAAAATCTTCTAGAATGGCCTCATATTTTGAATGTACTTTGTGTATACCCGGGCGTGGTGAATGTGTAGGTCTAGCGTTGACGATGGTGCCACCATCCAGCGAAACCAATCTCTTGTTGCTGAGGTCGATTGCGAGACGGTGGCAGGTGAAAAAATCTGCCCCCAATATTGGCTGAGTGACGTCGGCTATCCAGAATTTCTGTTTGAAGAGCGTGGTTTTGCTGAGTTTCAGAGAAATCGGTCGTTTCCCATAAGTTGCAATAGCCGACCCATTAGCTGCTATGAGATTGGGGCCGCGAGATTTTTTTCTATCCGAATTTGTGGCTGGAAAAACAGATTCTTCCGCTCCAGTGTCTACTAAGAAAGAACGACCTGAAATAATATCAGTGACCGAGATAGAACTGGAGTTGACCGCACAGATTGCAGGGGCATTGATCAAGCCAGTAGCGCCCTTTATTTTGCACTGGCTCTGTCGTTTCCCTGGCTGGTTGGACGTGGAGACATTGCACAAGGTCGGCCGTCGACGAAATGTTCGCAGGATCTAGCATTGGAAGCAAATCGGGAATGGTATTTGCATAAAACAAAAGTAGGGGTAGGGGTCGTAGACCTATGCTTCTGTCGAAAACGTGGATTCCTTTGGAGGGCGTTCACGTCTCCGTGACAGGAGTTAGCCTGTTCCTCTAGTGTTGCCTCGATTGGGTACGTATTTTGGATGGAACGCGTAGCAGCAGCCGAAAATTCTACGTCCATTATTCCATCGGCTGTCTTTGCGAGGGTGTCGAGGTCAGCATCTGGAGTCTGAGCCAGAATACGGCGGACCTCAGGGGGCAATTGGTTTAGGAAAAGGGCACGGAAAAGTGTTACAGGGTCATGGTTAAGGCTCCGCATGTGTTGGAGAAGTTCTGATGGCTTGCGGTCACCTAAACCATTGAGGTTGAGCAGTTCTTGATCTTTTTGAAGCTGTGTCGCTTCATAGGCGTTGAGGAGAGCTGATTTTAGTCTGTCATACTTCCCTACTGGAGGTGGGTTTTCCAACACTGCTTGGACACGGCGTGCAGTAGAGGAATCTAAGAGCTGTATCACATGGTGGAACTTAGTTAAGTCTTGTGTAATCGGTGGCGTGTGTGTGTTGAAGGATGCTTCTAAGCGAATAAACCACGCCTTGGCGTTTGTCTGCCAAAACTGTGGTGCCTTGAAGGCGACTGCCGACACTGACGAAACTGTTGTAGTTGTGGCCTGCGTTGCGTGAAGAGTCTGCTCTCTGATCGCGTCTGCTAGTTGTTTGATAGCATCAAGGTCCATGGTTAAAGGTTTAGAAATGTCAAAATTATGATATTAGGTTGATGAATCTAGATCTAGGTCTAGATCTAGATCTGGTATGGTGCTGTCTAGGGAGTGTAGACTGTAGTGTTAAGCCTGGTTTGGTGGCTGTGGTTTAGTCGGTTTACTCGCTCTAGTAAGCTGTATTTTAGATCTAGATTCGTATTCTGAAAAATCTATTGCCTGTGACGTATTTACTTAACGTCGGGGTCACCAATAAAGCGTCCTTACAATAAATCAATCTTGGAGTTTGTTGTTGAGTTGTAAGAGCTTTTTATTTTCAACCTTCTAGTCCAAAATCAAAACAAGCATGAGAGATTTCTTTTACTTTCGCTTTCTCTTTTTGTCAACATCATAACAGAACGAACTAATTTACAAAACATGGAAAATAATAAAATAAAAACTACAGTCTCAGTATGGAGGATATGGAACATGATAAGATTGTAAGAGTTTTAAAGTGATATCGCTACAGGCGCCTCATCAGCCACAGGTCTGCCATAGGTAAAAATAACTCCAACTTTTGCTTTAATTTTAAAAAACCCATCATTTTCCTGATCAGCGACCCAAAATTAATTAGTAAAGTCCCTGCACAAACAACTTTGTTTTGATGAAAAATACTTTTGAGGGTTTTTATTTTTTATGCTATTTCAATAAACACTGTTTTGTTTGGCACATCTTTCTTCAGGTGATATTGCCTCTCTGAGTCTGAAGTTAGTAATCTTCTTATGCAAAAATTAGAAGATCCAATGTAGATTGCTAGAAGTGACTCTATTCTAAGACATCCTTTGAATTTCTCAGCATCTCTAGAAAAATAGGGAAACAAATCGTGGAAATTGCCATGCACCATTTCAGTTTATACACCGTGTCACATTTTGCTAAGAAAGTTGTATTTTAGTTGTGAGACGAGCGCCGAGTTACTCATTGGCTATAACCAACTAAAGCGAGTCAGATATTGTTAGCACAAGGACAGGCCAAGGCCATCCATCAGCTGTCAAAGCCACCTGTTCTCTTTGCGCAAGCGTATCACGCAGCGCTCCACTAAATTCGTTAAAATAGAACAATTTAAGAAATCCGCCTCTTTTACCTCATTCCATCTCCAAAACTACTCGTAGGAGTACCATTTTTCCACTCTTTGTTTTCTTCAGCATCACATACAAAAGATGGTAATAACTTTGAAATTCTATATCAATTATCAGCTCTTCTCAGTGCGATCAAAGTGTAAATCTAGTTGTGTTTCAGCCATGATTTGTGCTTCTAATCACAACTAATTAAGTTAAATTGATAATTTTAACCGCTTGGTTCATTTAAATTTGTTCAAATCAGCATTTTCAGTGATCAACGCTTGTCCATAGGCTTGTCATCCAAGCTGTTTACCGATAAGGATAATGATGGTAAACTTTGGAGGGATGTTTAGGACAAACTAAAATTTCGTATGGTTTCAAATTTCGTGAGGAAAAAGAAGCATGCTTGTTAGTGCTATCAAACTTTGAAGAAAAACAATGACCCAATTTTTTTAAAATATACATTAATTTTGATTTTATGAAAATGTTAATAAATTATGCCGGTTCATGGCCCTACCACATGGAAGCTATAAAAGCTAGCTTCTCAGTTCTTTTTTACCTGTCTTACAAGTCCTATGTAGAGTCCATAACGATTCCATAGCTAACAAGCATGTTTTTGCGTTTCCTCTACGGGATACAAGATAACTTTGTAGTTAAGGAAAAAACATGCATGCTCAGAGGCGAGCAGGCTACCTGTGCTGACCCTCTCCTGACGCTGGTCAGCCTGATTCACGCGAGATGGGCTGCATTCATCTAAAACAGCACTAGTGCTACACCGTGTATAGAATGTATCAAATGTTTATGGTATCTTCTTTTAGCTTCCTTCTTCTTTGCAACTACAAGGCGGTCATTTTTAAGTTGCTCTTTATTTACATTTTAAATTTATGCATTGTAGACTACAAATAGTTTAAGAGTAGGCAAAAAAAGGGGAAAGATTCATTCCTTTGAATTTGCATATGACTCTTTGGAGACATAAATTATTTTGTACACCTGTAACAAAGACTGGTTTCTCCAGACCTGCCACTCTCCTGGGAAAGAAAATCTGAATGATTCTGTCCAAAAATCTGAGTCTGCCCAAAAAAATCTCAATGACTCGCTTTATTTTTGCCCTCTACAGCATTCATTACAAAACACGTATAATGTGGTCTTTGGTGAATGTTCATTCATCGGTTAAGCTCTGAAATCTGATAAAAACTAGTTTTCTTAGCTTGTAATTCTTCAATGGTGAAAAATTCTAAATAATCGTAAGATCTTTTCTCCATACCTGTTTCAGTTTAAATCAAGAACTTTTATGCCTTACAATACTTTTAAGTGACTGAATAAATTGGATGGCATTGGCATTATGCAGCATTTGATGAATTCATAGAGCCGAGCTGCCAACCTAGCTCCTGTGGAAAGTGTACATGACTTCGAGAGGCTTATTTTTATATGAAAAGGAGTATATGTACTCCTAACTGAAAAGATTAAAAAATGACATATTTGATGCCCTTTCCTGCTTTTACTTTTAGATAATTTTTCTACATGGTGCATATGCCTTTCTCACACTTGACTCGAAAAAATTAAAAACCTTATGATTTTGCTCGCAGCTGTTGAAAACGTAACCAGATATTTCATGTGGAGTACATTGTCAATTTGCTGGAAAGTTGTAATATTTTATTTTATAAATAATCTAAAGAGTGTAGTCCACTCTATTGTTCAATCACTTCATTGAGAAACAGTTCAATTTGAGTACAAAAATTGCGCTGTGACGTTGAGACTGGTTAAGCATGATGTAGCATGTAATACATCTAGATGTAGATTTAGAATCTATATCTAAATTCTACATTAGACAAAATCATGGATCTTGTGAAGATTGTAAAGTTTGCATCTGCATAAAACTTCTTAGGCCCTTATCAGATCCAGATTTTACTTTTCACAGACCTACAATTACTGAGTCTCGTGGCATTTCATCTTGATTTAATCTAGTTTTTGTTTAGGATTTCTCAATCGATCTTGATAACAAGATATAGATGAAAAAAGCGCTGTCCTGTAGTAGAAATTATTCTTAGAAGATAAAATGAGAATAATCCTAACAGCTAAGTCTGGATGTGAAGATAGGGAGAAGGTAGCGCAGACGAATAAAAGATAAAGTAAACAACTCGGCAAAATCAATATTCGGGATGGTTTCAACTAAAATATTAATATCAATTTCGATACCGCATTTGATAATATATAATAAAAAACATCGATATTATAATTATATCATCCGTATTTATTCTTTGGTGCACGCTGTCTATCGATCTTGTAGGTCTAATTTTTTTTTTTAAAAAAAAACTGAACACAATTTTAATTGTGGAGGTGAAAACAGTTTGAAAAACAAAAAGGAATTTTTCCTAAATATTCCGAAAATCAGAAACAGACTAAATTTGCATAAAAAATCGGAATGATTCCGATTAAATTAGTATGAATGGCAGGTCTGGTTTATCCATTATGTTGCCCAGGAAACATCTTTTTTTTTCTTTTGTTTGTATTTCATAAAACTGAGCAATTCTTTTTAACATTTGTATTTAAAACTGATTTGATGCACAAGATAAAACTTAATCTTGCTTTGTTATTTAATATTCTCTACCTTTTTTGATGAAACTTTTTACTTCGTTTAAAGGAACTAAAATTCGTTATGTTCCTGGGTTAATCACATTTTGTCAATTATAAAGCAAGTTTATTTCCCACTTTTGCTAATTGCCAATTAAGATTTAAATGATCCAAACTGAAAAACTGCAACACATACCATATGTTCATGATAAGAATTTTAATACTCCAAACATCATTCAAAGTCAAAAAGTAATAAAAGCATCACACAATTTGTCAGCACTTGCATACAATTTGATTTATGCAGAAGCATACCAATATTTTGTAATTTTCAACCTCAGGAGATAAAAGACAGTAAAACAAAAATAAAAATCAGGGCATTCTAAAATATTTTAAGTACCAGAAAACATTTTCCAGACTCAAATGAATACTCGACATAATTTTTAAACCAGATCTGCAAAAGAGTAAAAACTTAATGTACAACTCTCAAATACCATACAGCCACAATCATAAATTTATGTCAAAAATTTGAAAGTTGTGGTCTTCGATGAAATGTGGTGAAGCTGCTTTTGTTCTGAATTTAGGTCTCAGCTGGTCTCCATTTCATCAGGTACTGAAATGAACAAAAAGATGGTCAAAATAACATGAAATCTCCATATTGGCAACCTGATGTGCAGACTATGATTTTCAAAGAATTTGAAGACCATCAAGAGTAAATGCTGACTTAAGATCTATTTCTATGGAGAAATTTTATGCTTTTCATGCAAGAAATGGTCTAAATAAGGAAAGATGACTCAGAAAATAAAATTCACTTAAGTTTATCACCAAACAAAATAAGTTCAGTAGAGACAGAAAATCTCAAATACTTATCATGGCTAAAAACTTAAATTGAAGGATAGATAACATTCTTTTCTCAATAGGGTGCAACTTTATCTTTCTGTGCAATGTATTATAAATTAAACGGAATGATTTCATAGATTAAATTCTACAAGAAAAATTAACCTGATACCAAGATTTAAAGAACTATCCAGAATATTTTTTTTTCCTCTTTAATACCCACAACAAAAGTATAACTGAGGTTTGGAAACAAAGTAAATAAAATTGCATTTGCTTAGTGAGGTTCCTCCATGCCTTTCCAAAGTCTTTAGAAAATTTCAAAAATTATCTTTTAACACATCTATTATTTTGATGTGAAAAAGCTATATATTTATAACTGACAAATCTTTGACAAAAATTTTTATTTTCAGGCCTCCTAAGTCTGAATCTAGCACAATCAACTAGGGATGTTTTAGACATATTACTTTTGTAACTAATATAGATTAGAGCAGTTGTAAATTTTCAAACAACAATACTTTTTAAAGTGTGATGAGAAAAAAAAAAGTACAAAACCACAAAAATTTCAGAAATCAGCATGCAGCTGTAATACAACACCAAATCCATGGCTTGTAGTATTCTCAATACTTACCCATTTCATTAAACATGAATTCCTGCTGATATTCTTTGAGGAACTGTGTTGATCTTGATTCATCCAGGAACAAGGAATACACTCGCTTAATGTCTTCTACATCTACTTCTGACCCCTAAAAAATTCAGAATGAAAAAAAAATTGTTAGAAGTTAATGTATGTAATTATAATTAATGGATACAAAATTAAAGCATGAATATATTGAGATTTTAGCTTCAAATTCAATACAGAAAATATATTCAAATAAAAATAATCCCTCAACGTAAATCCAAGATTTTTTAGCTAGATAGTGTCACGCAGTAGCCGAGTAGGTGGGTTTTCAAAACAAGATGTTTTGCACCTTAGCGCTGTAATTACTATGTCATCTGAATTCTTCACTCCTGCGTAGGATCGGGAAAGCTGAGGGGGAACAAAGACGCGCCCTAATTTGCATCTCACCGACTAATATCATGTTCGGGACATTTTGCTGCGTGGGTAAATCTGATAAGTTTTGCTTCGCAGTTAGCAGCACTCTCTATTGTTCTTGGGGGTCACTGCACCAAGATTTTGGGTCGAAATCGCGTAGATTCGACTATGGGCTTTACCAAAAATATGTGGGGTATTTCCTCCTGTCCATCCTTTGACCGCCTCTGCTTCCTGATCAATTTGTATATATTTGGGGACAATTCGATGCTAGAACAGACCCAGCAGAAATCTCTCCATGTGCGCTGAAGATTTGCAGAGTGAGGTCTCCGGCGTTTGACTCGTACAGTCGTAGCAAATCGTCGTAAGTGTTAAAGAAACTTCAAGTTGAAAGTTTTCTGTTAGAGTGCAAGATATTTGCATCTAATTGGACTAGAAGTCCTGGCTGAGATAAATAATCAGCATCTTAAAAGCTCTCCAAGACAACTCATTGAACTTCCTGTCTCAGGTGAGTATACTGTAGAGTTTATAGTTGAATACATTCTTAAAGTTCAACAAAGCAATTGTTAAAGACTTTGTTTCTTAAATACCAATAATGATAATATCGTCATCAGTCAGCCAACTCGTCATTCATAAATGAAAAGTTCACAGTTGGTACTTTATAGCAAGTCATTGCTAAAACGTTACTCTAGCGTAACGAATCTATATGTAGACGAGATATGTAACTTTATCTTCTTCATTTAGACTAGCATTAAAGAAAGTTAGTTCTCTAAACGTTTGATGTCTGCCGACTTATGAGAAGTAAGTATACTGTCCAAACACAGGGACTATATCTTTAGAGTAAATGCATTGCTTTAAATAATATCTTTTCAGTTGAGCAGACTGCCTTCTTCGTCATCTTCTTCTGCGACATCTTCTTCGTCGTGTATTTCTTCACCTTCGTGGTTGCCTTGTTGTCTAAACTACAATAACTGTCGTGACCTGGTTGCTGTCGTTGCCGTCGTCATCAACATCATCCTAGATTAACGTGTTATCAGGAGGTGTGGTCTGGACAGCTGAGTTGTATCATCGCTGGGACCAGCATCTAGTGGTTACTACAAGAACCGCCTGGTTAATTGGATGAAGGGCTTGTCCGCAGGATTGTAACAACTTTGTCGTAGTTGAAGCTACTTAAGTTATATTGATTGATAATTGCCTAAGTTATATTGATTGATAATTGCCTTTCCCAACTTTATTGAAATAAGATAGTTGCTTTTAATTAGATAACCATTGGTGTCATTACTTATTGCATAATTGTTTCATGTGCTTTAATTGAAGCCAAGTAATATTAAACCAGCCTGACATTGTAACGCACGCCATTATTGAATGATTTGTACTTTAGTCTAAATATTTGATTACTTTAATGTAAAAAGGAACTTTCTTAATGTTTGATACGTCAGCATTTATATAATCCTAATAAACTTAATCTCTTTCTTTATTATCATTTAAACCTGACGTTGAGTTCAGTGCTTTCTGCTTAGTTGAGGGTTGTCCAATTCCCTTTGTTACACGTTGTGTGTTCCAAAAGCATTGTTAAACTTAGGTGACTTCCGAGGTGTGACAGATAGAATGAATATTGCCCATTCAAAAAAGTTGTCACTGTAGTACTATATAGATGAAAAATATTGAGATAAAACATGGCATCCTTCTGTAAAAGTCTTAAAGAATTCCCCACCCCAAAAGGCAAAAAAAAGACCTGTACAAAAATACATCTCTTTTTTAAAGAAATTACAATATGCTAGAAGTATAATGTACAAACCTTGCGTTTTCTGCAAACCAGACTAGATGCTGTGATAAGTTGAATGGCATATCGTAGACTTGTCTCCATGCCAATGCGAGTGAGAACAGTTAGAGCATCATCACTCATTTCTACATCCTCTTCCTCACATCTGATGCATGAAAAACAGTCATTGTTTATGATGATATTTTCCAACAACTTTAACCTATTGCGGCAGTGACAACTAAACCAATGAGCTCTACTGAACACATACTTGATTTTTTGGAAAGATTACTTGTGTAAACATAATCATTTGTGAAAATTATTGTTAATTAGATGTTTCATTTTAAGTAATATCGAACAATCTGTTTTTTCCCTTGTTTATCGCAATAGAAGAGGGACATAATTATGAATGGCACTATAAGAAAGCAGCAAAAAAAGAAAAAAAACCACAATGTGTATTTACTAATTTAGTCTGCTGTATGAGTGTTAAATTATCCCATACCTGTGAAATAAGAAATAATATCCTTTTAAAATGTCATACTTTCATAATTTCAATTGCAAAGATTACTGAATTTTCCCAATCTACTGGCATCTAGACATTTCCCTAAGAGATCGTTAACACAGTTCTGACACTAGTGCATTTTAGACAAAAAGTACTTAAGTATTAGAAGGTGATAAATGCTGCTTAGCATTTGGTGCAAATTTTTACTGTATGAAGTGCTGGTCTCTCAGATTTGGTGATACATGACTTTTTTTTTTTTTTGAGAGGGGGGGGGGGGGGCTGCTTTTGTATATGCCATGAAACATTCTTATCAGCCCTCAAAGACTGCATTTAATTTTTCTCAGTAGGAGATAAACCATTTTAACATATGTAAAAACCTTGATACTAAAGGATATCTTAAATTACATTAGGGGTAGGTACCAATTTGTAATAGTTAAAAACAGTTGATAAATCAGAAAGTGGCAGTAAAGGTACGAGTCCAACCTCTGCCACTTCAATCAAGGTGGTCTCAGTTTATTATCCTGCTGTGTTCACTGTCATAATCACAGACAAGTTTATTTCCTTTGGGCAATAATGGTTCAAATACAATTATACTTTATCGAGAGTTTTTCACATGAGCAATAAAATTGAGGAAAAGACTATCAGAGGAGACAAAGTAATTATTCACATATATACATTGTTTTTAAACAGGCATAAAATAATTGAGATATGTGCCTGTAAACTCCAGACAGTGTGGCTCTAATGGCTAGACATCTGATTCATTTCTCACTTTGTTGCCACTTACAACATCCAGAGTGAAGGACTATTTTGCCTTTCTACAGTTCCAATATTATGATTTCTCTTCATTTATTTAATTGAAAGAAAGTTTTTGTTCTAATTAGTAAATTCCTTTAAAACCACACAATTCTTTTACAATTATTGAGCAGTTTTTCCTAAGGATGTTGATCTTGGTTCAATATGCAGCTATTTAAATCTTAGCTGGAATTTAGCTATGCTACGACGAAGTTGGAGCAGTTCTGTTTAAATCGTTAAGTCATTCTGATATCTCTGTACCCCTAAGTTTTTAATTGGCACATAATGCATATTTGTTGTTTCTCCCTTGGTTCCACAACTAGTAACAAGTTGAGAGAGCACAATGCTTGTCAAAACTTGGAAGTCTCTAATCAGTGAACGTGACAGAGCAGGCTGGACATATTTGCACTAAGCAGACAGCTTGTAAGTTACAAATAGATTTTATGGAGAAAACAATCCATAAATTTTATTTGCTACATGAGGTAACCTGACAACCTGATTTCTGTCATATAAATAAATTTGTACTTTCATTTAGATTTGTTTTTATGCTTTTCATACCTTCTAAACTGACTGTTTTGTAGGCCATTTTAGGCCCAGGCTAGATCTAAACTTTGAGTTAAGATGGACAATCTCTTGAATCTTCTCAGGGATGCTATAGAAATTGTTTAGTATAGTTATCTACATGGTTATCACTACAATCAGGATGAGAATAATTAATGTCTATTGCCCATTTGATATAGGGAGTCAGAATGTGATGTTGAGATGGTGGTGGAGTGGAATGTTGAGGATGAAAAAAATTATATGCTTGTCCAGTGAGCCAGTAGTGATAGAGAAGTCTTAGAAAAATGTTTTTTTTTTGTCATAACACCTTGTTTTCAAGACCTATAGTTGTTGGTTTTTTTTGTCAGTTTATATCAAAATTTTATTTCGTTTTGTTTGACTGTACTATTTTTCAATAAGTGTGTCTGTTCTTTGTACGGAGTTATGTCCCTTCTCTTACATCAGGGTTTTACTGAGTTGGAGCGACTTCAATGGGAATGAGTCAACATGGGAGGAAAAAACCCTGCTTTCCAATTACCAGTAGCCTTTTGCTGCCCTTCATTCCCCTTAGGTTCACAAAACTTTTTGCTCAGAGTACCTATTATCATGGTTAGCACAGTTTTTTTTCTCCTTTTCACAAAGTAAATAACCCACAGGTAAAATTACATTTGCCTGCGCCTGTCTACAGCTAAGAACAGATTATATTCACTCACCTGATTCGAAGAATCTGTTTTATCTCTTTTTCCTCATAAGGTGAAGTTGAAATAATCACAAGCCTGTCAAGCAGATCAATGGGGATACCATGAGGGCTGGTATACTGAGTACCTCGGATCCTGAAAATAAAAGCACTTTAATGTGTAAAATGCCCTTAAAGATGAAGGTAATAAGGCATTTAATGATATTTAAATCAATTGCCATCTTACTGCTGAACACATAAATACTTCTTGTTTGGTTTCCTTGGCATAAATGCATGATGCTTTAAAGGCTTACATAGCATGTAAACAGGGATGAGAACTAAACACATTTTTTTTTTAATTGAAATTTCCAACACTGTCAATGCAAGCACCACAGGTAAGAGCAAAAACTGAGGTGATATTGGAGCATGCAATCACTACAAAATTTCTTTTAAAAATTAAAGTGCAGAGCTATGGGAAGCCTTTTGACACTGATTTATCTCATCTTTTTTTTTGCTCGGACTGTACTCACCCCAACAATTTTAATTTCAATAGAGTTTGTCTTAGAGCTGCGCATTGTTTGTTTTTTCTATTCTTTTAATTGCTTGACACTGATTGTAACTTTCTGATTATCTTATGTTAATATTCTTGAAACGAGGACGGTTTTGGCTTGCTTAATTTGATGTCAATGGAAAAGGCAAGGTCAAGGCATTAAGATATTTGTATGAACAAAAAAAAAAGCTCCAATCTATTACTATCTTTTACATTTGGTAAAAATTAAATAGACTCAGTTTTAATTTTTAGTTGCTCATTGATTCTTTGAAATGCCACTTCCTGTATTTGAGAGGTATTAAGATTAAGTTACATTGTTTGATCTCATTCCTATATGTTTGACAAATTTCTCTGATTATTTCAACTCAACGCCACTTTCATATAGTTTTCGGTCCATGGGCGCAGCCATTGTGAAAAATGACATAGGAACATGAGGTTTGAAGGCTGAAGATGGTTGGTTAATAAAATTTAGAAAGAACTTTAGAGAAGTCTAAATTTAGGGCCTAGTCAAAGCAACCTCAGGGTGGCACTTAGGGTCATTGAGCTAAGGCCTCCTCTGCACCAGTTGTCTATGCAAATCTAAGCAGAAATAGCATCATAAGCATGCATACAATGAGTTGGTATGAAAATGTCTTATTTTGACTCAGGACTCCAGGTGCAGGTGATTTTAAGCCTCAGGAGCCCAGGGTTCACAGGATTAATGGCCTTCTTTCTTTTGAACAAGTTCCTTTACCAACATCAACCTGTCAGGCTTGACAACAGTACCATATACAATCCTGATTACAGTAAAGAACCTCGGGATAATTGCTAAGATTTTGTTTTTGTTTCTACACAATTTTACTGTTGAAAGGGTTCAATAAAAACAAACCTTGTGATTCCTCTGTTTGTGGCCATAATGAGGATTGGAGCCATGTCAGATTCCAAGGCTCTATTTAGGAAGGAGAAGCACTCAATGTCCAACATGTGCACTTCATCAATAAACAAGACCTGAATGCCATAAACGATGATAAAAAAAATTGGGACAAGTTAAATGCAATGAGAGTTGTGTGTTCAGTGTGTAAGTGCTCATAAGCCTCCATTTCTGAGTGATTAGTATGGTCTTTTGATTTAGTTCTTTTGAAGCTATACACTAGTGTGAAACAAATACTCACTATTGTGGCTTCTGATGGGAATATTCTTGCGAAAAAATGTAAATCATGTCTGCATGGTGGAATGATCACGTCATTCACGTTGTGTGTATTAAACCGGAAATGGCTAGAGGATTCTCTGGACATAAAACAGCAAATAGGAGATGGAGCAGATGTGATATCATTCTAAATGAATGATAAGTAAAGAAGACTCACCCCCGGCACAATTTCAGCCTTGCCCTCCTCCCGCCATTCAGCCACCTTAGAGTTTATCTGTTCACGAACTTCAGATTTGATCTCTCCAGTGTCTCCAGAGAAAAGGGCTAGGAAACCTTGAGTGCGGCTGTTGATTACATCAATCTCATGCAGGGTGACTGTGTGCACCACTTCCTTGCGTTTCTGCAATTCACCCTCAGGGCATTGCACAAACTTTGTCTGGATAAAAGCAGTCATAAAACTCAACATGACTTTCAAGGATCAGTAAAAACTCAAATACCCTTTTATGCTAATTTCTAAAGGTTGAACATAAAAAATGTTGAAGAACCAATACTGAATGAATGAAAATATATTATAGTTGCAATGATACGCCTGCCTCTTAGGGCATTTACAATGACTTCCCATAGTGATTTTAGCAATCACTTAGCAATCTTAATGCTGCAAAGTGGGTGCCACAATGATATTTTTAATCTGATTTTTTTTTGAAGTAGCTTGTTTTAATCATTTCTTCATTTTATAAACATTGGAGGCCTTTAGATCTAGATCTGGATTCTGACTTCATGATCTAGATTCTCAGATACTGAGGACCCAAATATGTTGTTGGAGTTTTTAGGCAATGAGGAATGTATCATATTAGACCTTGAAACAGAGTCAATCATTTGCTTTGAAAAAAAAAAAATAGGATTTTTGAAGAAGATGAGGAGGAGGGCTGGGTGAGTCAAACACGAAACTGGATTATAAACAGTAATATGCCACAAAAAAACACAGAGATTTTTTGGTTTGAAATATATTCTATAGTTTTAAAACTTATGTGATTCTTTGTTAATTTCTATACAATTTGATGGGTAATACATGTTTCTATCATGGCCAGTATCTTTTTAAATACATTTTTTTCCTGACACCATCACTAACAGTACAGATTATCCAATTTAATCCAGCCATGGATGACTGATCAGCACTTAATCCGGTTGTCTAAGAGTTAAAAGATTGCACATGTATCAACCATTTACTCTGTATGGGCTGCAATGAATTTCAAACAATTACAAAGCTAAGAAAATTAAGTTAAGTAGCACCAATGATATAAAAAGCTATCAAACAATTTGACAATGTGAAAAATGAAAAAATACAAATACAGTATCTAGCAATAGGTATTCCCCAACACTTCTTATGTCAGTTTCATAATATGACAAAGGCAATGAAAAATAAGTATAACTTTCATGTGAGACAAACAAATGTAGCAGATTTAATCTTTACATTCTGTTCCTAATGTTTAATTAAAAGAATAGCATGAAAATTTCACCTGAGCTCCCATGGCATCGTAATCTCTGGCTCTTGTGAATGATCTGCCAAGTTTTGTAATTTTACCTGTTGCCTTGTCAATGGTCACAATATCGCTGCCACCAAGTAGAGAAGTTCAAAGGTTTAAAAAAGAGAGACATCACACTTCCATGGAGTTACTCAAGAGGTAAAACCTTGTAAATATATATTATTAATGTGTGAAAGATTTATGAGTAAGAAATACGAGATAAGGAATTTTATCAAGAGACCAGAAATCAGGTATCTCTGGCTTTCAGATAAAATTTTGTGCTATCAGTCTTAATTTGCTTTTCTAATTTCCAGTCTTTAAGGAAATGTAAATTTGCAAATTCTCTTCACACATGATTAATAAATGACTGAATTTTATTTAATTCATCATTAGATTTGAAAGGATTGCTGCTTAAATGTTTTGTTACTACAAAACAATACCAAATTGCAAAATAAATTAGTGCTAGAGTAATTTACTTTATTACAAAGAGGGGACAACATACCCAGCTTGGGCCTTTTCCTTTGTCAGAGACTCAATCATTTTCTGTCCTAGCTGGTAGATAGTTTCCATTTCTGTAGTTTTCAGAGTCAGTTTTCCAACTTTTGCACCCTGTAAGCAATTAAAAAAAGAAAAGAAGAATCATGAATCACATTCTTTAATTAAAAAAAAATGAAATATACCCCTTGAGATCAACCACATAAGTTAGGATATTTAAGGACAGCAAATTGCTTACCACTAATACAAAAACCTTCTAAATCTTAGTCAGCAAAGAACTACCACAAATGAAATCCCAAGAATTTACTCTTTTCATTTATAGGCTGAAATACATTGTCAGTGTAATAGACACAATGCACAAGTTTAAAAGCAAATTTCTCATGTAATGTAGTTTAAAGACAATTATAAACTGGTTCATAATGGCATCTCTACTACATCTCTAAAACAAAACTTACAGTTCCTGTTGCCGGTCTGTCTATTTGGACCTCTACTATTTCTCCTTCAATTATTTCCGTCTCTTCTCTGTAAATATATGAAAAGGGAGCTTTTCAAACAAACATAGGTAAAGATAAGATAAATCTTCAGTGTCTAAATTACATAGAATTTGGCTTGGACATAGTTTCACACAAAAAAAAAAAAATACAATTCAAGACATACACTTATGAAATTTGCTTGGATAAATATAATAACAATCAAGCTATTGTAACATGTTTTGAAGAATAAAGCGTAAATCAAATGAAAATCGTTTTACGCCTGATGGATATATAAAGAGAAATACCTTGTGACCAACCATTTCCTTTGCTAATATTTATGGAATCAAATAGAATGGTATAACTTAAAATAAACATAGATTCATTTCTTAAACCAATAAACTACTAAAGCACTTGTGTTCTGATAAGGGACGAAATTTAGATTAAAATTTAGCAGGTAGACATAAGGCTTAAGATGTTAAATTTTTGCAATAAGTAAAAAAAATTCATGATTGCTGGGAAATATTTATTTTAGATAGCATATATTTTTGGCTAAGGAACTTATCTGATCTCAGCTAAAATATAAATATACACTTTCTAAAATAAATATTTCTTGGCTTTTATTATAAAGTTTTTTAGTTATTATAAACATTTTTGCCCCCTAGAAACTTGATGTAGAGGTTTTTTTTGGTATTTCAGATTTAATCACTATTGGCCTTGGCTTTGTATTTCATAAAAGAGTCAGTGCTTCTCTTTTTCTATTGATCTTTTTACTCTTCTCTGTTTTTCTTTATCTACCTATCTGTCTTCAAAGTTAATCTAAGCCTTTCCTCCACCCCAGCTCCCTCTCTCTTTCTCTGAGTGTGTCTCTCTCCGTCTCTTTCTCTCTAATTCTCTAACTCCCTTCATTCTTATTCCACTTTTTTTTTTATTGCTTATCTATTTAATATATTTATTTGTTTGTTTTGTATTTATTTATTATTTTGCAGATACTTATTTAGTCATAATTTTTTACTATTTATCATTTTGCAGATACTTTTTAATCATAACGTTTGACTATTTTCTCTATGATTTTTTTTTACAAATTTGCTGAATTTTTGTACGATTCATTTTTTTAATAGATTTTTCTGGATGTAACCCCTTGTTTTATTTTTATTCTTTTAAAGTTTATAGTTAACATCGAAATGTAAATACTCTTGTTTTTGTTTTTGTGTCCGAAGAAGGCGTAAAATCGAAAGCTCAAGAGCTTTGTATTGTTTTTGTTTTTCTTTAATTTTGAGCTGCACTCAACCAAATTTTTTTTTTCATTGTGCTTCGCAACTAGTTAGTTTTGTAGATTTAAGGATGGTCTATTTTCCAGCCAGCTTCATGCTTGCGATTTTTATTTATGATGTCTTTATGTTTCTAGTCCAACATATTCAAGTCAGTTTGCTTATTTGATGGGCAAGTTATTTTTGTTTCCAAAAGTATACGGGCATGTTTTCTTTTTCAACTTCCTTCCTGTTAGCTAGAGATTCTTCCTTATGATTTCTACATACAGTCGAGTTCAAATAATTCGAATCCGGATAGTTCGAATTTTTGGATATTTAGAAGTCGATTAATTTTACCAAATATTTCTCTCTTTAAGTTTTATTAAAAATATCGGTTAGCTCAAAGTTGGAAAGAAGGATCCGGTTAATTCAAAGCCATCTTGATGGGTTTTTTTTTTTATGCTGAAAGCAGTTTTCTTAGCTTGTGAAACAAAGACAGTTGTGCTATGCTCGTGTGGCGAGCAATTTTGGTGTGTCTATGTTCCGACCACTTATGTTACAGGCAAGAGTCTGCAATAAGACTAGGAGTCGGAGAAGGAAAGAAAAAGGGATTAGGCCCAGGGACCAGGTATGAATCCCTACACACCTGAGTACATTACTGATCTGTCACCCACATTTTTTTTACTCTCTTTTATCTATGTATCCTGATAATTCGAATTTCGGATGATTCGAAGTCCTTTTTTTTATCTCAAGGACTTCGAAATAACCGGACTCGACTGTAGTTTAAGTCCAGAATATTCAAGAAGGGCTTCTACAAGTTCTAGCAGGTCCCATTAGGTAAAAATAAAAGAGAGCAAGGGTCAGAATACCAAAAAGCAAGGTTGATAGATGTGAGCTCCACTGAGACTTGTCCTACATTGTTTGGACTGCAGATAGCGACACGAATATTTTTTAATGCACTGATCTCTTACATGCTTCTTCATTAATAAATGAGATTTTTCTGTTATTGTTGTGTTTTGTTTTTTACATGAATTCTTAATATACTGAGGCAAAATATGCATTTTTACAGAGCTATTTGTGAGCCCAAATTTGGCCCTGCATGGATGATATGTATTGCACTATAAATTTAAGAATTATACAATTCTCACTAAACACATATCAAAATAAAGAGCTCTTAAAGGGCTTTAAAGTCATGATAAAATCACAAGTTTATTATGATTTGGTACGCACATTTGTTTTTGTCATTGAATCCTGCTTCTTTCGAAAGTGTAGGCCTAGATCTAAATCTTTCATAATCATTTTTTACTATCATCCTTGTCTGAATTAGAGCTAATTCAAGAACTTAAGTTGGATTCAACACAATCCATCCACTTTCTGATTCTTTCTTTGCACTTCAGAGCTTTTAAAGCACCGAGGCCTATTCTCCGTATTTACAGGATCAGCTTTCACGAAAACATGTAAGCGACTATATAGACAATGGAAAAGAAAAAATGCTGGAAAAGACTAATTCTTCCCTTAATACTGAATAAAGCTCCAAACTGAAAGCTAAAGATGTCAACACCCAGTTTCTATAAGTTGAGTTGGTTTTTATTGAATAAGAATTGGATAAGAATATGTTAGTCTGTGTGAAACACTGTGGCAAGCCGTAAAAATGGTGAGCTGATACTAAGAGTTGAGCCTGTGATTGCCTGTCAACTTCTTATTTTTAAACATATGGAAGTTTGAACAGCATTACATCTTGTCTTATAAACCCCATGACAAAATAGTATTACCATTACAATCATCCATTCTCCCAATCAACACAAAACTACTATCTTTCATATATTATGTAATACATTTTCTTTTAACTGAGCAAGAACTGAAATAAGAGGAAAGCTTACTTTATACGAACTCCTATGGATTTTCTAAATGCTTGTGTTAAAGCCTCTGTTTTACTCATCTCCAATGAGAATATCTCACTGCCAGCTATGCTTGTAAATGGTGTATCTGTTCCAAGGGCTTGAGCCATACCTAATGAGACAAGAGAGAACTTTTCTTGAAAATCATGTTAACTCCAATTTTTTTTTTAAATAAAATTTATACAAAAAGTTTTGCCATTGATCTATTTAAGCTCATCAGAAAAGCTATGTATTAGTTTTATTTGTTGAATGGGTTAATGAGTTTAACATAAAAAGAAGATAAACTTAAAATCTCACCCATGGCAATAGCTGTTTTTCCAGTTCCTGGTTGCCCAGCTATAAGAATTCCCCTGCCTGCAATCTTTCCATCCTTATAAGATACAAATAAAAAATATAAAATAATAGGAGTAAAATATCTGTTTAGTGTAATTTTGCAGAAAACATAAAAAAAATTAACAAATTTGAAAAATTATATGCCCTTTAACAAAATCTTTGCAATAACTCTGCTAATAGAAATTACATTCAGCTCAAAATGTAAATCATATGCTACTATTAACAATAAGACTTAACTGATCAAAACTCAAGTGTTTCCACATGACTGTTTAAGGAGAAAGCTGTAAGAAAGGATTGAAATTGAATAACAAAAAGACAGAAGTAATGGTTATCAGTCTAAACAATGAATATACACAGATAAACATCTTTATCAACAGGAATAAACTCAAGCTAAGTAATCAATTTAAACACTTGGGTACTTTAATATCAAGTGATGGGCACAACAACACTGGAATTGCAATCAAGAGAATGAAATCAATACTAACAAATAATCACATCTCAAGAGCCCTGGTGTGCTATATTGAACCCATTCTGATGAATGGATGCAAGAACTGGACAATTTCAAAAACAGATACAAAAGAAACTGGAGGCAACAGACTCATGGACTGCAAAGAAATCAAACGAAACAGGTTTATGAGAAGCTGACACAAGATCACTTGTAAATAGAAAATCATGTAAGCGCCAAGACACCTTTTTTGGCTATGTGATGAGAAGAGAGAAAGTATAACATCTTGTGACAACTGGAATGATTGAAGGAAAACGTAGCTGGGAAAAGAGCGTGAAAAGATGTTGGATGCACTAAGAAAGTGGCTCAAAGTAAGAAGAGTGACAGAAGCACTGAAAGCAACGAGAGATAAAAATGCAAGAAAGTCATGATCACCTACGCTGCTAAAGAGTATGACACCTAATTGATTGTAAAAGGTTTGGATTTTGTACCCTGCATTTATCATCTGCAACTGGATTAGTGATCAAAACGTTGCTTTCTCTGTAGAAGCAAAAGCATAGCCGCACATAAATACATGGCCTGAATCCATAGCGTGGAATCTGGAAATCCAGAGTTGACATTACTTGGCAACTTACACCATGCATACCTTAATGATTTCAAGAATAACACCTGCTGCCTTCCTGGCCTTGATCTGGCCCACCATTCCTTGTGACACTTGCCGTGCTTCAAGAGCATCATCAAGACCAAGACCTCGAATATGTGAATGAGCACCTTCAGGAGAGAAGTGAAAAATAAAGTCAACACAGAGAAAGCTCTTATAACATGAAGCTTTCAAGAATCTATGACAATCTTCAAGCATGAAAAAAAAGGTATTGCATGAATAACACTGGATTCTGCTTGCATTGTCTGAGCATTTTGCAAATTGGGAAATCCAACCAAAAGACTTCAGAAATATATTAAATGTTATATCCACTTCAGCTACGCTGATATTTGCAAGGACTTTAATGCAGCCTCATGCATGATGCTTTCAGCCTATGGTGTTACACAATGGTTTCTAAGGACAAGATGGGAGGGGAGGGGAAATGTTAAGTTGCACTTCCCTTCTGTCAATCTTTGTCAGTTGTAGCTGTCAACTGTCAGTTGTTAGGATCAAAGCCATCAAAACATCGCCTAAAGCTTTCAAGTCAAATCTTCATAAAATTATAGGCCTATACGATTTGCTCTTTTCTTTTAATTGTTTCTTTTCATCATGTATATAAATGTAATTAAAGTATATGTACTTCATTTGTAATGTGAAAAAAAAAATACAAAATGAAGGAAAAGGACTTAATTCTTATGCCTGAAAGGAAAACATAAATACACAACCGCTGAAAATTTCATTAGGACTATAAGCCCAATATTTAAACAATCTGACTTGTAGAGATGTATTGTAATTAGATGTGTCTGACTCCTATATGAAACTAGTTATCAATTATTGGCTAGGTCAAATGATTAGTGCAAACTCCTCTTATCCCCTATGCTAACATGGGATACAATGTGGATATGAGTGTGGCATGAGTGTATTAATTTTTATAGCACTTATTCTTATTGCTAGATAAACTTTTAAAATAGTATGTAAATGGCTATGCAATTCTTCGACGAAAAAAAAAAATTGTAGTTGACATACAGCATTTCTGCTCTTTAATTTTGTGTGCCCCAATGTCTATGCACTTCAATACACACAACAAAATGATGCAGTGTGAGCTGCATGTTTGGGGCAAATCAATTTGTACATTATTTGTAGTACAGCTATCATTATTGTATTACCATAAATATTGTTGATTTTGTTATTATCATTAGCAGCAGCAGCAGCAGTAGTAGTAGTTGTAGTAATAGATCTAGAGGAGGCAAACCACTGGGTTAATGTAAGTAAGAATTATAAGAGCTAAAATTTTAGGTAGTGCTCAGCAGTGGTTAGGGTTTAACAAGGCTTTTAAGTGAAAATGCGATTTGGGCTTTCCCAATCAAGATTGCAAGTCACTCAGGGAGGCTTAGTAAATACCTTTGCTATGAAAATCACTTTTTAGGGAGCGCAGTGGCGTATTGGTATAAGCTATGTGAGATGGTTCGAGATTGTGGGTTCACAAACAATAACCTACAAGATAAAGGACCAAGAGACATGTTTTTAGCAACCGGAAGTAGGAGTATTTATTTCTGTAAAGTTTACATCGTTCTTGGATGCATTCACATAATTCGTATTTATAAACTATAGCTAGTTACTAAGTAATAATGCATAATACATCACATA
This sequence comes from Elysia crispata, assembly GCA_033675545.1. NCBI lineage: Eukaryota > Metazoa > Mollusca > Gastropoda > Plakobranchidae > Elysia > Elysia crispata. Next base: position 166,176 of record JAWDGP010002797.1, on the reverse strand, counting down.
TCCTCTCCTCTCCGTGAAAAAAAAAAAAAAAAAAGATACCCTACATAAAATATACACCTGGATGAACATGTCACCCTTTTTTTTTTTTTTTAAATATTAGTTTACTGTAATATTTTAAGAACATGTAAGTATTCTTTATTATGGGGAACATGTAAGTATTCTTTATTATGGGTTAAAAGAAAAATAATAGTGAATTAACTTTTTACTTGGAGTGTTGAAAGTTGAAGAATATAGTGTATAATTCAAGTACATATTTTTAATTAAATTTAATAAACAATGTCAAAAGATAACATAGAAAGTAATTTGATATTGATAGGTTTGAAATTAAATAAAATGTCCATGGGAGGATAATGTTCAAAGTTCAAAGTAAACTTGGACTTGAGACATCATTCGTTCCTCGGAATAAGTGTGGTTGAAAAATTTAATCATTCAAAAGAGAAACTAATAGAAGAGCCTTTTTGGCGAAAGCTCTAGTAGCTTAATGAACATAAATAATTAGTGTAAATGTGGTGTGTTACAATGTGTTAGTGGTCGCTGCACATCCCTTGTAATAAAACATGCCTAGTCTGTGTATCTGGCGGGAACTTTGACAACGCGACCACTTCTAGTGCGTGTAGTGTGATTGTGCACCCGAGACTGTGTGTCAGGGGGCGAGGGTGAGGGCGAGGACTCTTGCTCAGCCCTATCGTTGACCATGGGAGGAAGCATGGTCTGAGGTGGAGTTGGCGGAGATTTTGCCTCTGAACTTGGGTTTTGCACAAGTGTGCGTTGAAGATTAGGATTAATGGGAAGCAGGATGGGCTGTGGAGTGGTTGAAGAGCTGGTGCTTGATGATGTGTGAATTATTTGGTCACAGTGCCGTCACCAGATCACTCCAGGTGCAATCTCCACCTCATAACTGCGAGATCCAGTTTGGGCAGAAATAGTGCCATGTTGCCATCTCTGGTGTTGTCTGTAGTCTCTAACGAGGACTTTATCTCCAATGTTAAAGAGACGCTGTGCAGCTTGTGAATGAGACTTGACTTGGTCTGATTGGTTGGATGACACTTTCGTCTTGATATCAGGGAGTGCCTGATCAATTTCGGTTCGGAGCTTTCTTCCAAACATGAGAGATGCTGGGGTCTCACCAGTCGTGGAGTGAGGTGAATTTCTATAGGCAAGTAGGAATCTGGCAAGTTTTGTGTAAACATTACCCTTGTCGTCTTTAGCTGATTTCATAGCTGACTTAAACGTTTGTACCATGCGTTCTGCAAGTCCGTTACTTGCAGGATAAGGCGCTGTCTTGGTGTGCTTGATGCCATTGCTCCTGACAAAAGTTGCAAATTCTTCTGATGTAAATTGTGCACCATTGTCAGAGACTAAGTGTTCTGGTAGGCCAAATCTTGCAAATATGGTACTTAGAATATTGATTGTAGCTGATGATGTTGTACTCGATGTTAGTATGATCTCAGTCCATTTCGAATGAGCATCCACTACTATGAGAAACATGGAACTCATGAAAGGTCCAGCAAAATCAATGTGGATCCTGTTTCCATGGTTTTTCAGGCCATTGCCATGGATGAAGTGGTGCGTGAAGTGGATCAGGCTGTGACATGGCACATCCACTGCAGCTTTTGACGATCATTTCAATGTCCTTGTCCATAGCAGGCCACCAGACATAGTTTCTAGCGAGATTTTTCATCTTTGCAATACCTGGGTGTCCAGTTTGAAGCCTTTGTAGGATTGATGGGCGTAGCTTGGATGGTGGAACAATTCTGTATCCCCACAAGAGACAGTCTTGTTGAACTGTAAGTTCCTGTCGTATGTTGTGGTAGCTTCTTAGTTCCACAGATATCTGGTTTGGCCAGCTGTCATTTTTTATGAAATTAATAACTTGAGATAGAATAGTGCTATGTCGTGATTCTCTTTCGATAGTGATTGGACTGACAGGAGCTGAGTCCAATACTTCTTTGTAAAAGAGGTCATTCGCATCTTCTTCTGTTCCCCATTGATCCTTCAGAGGAAGTCTGGAAAGACTGTCAGCATTGCCCGAGAGAAATGCTGCATATCTCTGTTGTCTGGCCGCTGACATGGCCGGAATGCCCTTGTCTGGACTGAAAATGTATTTCAGTGGTTGGTGGTCAGTGATCAAAGTGAAATGTCGACCACAGGTGTAGAAGAAGAACTTTTTTACGGACCAGACGATAGCAAGAGCTTCCTTGTCTAATTGGGAGTAGTTTTGTTCTGCTTTCGACAGTGTGCGCGAGGCAAAGGCTATTGGTTTCTCTCCCTCGGTCGTTGTATGAGACAAAACTGCTCCTATGCCATAAGGTGATGCATCAGTCGCAAGGCTCAGAGGTAGTTCAGGATCGTAATGGGTAAGCACTAAGTCAGAAGCGACCATGTTCTTTATGGTGTCAAAAGCTGTTTGACATTGGTCTGACCACTTATATGGTGTATCGTTCTGCAGTAAGTTGTACAGTGGTTTTGATATGGTGGAAATATTGGGAAGCCATTTGTGATAATAGTTGGCTAAACCTAAAAATGACCTTAGGTTTGATTTATTTGTGGGTTTTGGTGCATCTTGAACTGCTTTGATCTTGTCTTCTGTTTTGTGAAGGCCATTTTTGCTTATTTTGATGCCACAGAAGATGACTTCATCTCTGTAGAATGAGCATTTAGCACAGTTTGCACGTATTCCGTAGTCTTGAAGTCTCTGAAGAACTTTGATAAGATTTGTATGGTGCTCTTCATCTGTCTTGCCAAACACAATCATATCATCTTGGTTACAGAGGACTCCTTGCAGACCTTTAAGAACCTGGTCTATAGTTTTCTGCCAAATTGCTGGTGATGACGTTATGCCAAAGACCAATCTGTTGAAGACGTATAGTCCTTTGCTAGTGTTGATAGTAGTAAGTTGCTTAGAGGCTTCATCTAGAGGCAGTTGAAAGTACGCTTGCCGTAGATCGATTTTAGAAAATTTCCTTCCTTGCTGTAAGGAGGAGATCATTTCGTCCAGTCTTGGGAGGGTGTACTGTTCAGTTTGAAGAACTGGGTTAATCGTGACTTTGAAGTCTCCACAGATGCGTATGTCACCTGATGCCTTTACGACCGGAACAATTGGTGTTGCCCAATCGCTGTGAGAAACTTTACTGAAGATGCCTTGTCTTTCAAGGTCATCGAGTGCTTTCTCAACCTTTGGTTTGATTGAGAACGGGACAGATCTGGCTTTCAAGAATTTTGGTGCGGAGTTTTCTTTTAATTTCAAGGTTGCTTCATGATCTCTCACTCTGCCAATTCCATCAGCAAACAATTCTGTGAATTTCTTCTGCAATGCGGTTGTATCATAGTATGACTGATCCATTTTCTTGACTTCTGGCCAGTCGATCTTAATGTGAGATAGCCAGTCTCTGCCTAATATTGGATTGCTTCCCTTCTTCAGGATGTATATGTCTAATTGCTTCTCCTGGTTGTTGGTACTAACTTTGACTGAAGTTTTGCCAAGAGGTTGGATTATTTCCCCTGTATAAGTCCTGAGTCTGACATTCGTAGACGTAAGTTTGGGTTCTTTTTGAAAGACAGACTTAAAGTCAGTTATCGTTATTAAGGAGAGCGCTGAGCCTGTGTCTAGTTCCATCTGTACTGGAACTTTATTCATGGTGATTTTCCGAATAATTTTTGAACCAGAGGCAAAGTTGAATAGATCTAAAGTGAACTGATCCTCGCTCATTTCATGTACTGGTGCTTGACGAACCTTGTGAGAAGCGTTATTAGAGTAATTTAATTTTGGTTTTGGATTTTGTTGGTTTGTCCTTTTTTTCTTTCCTCTACATACTTGGCTGAGATGCCCCTTCTTTTTGCACGTGTTGCATACTGCATCTTTAAAGAAGCAGTCTTGGCGTTTATGGTTTGTCTTGCCGCAAGAGAGGCAAGGTGGAAACTGCTGATCTTTATGTTTTCTTTTGGGGTGCATGGATGGCATAACATGGAGTGGTGAAGATGTTGATCCCTGTATTTCTCCGGCGTCATAGTGGGCTGTTTCCATAGCCAGAGCCATGTTTGTGGCATTATCAAACGTCAGGTCCCTCTCTTGAAGGAGACGTTTCTGAATGGCAACATCACTAAGACCACAGACGAATCTGTCACGTAGAGATGTGAGGAGTGTCTCACCAAAGTTACAGTGTTCAGACAGTTTCTTGATGGCAGCTATATAGTCTGGTTACGCTTATGGAATTTATATCTTTCCATTATTTCTAGAGGTTTAGGGCAATAATGTGTAGAAAGAATCTGACACAACTGATTGTAAGACTTTGTCGTTGGCAGGTCTGGTGCAGTCAGTGATCGTAAAATACCATACACTTTGGGTCCCAATGCGGAAAGAAGAACAGCACTTTGTTTGGCCTGAGCAATGTCATTGGCCAGAAAATAGGCATCTAATCGTTCTTTATAATTGGTGAAAGACTCTATAGCCTCATTAAAGTTGTCTGGTTTGGGCATTGTGTAGGATTTTTGAAGATCTAGATCGAAGTCACAATCTATGAAAGGTTTCAAAGTACGTTTTGAGCTGAATGGATTGACTCAAGACATCTAGATCTAGATTGATATTTTGGATATCCTTAAAGAAATAACCAGCCTGGAACAAAGAACAGACTGTTTATATGTGTAAATGATTAAATGTTTTCTGAAACATCCTCGTCGCCACTGTGATGGTTCGAGATTGTGGGTTCACAAACAATAAGATAAAGGACCAAGAGACATGTTTTTAGCAACCGGAAGTAGGAGTATTTATTTCTGTAAAGTTTACATCGTTCTTGGATGCATTCACATAATTCGTATTTATAAACTATAGCTAGTTACTAAGTAATAATGCATAATACATCACACTATGTTCTCTCTGAGTGGCAAGGCGATGGGTGCCGTATCATCTAAAAATCAATGGTTCTAATACCAGCAATTCAGGCATTTTCGGTCATTTTCACTTAAAAGCCTTACCCTAACCACTGCTGAGCACTACCTAAAATTCTAGCTCTTATAATTCTTACTTACATTAACCCAGTGGTTTGCCTCCTCTAGATCTTAATTTAAATTTACAAAATATTTGAGGCATACATATTGTTATCGTTCGTCCTAGATGTTTGTGCGTCCAATGGCAAATGTGATGCTTCCAGATTCAATGGTTGTCTTTGGTGCGATTTGGGCTTTCCCAATCAAGATTGCAAGTCACTCAGGGAGGCTTAGTAAATACCTTCGCCATGAAACTCTCTTTTTAGGGAGCGTAGTGGTGTATTGGTATAAGCTATGTTCTCTCTGAGTGGCAAGGCGATGGGTGCCGAAGCATCTAAAAATCAATGGTTCTAATCCCACCAATTTAGGCATTTTCGGTCATTTTCACTTAAAAGCCTTACCCTAACTACAGCTGAGTACTACCTAAAATTCTAGCTCTCATAATTCTCAGTAGTAGTAGTAGCAGCAAGACTTACTATTGTCATTTTTATTGGTTACTTTTATTATTTCGTTTCTATGATAAAAAAATCTAGTAGATGTATTATTATTAACACTTGCAGCAGTTTTAAAGTCTTGTCAAAATTTTTTATTGTGCCTTTAAGAAATAAACAAGTTCATTTCTACAGAGATATATTCTTAGATAATATATTTAAATGACCCATTTCAATATATTTTTTTTACTTTTTAGCAATGAAAAATATGATGCAAGCTTCTTCAGTGGCACAAATTGTGTTTAAGAGATTACTTCTTGGTGCTCCATCATAAACTGTACCACAGTCCTGCGCCCCAATGGCAGACCGAAGCATCTGACACAAACCTGTTTTCTAATTTGTTAGCAAAAACTGACTATTGAAAGTATTATCCAACTTGAGTAAATGGCAGAGCAACTTATCTTCATCAGTACTTTCAGTTTTTTACTTGTCAAATCCATGCATCAGAAGTTTTTATGCTGATCATCGAATGTTTTTTGCATTTTTCTCAAACACAAAATCTGCAGATACGTCTGTTTGCCTTTGGGGAGCACAGTAGCTGATGTAAATTGTTTAACATCTACTTGGTCTTTCTAGCTCGGAGTCTTATACAGCAAACTATTTGAATAATCTCACTTTGACTTACCAATCCGTTCAATTCGAGTGACCTCCCTTATTTCTTGAACTTTCTCAACTGTAGGCTGAAACAGAAATATGTTATTGAGAAAGTTTTCAAAAATGCTAAATACCATGATCAGAACTTGAAACATAAGCTACTTTCAATAGCTATGTCCATGTAACTTGACCATGATTGTTACATGCCATGAATGCATACAAGTGAAAAGGTGGTACAGTGAAACATATTAATCATTTTATGTGCACTTGGAAGCTTTTTGGTTGAAAAAAAATTGCAATTTAATTTATTGCAGTGTTATCATTGAATTGTATGAGAAATGCTCTGTGCTTTGGGTGACAACAACTATTAGAAATTTTGAATCATGGCAAAAGCAGAAGTCCACTTAGTAGCTTTTTATCTTGCCCATTTATTATCTGATATAGCATGTTACATGTGATAGTAGAAAATAGTGTTAGAAATTTATTGCCCTTCATACCTGACAGCTGAAATCTTTTGTTTTTACATTTAAACATATTCATGATAACATTTAAGCAGAAAAACATGCTATTTTAGGCTGTTTAACCGCCCATTTTGACACTCTTGTCTTGTCAAACATGTTTTGCTATAAAATTAGTGATAAAAGAAAGGGTAAAAAATGACAGATTTGATGCTGTATTTCTGATTCTAGATAATTTTTCTACATGATATACAGTGTAAGCCTTTCTCACATGCACACTTAACTTCGGAAATTAAAAGTCTTTCGAATTTTGTTAGTTCCAGTTGTTGAAACCTTAACCAGATATTTCAATTCATGGGGCTTAAATTGACATGTTGACAATTTGCTGGAAAGTTGTAATATTTTATTTTATAAATAATCAAAAGAGCACAATCCACTCTATTGTTCAATCACTTCATTGAGAAACAGGTCAATGTAAGTACAAAAAATTACGCCGTGACGGTGACACTAGTTAAACATGATTTAGATGTAATCTAGATCTAGATCTACATTAGATAAAATGATCAAAATCATAGATATTGTGCAGGTTGAAAATTTTGCTCCTGGATAACAACTCCAAACAAGAAATATTGTCAGATCTAGATCTGGTTTTTTACTTTTTATAGAATTATAAATGTATTAATTATAGTGTCTCGTGTCATGTATCTTGATTTACTCTAGCTCTATTTAGGATAAATTTTTCAATCAATCTTGATAACTGATAAGATCTAGATGAAAAAAAGCGCTGTCCATTGTTCTGTAGTAGAAATTACTCTTACTCTAGAAGATAAAATAAGAATAATCCTTCCTTGAAAATAAAGGCAAAGGTAGGTATGAAGATAGAGAGACAGTGAATCGCGGACAAATATATGATAAAGTAAACAACTCAGCAGAATCAATATTCTGAGTGGTTACAACTAAAATATTAATATCAATTTCAATACCGCACATAATATATATAAAAAAACGATATCGATAAAATATAACTATACCGTCCATACTTATTCTTTAGCGCAGCGCAGGCTGTCTGTCGATCTTTAAGGGCTAATAAAAAACAACTGAAATGTTTTTAATAGTGGAGGTGAAAACTTAGTTTGGAATAAAATAGGGATATTTCCTGAATATTCAGAAAATCAGAAAAGGACCAGATTTCCATAAAAAATCGGTATGATTCCGTTTAAATTGGAATGAATGGCAGGTCTGATAGAAGGACTTCCAAATGGAATGGTGCTTATGCTAAAGAAGTGGCGACTGCAGGAACAGAACCCCCGCCTCAGCTGTGGAGAGGTTAACGCATTAGTCATAGCATATACCACTACACTAATGTAGCTGTTGGTAAATTCAGGCCTTGAAAACATATGTATCATGCTAATTTCAAGTAAAGGTCAATTACCTCTGACAATTTTTAAAAAAAGTCTTCAAAATACGCAAACAAATCAAATTGAAAGTTAAATTTTTTTTTTGCAACCTAGCCCTAACTTTAGCCAAACACCTAACCCTAATTTCATGATAGTAAAAAAAAAAAAAAAAACCAAGCACACACAATTTACATTGTATCAATTGTTTAACTCATTTCCCAGTGTGACTTTTGAAAGACTCATTGTATTCTCAAAGTTCATTTCCGGTGATGTTGCTTATTGACAAATGGAGGACTAGTGATCTGAGAACACCCTCCACTCAAATGAATTACCAATAAAAATCAACGGCAAAATATATCCAATTTCATATCTTAGTATACTAAACCACTGTACCCATTCAGAAGTCCTACGGACATAATTAATCCAATTTTATTACACACAACTTTTAAAATTGCGACAACTTTCACAATAAAAAATTCATGAATCTAGGAGAAAGATACAATTAAAGACAAGGAAAAGTTGTCTAAGGGAGTTGAGCCGATATCTCAAAATTTACCAAATAATGGCCTCAAATATAATGCCTACATCAAGTTGCCTCACTGCTATTTCTAGATCTAGATCTAGTTTGGCTAGAGTGTAAAGACACGGAAAAACTCTTCATTTCATCATTCAAACGCTTCTAATCATCTCTAAATAAATGTAGCAGGCAGATCAAATGATCGCTCTTTTAACGTTATAAAATCAGTCTTCGCGCTCTGATTTGTTGGGGAAATTTCTAGAATCTAGATCTAGATCTAGAATTGTGATTTCTAGAGTAGATCTACAGACTCATCTGTGTAACTGTTTGCTTATATGGACATCCGTGAGAGGATGATTTGTATATTTAACAACCAGTAGATGAAATTCTTGGTGAAAAAGCTATCTGATATTTTTTTTAAAGTCCTTATAAAACATTCAATAGCTTTAAAATTGTCATCCATGTAAGAAAATCCTACCGCCGCCATGCTGCCGGTATGTTGAATTGTTGTTTGTACACAGTTACTGTGCTGGATGGTGCTGATAAAATGTATCGATAAAATACAAATCCAGTTGTATGACAATGTGTATGCAAAATGATAAGGAGAACAAGGAAAGAAAGGTTTTATGTTCTGAAGGTAGATATTTTAATGATAAGTGAGGATCATTCGAAATAAAATGTTCATTTCTGGATCAAATGATAGAAAATATTCGTATAAGCGATTGGATAAAAGTATTTAGATTTAGGTAATTCGATATACCGATGTACTTCAGTACATTAATGGATTGAAGAATAACTCGTCTGAGCCTGCGCTTTCTATCAATCCGTAAACGTATACAATCATAATTATACTTTATAGGCTTACTCTAGACTTATCCCAATGGATCTTGGGCGTTTGTCCTCGGCATAGTTTTTAGTCCTGGAGTACTTTCTAGTGTTCGTTTTCTTTGTTTTGTCTTTTTATATGGAGACCGTACATAGAAAGGACACACAACAAGGCAGATGAACCTACCCATTCCATTAATGGTATCTTACCATCCTCCTTTATTTATGTATTTCCTTCTTTCTCGATGTACGTTGTGTGTAAATTTGCAAGACCTGAAAGTTGGTCTTCTATGAGACGGATGTCTTGGGTCTTCTGATGTGCCTATCACTAAGTTATTTATAAATAACTCAGGTTGCATTTGCTCACGATGATTTAAAGATCTTTATAGAAGTCGGTTGCTTGCCTGATTCTCTTTTTTTTTTTTTACACGATAATTTAAACAGATGCCGAAAGTCTTCAAAACCATCTCATTCTCACCTCTGCAGCTCTTATTTTCTATCTAACTTTGCTGTAAAGGTTCATGTTTCAGAAGAGTATGGGAATTGAAATGATCTGGAAATGCATTAATGATCAATTTCATATTGGGGCTGAATGCAATGTTCTTATCTAATCCATGATGATTCTCTGAAGAAGGGTATTAGAAAGAGAATCATGAAGGATTTTATTATGTTGGAAGACCGTAAAGAATTAGTTATCATATGTGGCGAAACAATCACCAACTTTTGTTTTGATGGTAACATCGATGCCCTTACCTTGTTACAAAAAGAGCTTGTCAAGTTGCACATGAGCTTCTTGTAGGGACAATGACTCTTTGCGACCTAAAGTGACTCCTCAAACCTCCCAGCATTTCGAAGCAAACATGAGCATCGGCATGTTGGTTGACCCTTGTTCTAAATATGCGAGGAATATCCAAGGACACTTTCATTCAGTTTCAGCTCCAATGCACTGAATCGCATGCATGGATTCGGGGCTCGTAAAATATTTCTTCAAGCTTTGGTTATAAGAGAATTTGATCTATTCTATTTTATCATTTTGTGTGTGAGAACACCTTTCACTCTAATAGATTTCAATTATTCAACAACATAAACAAACTAAATGGATGTACTGATATGAACTTTAACTAAGACTCGTTGATATCTCCATGAAACAGGTGAAATTCTGTGCAGCATGACACTAACAAGATTGCATAGTTGCAAAAATAAACACAAAAAATGTTATCACTATCATATAATGAAACAATTCAAGTAAAATAAAGAAATATAGGGATGAGTAGAATGTGTCTGTACAGTTATCATAAACAATGTTCTGCGCAACATGGTTTCATTTTCTGTATTTCCATATTCCCTACAAATAAGTGGGCAAATAAAGTCATATAATAAGCGGAAACAGAACAACATTGGCATACCATTAATTACGTAAATTTTTTTTTTATTCCTATCGAGAGAACAGAAGCATTAACGCATAACCAGTTTTCTCATGTCGTAAAAGCAATATATGTATTATAATTTGACTAGTTTTAAGGCTACAGTCTGAAAGCTTGTTTATTTTTAAGATAAGATCCGATAGCTTACAAATGCTCTGGATAACACTTAAAGTTAATTGTTCCAGGTTAGAGAGACCAAGAAGCAGCAAGTGTACAATTTTTTTCCCTAGTTTAGGATTTATTACTAATTATTGTTGGTTAAATTTTAGCACTGACAGATTTTTTTTGTCAAATTTCGAGACAATTTTGTTATGAAATATTATATATATATATATATATATATATATATATATATATATATATATATATATATATGTAGCTTCTTAATAGTTTTCCATGACTCACTTTAACAGGGTTGTTATTGAGATTGTTCTCTTTTTCGAATCTACATGGTAAATTTCTAGTGCAATTTTTCAACATGTATTCATTTCTTTATTTTTTCACCATGTTTTTTGGGCATGGCTCCCTTTGTAATTTTTGTTAAATATCACTTGAAAAAACTGTCAGCTTTTGACCCCCTTCTCCATTGCGTGCGCGTGCGCGCACACACACACCAACACAAATTTTTAAAAAAATGAAAGTATACAGAGATCGAGGGCGTGATAATAATGTGCAGACTGTATGAGATAATAATGTAATCTTAAAATAAGTCTTTTTTTTTTTAAAGGAATAGGTCGATTTCCCACAGCTGAACCTGTGAAATATCAGGAAGCCAAATGTAAGTAGTAAGTTCTGGCACTCATGCAACTCCACTACGACAGAAACTTAGCTTGTGATCCTTGCCACCGGAGCTAGTCTACTCGAGCAATGGAATGAGCCCTGTCAGTGTCACCGGAGCTAGTCTACTCGAGCAATGGAATGAGCCCTGTCAGTGTCACCGGAGCTAGTCTACTCGAGCAATGGAATGAGCCCTGTCAGTGTCACCGGAGCTAGTCTACTCGAGCAATGGAATGAGCCCTGTCAGTGTCACCGGAGCTAGTCTACTCGAGCAATGGAATGAGCCCTGTCAGTGTCACCGGAGCTAGTCTACTCGAGCAATGGAATGAGCCCTGTCAGTGTCACCGGAGCTAGTCTACTCGAGCAATGGAATGAGCCCTGTCAGTGTCACCGGAGCTAGTCTACTCGAGCAATGGAATGAGCCCTGTCAGTGTCACCGGAGTTAGTCTACTCCGCACCAGCAGAGCAATGGAATGAGCCATAGCCCTCTGGAATAACCAGTCGGCCATGAATGAGCCCTGTCACCGGAGCTACATCTAGTTTACTCCGCAGCAGCAGAGCAATGCCTGAAATGAGCCCTATCACCGGAGCTAGTCTACTCCGCAACAACAGTGCAATCGAATGATCCATGTCACGGAAGCTAGTCTACTCCACAGCAGCAGAGGCATGGAATGAGCCCTGTGATGACTTTGAAATTTCTCAGCAACAGACTAATGGAGCGAATCATGCCATTAATTTAGTTGAAATGGACCTTGCAAGTAAATATAAAAAAATACTGAGCAGACAAGAAAGCTCTCTAACACTAGTAACAGAGCAGAGTAAGCAATTTATAACTTCAAACTAAACGCAATTCAGGATTTGCTCCAATTCAGATAACAGAATCTTGCACCGAATAAACTTGACACAATGCTTCAAAAGAGAAGACAATACGCTGTATTAGGGAGAAAATTCGAAACTTTCCAACTTTTTTTTTTTTTTAATCACGTTATCCGGGCAATGCCATTTATTACACATGTATCTCATCTAGGAAAAACGTAAGCCTTTATGTCAAAATTACTAAACTCAAATCGTTGAAAAAAATTTAGATTTGGTTATTTTCTAGTTTTTGTCTCAATAAGGGGTATGTTCCTTACTTTCATGTTGTTGTTTTTTTATTTTGTTTTTGTCTTGTTTTCTTCTTCTTTTTTTTAAACAGTACCGGTATTGTAGAACCTTACATTCCAAAATGGGTTTACATAAGTACGTACAGTGTATAAGTGCATGGAGGCTGGTATAGAACTTATATTTATTTGTGGCAGTAGCAGTAGGCCTTTAGAACAGATCTTATTGTGTCAATTATGAGCTTGTGGGTGGAGCCACGTGCGCTTCTAGCTTGTTAGTATACTTAGTTTAATGGCGGGAAACTAGTCTCCGCCCCTCTAGCGGTTTATTCTTATTTCTTTAACAATTCGGAAGATACTTTGTTCTTTTATTCCTGTCCAGCTGGCCAGAGAAGCTTTTCTTCGGTCGGCTTTGGACGTACTTTGATTCGGGGAGCTTGGGGAATTTAGGGAGGCTGCTAATCTTATTAAGCTATGTGATGCTCTCATGGGGAGATGCTGGAATCGTACGTAGATGTAATTGTAACGATGGCTTCCGTAGATTCTATGATCTCGGTCGGATGGTGTTTTAGTTGGGGAAACGGGTTGTTCCGTTCGACGGAGTAGATTTTCCTCGGTCGGCATTGACCCTTGTTCTAGGGACGAACTGGGAAACCAGGGAAGTGACCAGGGAAGTCTTTGACGGGGGACTTTGCCGACTGAGCTTATACTATAAATTGTAGAGCTCGGAAAGACTCCTTGTCAGTATATTTTTGGAGTATCTGGAGGCCACGTTGGATAGTAGTATTGTTTAGAATTAGAGTGAGAAGTTATTGTGACCATTCCTAGTGGATTGGATTATCATTTGTTTTAATTCTAAGTGATTATAACCGTGACTCGGGCGTTGGCTGACTATTGGGCATTTTTATTAGGTATTTGTATTCTGACCATTTTAACTAGATCTAGTATTAGGCATTTTTATTAGGTATTTTGACTATAAGGCATTTTCATTAGGCCTTTTGTTAGTTCTTAGTATCTTCTCTTCTGACCATTTTGTTAGTATCTTCTACTTAATATTCTGGCCATTTTGTTTTAGTATCTGATTTTAGTTTTATGCACTTTATCTCGAGTATCTGCTTGGCGCTTATCATTCTGACCATTTGTTAGTACCCTTTATTGCCTAATTGCTTTTGGATCATCTTTGTATTTTTTATTTTATTCTTTGAGAATTGCTTCCATTCATTGATAATTGAGTATTCGTGGAATAAACATATTATAGGTGGTAACTTTAACTTCTTCTCTTTTGTGTTCTTCCTTTTCTGGAGTGTAGCTACTCAGTTCTTGTCAAGTCTCGACACCCACTCATATTAGTTAGGGAACAGTGGCCTTAGTACTCCACTGATACTCAAGGACCCAAGAATGTGAACTCTGGTATTGCACGGCTGCTAGGCACGCTAACATAACCAATTAGGGCCTGCAATTACTTAGAGTAGGAAGACGCACTGAGCTTCTATAGATAACTAGACTAGTGGGTCCTATTGTAGTAGTAACTAAGTGAGTTTAGGGAATCCACCCAGATAGGGCTAGTTACATTAATGGATTTACATAACTGCATACAGTGTATTAAATTTTCACCTTGAAGCCTGAGTTTGCAACGTGTAATTTTGTCTTTCAAGTACTAAACATGATATCAGTCAGGTTTTTTTTTTTTTATTAACCAAATACCATCTCACATATTTCATTTAACTCTGTTAGTGTTACTCAAATTGAATTATAAATTACAGTTCAATAATGCATTGTGGAACTTTCACATGGGTAAATTACAAAATTTGTCGTGTAATGATCAACCCTTTATCCAGTAATCATCACGCTATATATTGTTGTATGGTCCTTTGTTTTTTGTTTTTTTTTACAAAAAAAAAAATTTAATACCACATATGATTTGTAGAGCGCCCTCCCTCAAAACTCCGCTCAGGGTACCATCAGTCACTAATATCAGTAAATTACTTTAAAATCTCATCCACAAAGAACGTGACATTGAAAAATTGATATCATTGCATACAAAAGCATTCATTCATACAAGAGCATACAATGAGTTATACTTATAGTGTTATACGCTCAATTAATCTGTTTTGGACAATTTTGTTTTAACAGCTTTTTGAAATTCGCTTCTGAATTTGTGCCTCTAAACTGCTGTTATTGGCTTTCTTAGAGTTTAGGTGCAGCAGCATTGAAACTAGTGAAAGTTCTCTTGCTATACTCTTTTACTTTTAGTTCTAGGTCTTTAAACAACAAGAATTTTTTTTCAAAGTAGGGGTACATATTAAACAAATATCCATTAAGACATTATTTGTAACAGAAAATCGGATTCTTAAACAATATTATTATGATACCGGTATACATTCTGATGCAAGATTTTACTGGACAGCCAGTGAAGATGTTTAAGGATAGGTATTACAATGATTATTTTACATGGTTCCGCTTTCATTTTCCTGTTACCATCCTAGCAGCTCTATTTTGACATTTTTGTTGTACATTCAGGTTATCGTTAAATAATTTAAAATATCATTTAGAATTACAATAGCCTAGTCTTGAAAGATTAAAAGCCGTTGAAAGGGTCTTTATTTTGTTGTTTTTTTCACAAATTTTGTCATGGCGCGTAATCTCGCAGATACGCTAGCTTGTATTAAATAAGGCTAAAATGTAATTCTACACATGTAGATAACTGGTGATCTACAAACACGCCAAGATTTTTTTTACTGTGTAACACCAGGCACCCAATCTGTAAAATCAGTCACGTCCATCTGAATGAAATCACAGTTGGCGTCTGCGTGTATGTCAACAAAGTCATTGAAGTCAAAAACCTTTCCAGCTTGGCGATGCTAGAGTTTCTCCAGCGTGTTTACTAGCACGCCAAGTTTGATATGCCGCGACGTCTTTCTGTATTTCCTCAGTATTACGACGTTTTCTCCTCTGTCTATTAATTTCCGAAACATTTTGTCCTTCAGCTTGTTTGATATTACTGTGACATAAGTCATATGTTCAACCAGTCACCTCTAGTTTCCTCCGCTGAGATCTACAGAGTTGGTATTAAAAGGTATTTTCACTCACTTCATTGACTTGTGCATGGCTTATTTATACAAAATCGCTTCATCAGGAGTTGTTCAAAATAATGTCATTTTCAACATACTGTTGGCTAATGTTTAGGTTTCTTTCGTACTTGCTTACAACTGTACAAGTTGATGCTTGGGAATTCGTTGGAGGAACGCTTGATTTTGATTTTCGTGAGCACATTATTGTCTTCGACTCGGAGACAAGGTTAGAAAAGGGATGTGTGGTAGATTGGCGGCAAGCATAGTTGCATCAGTTCTAACTTCTAGTTTTATAAATTTATATATAAAGGCAGTGCATATAATGCAGTATGGTCATTTTTGTAAACAACGATTTTGCGACATTTTTCTCTTCACATTACTGTCTCATTTCTTATGAGTTAAAAACGCAAATGGCTCTTTGCGGGTGTTTGTCATAAGTTTGTTCATATGCAGCTTTCTTCCGAAAGTTCTCTTCTCCTTTTGGATACATGTAGTTTCTACTATATTATCGCATTTTTTTTTCTGGTCTTGAATTAGTAACTGTGTTGTAGGTATAGCGAGAAGGATTAGTATATATATATATATATATATATATATATATATATATATATATATATATATATATATATTATAATATTATATATTCCCAAATTGCAGAACACGATGAAGTTGTAACATGAATGAAAGGTACAAATTATATTATGGTAAAAATCTCATTTTTAAGGATAATGCTTACCGTGCATAATAAGCACAAATCCTTAAAATAAAAGCATCTTAGTTCAAGATTGTGCATTAGCACAGCTTCGTCACTGTCAGCCTTGATATGCATACCATCAGCTGTTCCCAATGTCCATAGAACTAGCCCGCGGGGATATTCCACCTCTTTTTAAAGAGCTATGTTATTTTCCTGGGAGAGTAAAAGTAGTTGACCAAAAGACATTTCTTTGTGCTGTCAGTTTCACTATTTGACTCTTTGAAGTCTTTAAACTCGCTTTTTTTTTTGTAAGTAACGTGAATGTCTTCTTGTTGGCTTTTTTATGCTTGCATGGAATGGTGTTTTTTCATTAAGTCTTTCTCTGGTGAATTTCTTGTACTGCTGGATACCAATTACCATGCTCTTGAAGTGTCAAAAGATGTCTTATCGCTAGGTGCTTGTAATCCAGATGACAAAGAAACTAATTTGTCACTACCGACTACCGAGTGGATCAAAGGGATTTAAGAATACATGTACATGTACCTTGAATGACTGAACCATTTTTTGTACATCACTTTCTGATTTCTTTTTTCAATTGAGACAATTGACTTTCTTTGTGATCGTCATTGGACGGAGTAGTCTAATCCCCATTCGCACTGTAGAACTAGAACTAGAAGTGCAACAAACCCAGCTCTTCTGTGCCTTGTAATAGAACTAATACACCACCTTTGGTAGGCAGCTTCATTCTGACTGAAACCAATGATCTAGAGAAGATCTAGACGATAGGTGCCAGTTTTTATCTTACGATACAAACCAGTTCTACAGGATACTAGTAATAGTAGTATTACTACTTTACTAGTCTAGATCTATTACTCAGTATCAGGCCTTTTTTACGGCGTTAACTGGTTAAGTTCCGCCTATTGGTCAACTATCAGTATCACTCCGAACGCATGCATATCCACACTGTAAGTAAACCGATAGGTTAGAGGCAGAGCCTGAGACTGTGTGAGAGTTTTTAGCTCTCTACATTCTTCAGTTCTTTTCGGAAGGAGCCTCTTAAGTTTAAAAAGTCTTGTTTCCTGTACAATTTGAGAAATTCAATAACTGTTCTTTCGACCAGGATGCAATTTTTCTTTACCATTCAAATAGTTAATAATTAATAATATACTGAACACTATTAGTATTATGATACAATTAGACTGCTTGAGTCATGCCCTTTAATATGGTAAAGCTAAAAATTTGGCTCACAGGCAGTTGAAAGTCACCATTAGTACATATACATATGTATATTTCTCTATTTTTTGGTACATTTAAAATTTGCAAAATACATGTACTACAGCATTTTTGGCAGACTGTGTGATGCTAAGTACAGCTGAGTCAAATAATTTGAATCCGGGTAGTTAGAATTCTTGGAGATTTCAAAGCCGTTTAATTTTTACCGAATATTTCAGTATTTAGGCCTTATTAAAAAATATCGGTTAGTCCGAATTTTGAGATAAGGAACCGGTTAATCGGAAGCGATTTTGGAATTCTGTCACACTCACAGTGAAAGCACTTCTCCAGTACATATACGATGTGGTGCTAGTATAAGCGGACTCAACTGCATTTCGAAGTCGTATAATTTTACGGAATATATAGGTTTAAGCTATGTTCAAAAATATAGGTTAGTTCGAAGTGATTTCAGTGTCATTTTTTTTTTGTAATTGACACAGTGAAAGCACTTTTCCAGGCTTGTAACACATGTACATGTAGTGCTATGCTCAGCATGGCAATTGACTCTGGCGTGTGTATGTAAACCCACCTAGTTACTTACAGGCAAGGGTCTGCAATAAGGCTCCAAGAGAAAAAGAGGTTAGGCCCACTCCCATCCCCTGCACACTTATAAAAGTTATATGAATTGAAAGTCCTGATCTGTCATCCAAATTTTTTTAAACCTCTATGTATTCTGAAAATTCGAAGTCTTTTTATTCGAATGACTTCGAAATAAGTAGACTCGACTGTAATTAAGACTGGTAAATCTATTAATAAAAGTGTCAAAACTGGTGATTTTTGTTATGCCATGTCATTATTACTAGCCATGACCTTAAAAATGGAATTTATGGGGGGGTGTCTTTGTACAGTTAGCTTGGTGTATATGGTTTATGCATTGTTAAATTTCAAGGTAAAAAAAAAAATGATCAACCTTTTGACATGAAATGCACACATTGTTCAGCAGAAAAAGAATGACAACCTAAGTCATTGTATAACACAAACAATTTATTACAAGAATATAAATCGATGAGAACCATGATGAAGCATACAACTTGACTATAAATAACACCTTGAAATCCATGAGACCATGACATATATTTTTACAAGTCCATAAAGCCAGTCAATAGGGGGGAAATGTTTCAAAAAGAAAAAAAAAAAGAATATGCCCTCTAATGTTATGCTGCTGCTTCTGTCGTTTCTGCTTTGCCATTCGACGACTCTTCAGCTTCTGTGGTATCTGTCTTTGCCTTCTTCTTAGGGCTCTCTTCTTCAGCCTCTTCTGTTTCCTCCTCTTCTACTGATCGCTTCTCAGCAGTAGTCTCTTCTGTAAACATGAGAAAAGAAAAAGGAGCAAAAATAAAACTCAAGACTAATTAGGAGGCCTTTTAGCACTCAAGACAGCCTTAAGGACATATATCACTTATTATCATTCAAATTAATGTTAAGCAAGGGTTTCTTTTAGGTAATGAATGCCTACTCCACTGAATTTGATATACAATTAAACTTACGCCTATAAAAAGAAGTACAGGTAAAATGGCATGCGAGAATACACATCAAAGATAATGTAAAGAACACTGGGGAGGAAAATGAAAGTGGTGTAGGCCTACATGCATAGTGGAATCTGCTTAATTAACATGCTCTAAAAAGGACGAAAAAATGTAAACTAAATAAAATACAAAAATAAAGAGAAAAATACCAAGAGACATACAGAAAATACTAGGTAATATACTAATAAAAGAAAAAAAACAACTTTTTTTAAGTTAGCACTATAGCAGTTTTTCTAGACCTGAGTGTACTGAAGTTGAATAAAGGATTTCTCATCAGAACATGATACTAAACATACCATGGGCTGCTATTATCTTTTTTTGAAACACTTGTACCAAATATGACCTATAAAGAGTAAGTCTAGTACTTGTCACTAAGCCCCATTAAAAAAAATAATTATAAAAAGAAAGAGCAAAAGTAAAAAAAAATTCACAACTTACATCCAGATTAATTATTATTTGTTTCGAAATGAAAATCAGCTACTTTTGATAATAAATCCAGACCTAGCAGGATCACCCAATAGCTCTTGATAGTCATTTACAGTGTAAAATCTCAAGAGGAAAAAAATTATTAGGCTTTTCTATAAATAATGGCAAGGTCGGGATGTGAAAATGGCCAGTGTTTTTTAGACGAATGAAGTTTTTTTTACAAGTTAACTCCTTGGCACTAATATCATAGACAGGCGAGTGACTGTGATGTGGGTGAGGCCAAAAACAAGCCTGCTGCTTTGAACTCTAATACTGGGATGGGAGGAGTATGGTATAGCCGAACCCTCTACAATTGAGACAGATTTTGTTAAGCACAATAAATAAATGGCAGAAATGAAAATTGTGGGATAATGCTAATTCAAAACCTGTCAAAACTTGCCTGTTTGTGAGTGACGGTCAACACGATATTGCAACTAACATTTTGGCCGCCCCCCCCCCCCTCCCAATGTTTGTAAAAATAACACCTGATGTGTCAGGCATCTACAGCTCTGTAGAACTGAAGACCTAGTCCAGTCCAGCACATACAATGCGATTTCATCCGCAGCGTTCGTGTTCTTCGATCAGCCTTCTCAATTATCTATATGTAGATAATTTTTTTTTTCAAGATTGTAATGCAGTTTAGATTAGATATACTTCAAGGCCTACTTATGATCAATGTTATAGATATGACACTGTAATTATGTCTAATCATAAGACCTACTATTTATGCAATGTCACAAGGGAAGTTACCATTTTTATAAAAACATGCTTCTCCTAAATGCACATTATTGAAGCCTCCAGAAGACTAAGCATTTATTCAGGGATTTCAGTTCAAAATCTTGAAAACCACTGAAACTTTTTCTCAACACACGAAAAATAAAAATCAGTGCAAGTCGGGGAGCAAAATAGAGTGTAATACATATTCACAAAATTAACTATTTCTCATATGACTCAAAGATTGAAAAAGGATGAAATGAGAAAAACAAAAAAAACATGGAAGACCACAGATTCACAGAACCTCGGAAAAGGCAAAAAACATGGAATTCTGCGGATCTCCTGAAAATTGAGATGCCTGTTAATCAGGACACTACTGTGTTGTACACTTTAGAGAAAACGAATGAAAGAAAATAAAATTCTAATTTAAGCAGGGTTATGACAAATAAAGTAAGCCAAGGTCCAACTTTAAAGGCCAATTGACTCCACCTATATCTCCTGTTTACTTGGCACTTTCTCAGTGTCTACCTTTCTTCCCTACTACGGAAATTCTTTTGCATACATTAAGGTTAAGCATACTTTAAACTTTATATTGGTTTAGTTTTGATTTCAGCCTATACAGTTGACACTGCTTAAGTCGATCTCCAGTGGACATAACTAAAAAGATCGACTTATGTGAAAAATCGAACCTTATGATTATTGACTTACCTCCTCGGTTTGAAAAAAAAAAAATAGCTTAGCACCTCCCCCTTTTGATACTACATGCATTATTATGTGTCTTTTTCTTTTGTTGGTTTTGTTCTTCGTTTCATCTTTATTATTAACATGATGTTATCTGATTTAATTAATTTTATTTTCCACAGAAAAATAATAAAAACACAAAGAAAGGTTCAAAAAACGATTCAAACACAAGCATAAATGAGGAATGTCATGAAAACAAGATAAAATCAAAGATGGAGCAAATTGAATCAACAACTGAAGTCGCAAACAACGTTAATTTCAGTACTACGGCTGTAGTATTAAAAATAATAAACGAGCTGCCTAATGGGACTCTAGGTTTCTGATGCCTATAACGCAGGAAAATGATCGAGTGTTGTTGGTATGTTACCGTAGATCTAGACAATGCGAGCGCAAGTTGGAGACTGAAGCTAGTGAAACTGAAAGTTGTAAAAGCGTTATAATCGAAGCGAGTGCTGTACACACTAGATCTACTAAGACACAGTGACTAAAGTCAAAAGCTTGACAAAGGGCAGTCTTCCTACACAACTTTGTTGAACACATACAAAGCAAATGCTCGAACCCATGTATTTATGCCTTTACCCCTGACAGCCGTGAATTGCTTATGTATCTGGTACATGGATACATCAAAATAAAACACAGTGTACGGGAACATTGATTTACAAAATTGATAAAGTAGACAAAAATGATATTATGACTAAGTAACGCTGAAAGTGCAATTGATTACTTTCGATTATGCATTCTTAAATTCCAATACGGGCTGGGCCTTTTTTTTGTTAGCCACTCTAAGGAATTGTAACTAGTTAGGAAGGTAAAGGGACGTGTATAGAGTGTGTGCACAAAGCCAAGTGCTGACAACACACATTGCCTCATCGAGTTGTTGGAAAACCGGCAGGAGTGAACAAAAACGTTGATTTCATTATGCGGCGCCGGGCAGTCTACTATCGACTTATGTAAAAATCAATTTAAGCGTTGGCCTCTATTACTTGCTATTGGAAGGGGGCGGGCCCGACCAAAAAAGTCAACTTGAATAAAAATCCACTTGTGCGGCATCGACTGTAGTTGGACCAAAAAACTTAAGAGAAGTTTCCTTGCTCAACAAAGAAAACTATACCCAGCCCATGAATTCAAAACCCAAGATGTTTGCAATTTTTTTTTAATTTGACAGATCCAAGCCTTTTGACGCTTTACAAAGGATCCCATGCCCTTAATAGAAACAATAACCATATACTTCAGCTTACCTGATTTTGATTCAGATTCTGATTTCTCTTCTGTGCTTGCATTTTCATTTGTGTTTTCTGTTGATTCTGTGGTTTCTGTTTCTTTCTTGTCTTCTACATTGGCCTCAACCTGCATTGATATTCAGAAGTATAAATAAACAGAAACGATTAAACACATCTCTCCACCCACCCCCACTATTTGCACACTGCACTGTCACCTTTATATGCATCAGTATGTTCTTCCAAATCACTTAGGTAAAGGTGTGGATAATGTCCCACGCCTTTATCTATATCTTATGTGAAAAGAGTGGGGAGTGGCAAATTGTCCATATGATTGAAGTCAGAAAATAAATCCAATATCCAGCCATCTGAATGACATGGACACTAGTACGCCAACTATTAGGGAACTCAGCAAGTTTCTCTATCCTTTCCATATTAATTGATTTTTTTTTGTTTATAAAATAAAAAACAATTGTGATACAAAATCACATTATGGCATGTAAATTCAATGCTTTCTCCTAGTAAAAGCCACTACAAACATGATCTAAATGACTCACAGCATCTGTCTTTGCTTTCACATCTTCAACTGTTTTTGCCACAATAGGCTCTGTTGTTGTCTCTGGGGTTTCAACGGCAACATCATTGTCCCTGAGGTAGTGAGAAAGTAATTAATTTAGAGGAAGCAAATCATAAAAAAAAATCACTACAGCAATGTACAATATGTTGCATAGATCACGAAATAGTATAAATGTCCCCACTGCAACAGCAACTTTTCCAAAACATGTAGCATAACAGAAACTAGTGACATTTCAATTTGCTTGCTTTGACCCAACACGGTAACTCAGTCTCTATACAGTAGTGGAGCACTTAGTTTTCCTGCACTGACCTCTTGACCAGGGTCATTAATTATGCCTGACAGGTAAAATACAGGTGCTGGCTAATCCGGTTGTTGGGCTATAAAACTACAACATTCATTAATTTCTAATATGCACTCTTTTAAAAAGATTGTTTCAAAAAAATTCTTACATCATTTTGAGCAACAAGGATTAGTTAGTATTTCTGTGAAATTTCAAGTTGCTAGTACTATTTCGTGTTTAAGCCATAGCCCATTAATGGCGGCTGTCAATCATGATAATTCTATGTTTAGAAGCCAGATAAATTAAAATTATACTTATATTTAAAGTGAATAATGAAAATTTAGCTGATTTTGATCTTATTTCATGAAAATATTGTATGATAAAAATAATTATAGTTAAATTTGCAAGTTGAGAATTACACATATCTATAGGTTGTGGCGTAAAAAGATAACATCGGCAGCCTATATAATTTCATTTCAAAGCTTTTTTGCATATTTTGGTATATACTTTATTTTTAATTTCAACTAATCTTGGAAATGGAGTATATTTTGATGTTCACATGACTTGTTTAAATAAACTACATCGGACTTGTGGATAGAGGAGTATAAAATCAAGAAACGCTAACCAAAGACGCTATTTAAGCATGAACTTTAAAAACAATCTGCTGTTGTGTCATCGGATTAATATTGACAAAGACTGAGTCTAAACATTCAACTAAATTGAACAGTCCACTCAGCACACGATCGGCTCGGCAATCACATTTTACATGTCACTAGACAGACCACACTGGTACAACACAATCAAACCAAGTTAGAATAGCACTGTCTATCCATCATTGAGAGATGGGGCTTTGGCTTGAGTAACTAGGTGAAATGTTGCATGCAAATATTGCCAAAATTGATAGTACGGTACGAAAAAGGACAAAAGTGCCAATTTATGGGCAGTTCTTGAAGCCCATAGGCTGCAGAATGCTCCATCCCTCAAGTCGCTCTTGACCCATCGCATAAAGAAAGGAACAAAATAGTTTCATGGTACATTTGTATACACAGTAAATGGCAATATATTTTAAACACATTTCTCTAAGCGCAAGTTCGACAATCCCATCGCAATAACTTGCAAAGTTTTAACTTAAGCGCCCTAAAATTACTACAGGTGGAGAAGTAAATGTTTGCTTGATATTGAAAACCAACAAAAAAAATCTGATTTAACATTCCGTTTTTTTTTCACGATTTTTTTTTTAATACGATCTAAACAAAAAAAAGTTTCACGTAGCAGAACAATACATTACAATTTTAGATGACTACTATTGTTTCTCCCTTTAAAGATTTACATCACTGTAAAGATTGTGAAATAAATATTTCATTTCTCTAAGTCTCAGAATGATTCTGCCTGTATTTTCTGTGCTATTCACATTTTAAAACGATGCAATAAAGTCTGTCAGTGAGAGCCAGAGTGGTAGCCTAAGCTCAGTTAACCTGACTAAGTGCTCCCTGAAACTACTGTGCCAGAACAGTTTAAAAAACAAACACTTAAGTTTAAATGAAATCACTAAATTACAAACCTGAGGAACCAATTGGCTTAAAAAAATATTCCTAAATTTTCATTCCCCAATGCCAATGTCTGTCAACCAGTCTACGAGATTTTACACATACAAAATAATACAATAGAAAAGGTTAGAAAGGTATGTATAAGTACATACACAAAGAATCAAATAAAAGCAAATGTATATAACAGTATAAACTTCAACAAAGGAGACTGACCCATAGATTGCTTAACCTTTCCGAAAAATGCACCTATAATGGAAAGGTGGGAAGATTTAATGTTAAATCAATGCCAGTTTGATTCTTACAATAAAAGACAATGACAAATCTTTAATTATAAATTATGAATAAAAATTGCAGTTATGTGGAGCCAGATCCAGCCTTTTCATTCAAATAGGTGTAATATTAATGGCTGTGATGAAGGTAGGAAAAAAAGTTGTGATATTTGTCAAAGACGATACAAAGAAGTATGCCTCAAAAATCTTGGTAATTACCATTCATGTGAACAGGGATGTAAATGACCACTGACAAACAAAATTTGAACATGACTTAATAACCACAGGTCTTTATCCACACCCCAATCTGGCAGCTTTATAAAGAGTCTTAAAAAAAATGGAGGCAAGAGAGGTTTATTAAACTTAAAGTATCTAAGGGGAAATAGCAAGAGACGT
Organism: Elysia crispata; assembly: GCA_033675545.1. Lineage (NCBI taxonomy): Eukaryota > Metazoa > Mollusca > Gastropoda > Plakobranchidae > Elysia > Elysia crispata. Next base: position 140,841 of record JAWDGP010002797.1, on the reverse strand, counting down.
GTGCATATTTGGAGCTAGACTCAGTGTTGAAATACTTGCAACAGAAGTGAGTAGATGAATAATTCTTCGAGTTATTCTATCAAAACAGTGAATTAAAAGAAGAAAAAAAATTTTTATGAAGGTTAGAGCTGAAATGAAAGGCAGCAGGGACGCAAATAAACACTTTTATAAGAGATGAGCTTTTTTGTTTTGCTCTAATATCCCATTACACTACAAGTTTCAAATTCGTTGAGAGATATATTCAATTGTGAAGTCTAACGTGAGTTGGGCAGATATCTGCAAAATTAGTGAAAGACTAATAAATTCAAGCTTAACAGGGCCTAAATCTATATCCTCTATATCTAATCCAGATCTGAATTAGACCTTAAGGGTGGTGAGCGACTTTCCACATCTAGTCTAGTATAACAATACATCCTAGCAGGGATGAAAAGTGGACAATTTTTTTTTATTCAACTTTCTAGTTCTAGAGTAGAATTATTTTATCACTATTTCTTTTTCTTTAAAATCTTTTCTTTTCAACATTCAAACTTACAGATAAGTTTCTGACTGGCACAAGGACAGGATTTATGGAGGATCCCATGAACATACAAAATATAGCCTACAGAATTCCTACATTTAAGAAAAATTCTCTGCCTTCTTCTAGCAATTAGACCTGAATGTGGTCCAACCCAAAATTGTCTGAAAATTTCCGGAAGAGCGGTGCGCACAGAATTAAAGATAATTTTAAGGGTTACTTAAACCCTCTATCACCTGCCGGACAAATATTGGTCTCGGCGCGATTGTCGGATTTCCGACAATTGTCGGAAGACATTCAGGTCTATAGCAATGTTATGGTTGAGCTTAAAATTGGTTCATAATGTTTTGTCTATTAAAAAACATCTTAAAAATATGCTAGTACAACCTTTTTTATCAAAACACCGCACTCTTATTCCATGAAAACCTGATTTACCTTGTTCAAACCTGTTTCACTTAGATCTAGTGCATAATTGAATTGTAAATTAAATGCCGGTTTGGGGTGATTACAAATCTGATTTCTGTACATAGACTTGGTAACTATTTCTATCGCAGAACTCCACACTACCTCTCAAAACAATTTATTATATTTAGAAACGTTGCACTACTGATTTTTCTTTATAAAATAGCATTAAAATGTGGTAGTATGCAGACATTTTTCAGCAGAGTTTAGCACACCATAAATGAATTCGATCCTAAAAAGAAGTGTAAAATAATCGGATTACTATTAACATAGCTTGGAGCATGAAATCTCAAAAAGCTTGCAGGCTTATTAATTCCTGGCCACAAAATCTCAAAAAGCCTGCAGACCACAGTCCTCTCTGACTGAAGCTTAATCATAACTTTGTAAGAAAAGATCTTAATTGTATAGCACAATGGATACACAAGTGTGTCCATAATGGAAATTACCTAGATCTAGCACTACAAATTTTTGTTCAATTGGACAATAGGCCAGCAGGCCATGTCCTAGAATCTCGATTGGCTGTTACTCTCCCACCCATGGATCAAAGCATGGTAATTTTGCAGATATCGAACGAACTCACCTTAAGCTTTAAATTTGTAATTTTCTTAGCTCAATACGTAGAACACAAATATGAAGGGTTTTCGTCGCAAATAAATACTTTAAAAAAAAAAAGGCATTTTTATGCTGCACTATTTCCTTCTGTTAGTCCCAGTTCTAGATTCTAAATCTAGATCTACCAGTCCACTTTTTTTGCATACTATAATTAGTTCTGCGCGACGTAAGATGCCCAGGCATGATTTGAATTCAGTCACTAGGATTATTCTATTCTATAGGCCTATTTCATTTCAATTTTGGAATGTTAATAATGTGACGTGATTTTAAATGTTATGGCTTTGTATTTTTACTGTTCATTAGATTAGCTAAGTATATAATCTAGAATTTAAATCTATACCAGTACCTTGCTTGCTACTTTTTCTGGAATTCGGGGCACAACTTTCCAATTCCGAAAGTGAAGACACAGATTCACATGAACCTCAGGAAGGTTTGTAGCCAATATTTTAGTGCAACACAAAAATGCTTTTATTATGAAAAGTATTTATTTGCGACAGATAAAACCATAATTGCTTTAAGTGCATCGAATTCACTTTGAAACGTACAATTTTGAAATCTCAAGAGAGTTGGGCCGAAATCTGCAAATTCAAAATATTAGTTTGGGGTCCAAAACGACATTGAGAATCAGAAATGTCATAAGACCTGATTCTTTTTACATTGAAATAAAAAAAAGCATATTTCATAGATGGTAATAGCTGTTTATCAAAATTGCACTAGAGAACAATATTTCATCCACATAACAGCAAATGTAACATGTCACAAATTTTACAGGGTTTCAGGGGGTTCTGTGGAGTTTCACCATGTCCAACTACCATCAACTTGCAAAAGTTCTATAGGGTCCCAAGAAACTAATTTTGAATCATAAGCTTTCATGGACATTATCTCCCCTTTCCACAATTCCATCACAAAACAAAAGCAAACCTACACATCTGCTGACTTAATGATATTGGTCATATTAAACCTATCTTTGCAAATAGGAAGTCCAGATTGGGCATAAATACTCATGGCAAAGTTTAGAAAAACATTTCAGGGTCATTCATGAGACAAGACCATTCAATCAGTTGATACACAAACCTTTCTGATTGTTAAAAATCTGCTTATTCTCAAATTGGAATTTTGTGAGTTGATTAGATTTCTAGATACTGATCTAGATCTAGATCTAATCAAGTCTATCCCTTTTCACTCAGGCCTTAAGGAGGAAAACAATTGCAAAGGTTAAAAATCTCTAGATCTAGGTTAGGATCTATATCTAACGTAGATAAAGATCTTGTAATACTGCACTTTTGCGGTCCTGGTTCTATGTTGACAATGCGGCCATGGGGGATACAATAAACTGGCCAGATTTTCACTGCATTTTAAAATGAAGGCACTGATGTAATAAAAATTTTTTTTTATTGCAAAAATCGAAAGGAAACTTCTTCCGCAGAGGCATCTCCGTGCAAAATAAAGTTTTGGCTATTTTGATAACTATTCCGCCATTAGTGGCATGATTTGTTACATCCAATCGGGACCGCAACAAAACTTTTTTGGTATTACCATGATCATGCATCCAAACCAGTTAAAAAGATTTGGAACTATACCCCAATAGCTCCACAGCCATTGATTACTAAAGTAATTGACGGTCTTCCCATAGGTGTTTTTGTATTTTGGTATTGCAGATATTGAACCAACTCACCCTAAGCTTTAGAAGTACATTTTTCTTAATGAATTTGATATGCTGAAAACGAATGTGAAGGTTTTAACTTTTATTTGTCGCAAAAATTTCAGGATATAAGGCGGATTCCACGAAAAGGGGTGAAGAAGGTCATGCCAAATTAAATGCCTTTTATTCCAGACATTTAATACATTTATGACTCTGATTTATGTTTTTATCATTCTTGACAATGTGAATAAACTACCATATCAAAATAATTCGGTTTTGACTTGTCTATGTATTTTTTTTTTTTTTTTTTTTTTGTGTTCCGAACGTCAGAAAATGCGTCACACAAAATGTCCCATATTTACTATCACTAGGTTCGGGTGACTGCTGTGACTAAAAAAAGAACCTGAACATGATGCCTGGTGGTTTCTTTGTATTCTTAAAAGTGTGCGCTTTGTCTACGATCATTTTTAACCGATCGAGTCCCTTTTTCTTTGTGTGAGGGAAATGGGAAAACCCCTATGACGTCAGCATGTGTGTCGCCTAGAAGCATTGGCGTTCGGAACCACTTTTTCCATCAATATCGGGTCTTTATCGCGTATAAGTAGTAGACTCCATTGAGAAATATATAACTATCGGGAATAAATTGATTTTAGCCCTCCGATATAATTTTTAACTGCTTCAGACTAAAAAAAGAATACAGCATATCCTATGTGTCGCCTCGTTCTGACCGTCGGAACTTCCATTGATTTTTCACTTTCTCGCGTCACAAAGGCTATTGATACGGATATTTTGTTTTACAAGAGCTCTAGTGTTGCTACTTTGATTTTACTTTAACGGATTTTCTTTGAGAGGTTTGTAAAGTTGAATTTGTAACGTATTGTTAATGTGTGTCGCCTGACCATCGTAATCAGCGTTCAGAACCGCAGCCTAGATCTAGACTTTCGGAGGTCTTCAAACCATATATACTCGCTGTACGCCTCCTATGGCACCAATATGAAAAACAAAACCCGTTTCAAATAATTGAATGGCTTTTGACGAAAAGAGTAATTTAATTGCACCTGATCTGAAGTTCATTGGTTTAGGACAAATTCTTTACAATTTAAACGAAGGTCAGAATCCCCGACACAGGAAGTTCCGATCATCTGAAATAGCGACATTATGTATATATTGTGAAATACCTTTTTATATTAAATCATTGTTGTTCTTGACTTAAATGACTATACTTGAATAGTTTTAGTATTGTTCCAATGATATTTTGATGTATTGGTGCAAAAAAAAAAAAATACTGCTGTAGTGTTGAAGATATATCCTCATTGACAAAATCAACCTGCGCTGAAGTTTTATTACACATGAGGTAAGGTGCACCATTTTTGTTGTAACTCAACAATAAAAGATCTCTCGAGTCTTAAAAATTACATACTTGAATTCAACTTTAAATTCCCTTTCTTTTGATGTATAATATGTGTGTGTGTTGTTGAAAGTTGAAAATTTTATAATTTTGGGACAATCTTGATCCATGTTCGTGGAATCCGCCATAAGCATCTTTGTGTTGCTCTAAAATCCCATTGAACTACATATTTCGATTTCGTCGGGTAACATTCAATTGTGAAGCCCGACGTGAGATGGGCCAATATCTGCTATTTTGCCGGTATCTTTTGCACATTCTTTTATAACCCTCCCTAATGGCCATGACCAATTTGGCTAATTTTATTCAAAGAGGGTCATAAGCAACTTGATCAAGACTCTAGATGTAAAATTTAAGCTCAACGTCAAATTATTCTCATGCCTTGGAACATTGAGACCCGCAGAAATGCCCAGCAGCAGATTGGAAAGCGAGTGTTGTTTACATCAACTCAAGATGACATTCATGATTAGGCAAATGTACACTACATTTATCTAAACCTGACTCTTAATAAACGGAGCTAATTTCATTTCACTAGATTTAGATTCTAGCTCTTAATTAAATTTTCTTTCCTTTTTAGCAATTCCATTTAATTTTGGTGCTTGGTAGACTGTTTTAATTCAATGGTCTTTATTGTCTAGAGAATGAATGAAAGCGTAGCCTAATTTACAAGAATATCTCGATCTAATCTAGATCTAGATCTAGTTCCTTCACTTAATTACCCTCCTAATACTTACTTAGCTCCAGGCATTTTCTTGCTGTGGATGAGTAATATCCTAGGAAGATTTGAGAAATAAGGAATATAGTACACGAGGATATCCTTTGCGGAGAAAAGGAATCACAATTATACGTATCGGTCACAGAGTCGGTTAGAACTGCTTCCTAGCTAACACAGCTTCGGCGCACTACTGCAAAATCAGATGGGTTCGCGCTCAATTCGCGATCTATTACAGTCACGTGACTAACAAAGTAGAATTTCGTTGGTTGTCGAATCTAAAACAGCGCATGCGTATTAGAAAGCCCAGGTCTAAAATTTAGAAAGGCAGGCCTAGGTCTAGTCTTCGGTTTATGCCTAGAGTAACTTGGGCATAGCCTTTCACAAGTTTCTGTCTTGTCTGGATAAAACTAGGCCAAAGACAGGGCACAAAGAGGCCAAGTATGAGCATCACCTTCTGCCCGTCAGGCAAATATCTCAATAATTTATGGCTATATCTATCCAGCATTAGGTCAGAAGTACTCATTTAGCTACTGCCACATTTTTTTCCTTTAAATTGGGGCATTCACAAATACTCGCTTGAGCCATTGTGTGGTGGAGTCAGTGGGGACAAAAAGAATCAATTTGTTTCAAAATATAGCTCAATAACTAAAGTGACACAGTAGGTAAAAGTGCAGGTTAAATCACAAGTTGAATTGTATAAAAATTTATCTTGCTGTTGGCAAACTTCGACACTCCGAAATGAAATAGACTTCATAATTATTTATACATATATGTGTGTAGGTGTGTGTGTGTGTGAGAGAGAGATGTTTCAATTCGAGGATGTGGAATGGATAAAGAGCTCACTTAAAGGACCATTGACTCGTTTGAGACAATACAATTTTACTTACGAATATAAAAAAAACAAAACTACCTGGCTTATCCTTTATTGGTATGTTCGAGCTATCGTTTTTTATCTTCAGGTTTACAAAGGGATCCACCCATTTTAACCCTGCCTCTTCTGTAATGTTGGGTTCACATTTCTTTTTTTTTTCCTGTACATTTCACTCCCTCAGCCTGCACAACACTAAGCTACCTTTTCCAGACTTTAAAAGTGTCTCTAATTTCATCTTACATGTAAGATTCAAGTGATGTGTTTCATCCCAATTATGAAGTTGCTTGACGGTGGCTTACTATTACCGGTAATCAAAAGTAATAAAGACTTCTGTCTCACAACCTCGTATCGATATCGATAGCCAAGACTTCAGTTTTGCTGATCTTGTTTTGCGTCATTACCATATCAGTTTATACCGGAACACAATCCTCAATTTTCCAAAAAATAATACACTTTGAATTCAATTCCTCTTCATGTACACTTTGCACCAGATTCATCAGAAATGATTTAATTCTATATCATAGTAGATTAATGATGAGGTACGAAATTTCAAGAAGAGTTCCATTACTACTCCTACTAGTACTACTACTTCTACTACTACTACTACTACTACTACTACTACTACTACTACTACTACTACTACTACTACTACTACTACTACTGCTACTGCTGCTGCTGCAGCTGCTATGTCTACTACTTCACAACTAACCACTGACACATTCAATTTAATTGACCGTACTACTGCTGCTACTACTACTTCTACTACTACTACTACTACTATTATTACTACTACTACTACTACTACTACTACTACTACTACTACTACTACTACTACTACTACTACTACTACTACTACTACTACTACTACTACTACTACTACTAGTACTACTACTACTACTACTACTACTACTACTACTACTACTACTACTACCACCACTACTACTACTACGACTACTACTTCACAACTATTCACAAAGCTCCACTGCGACATTCAATTTAATTGACCGTACTTCGACTACTACTATACTACTATTGCTACTACTACTACTACTACTACTACTACTACTACTACTACTACTACTACTACTACTACTACTACTACTACTACTTAAAAAGGGGAGCTGAGCAAGTAAGTCCTGCGTCTGCAGGAGTGAACATTGGTGTGAAATTTGAGGTAAAAAGGAAATCGTAAATGTGCACATAAAAAATGTATTCGGTTCTCCTTGGGCTTTTGCTTGTTGACCGGAACTCACGACTTCCAAGAAAGGAAATCGCATTTCCTATGTTTTTTAAAAGTTACTGATGAAGCCACTAAAGGCGAAACGTCTATATGTAATTTCGAATTATGACATCTTTGTCCATATAAGTTCAGGCTGGGTGATTGTTTACACCTTAAACTACTACTACTACTACTACTACTACTACTACTACTACTACTACTACTACTACTACTACTACTACTACTACTGCTGCTGCTGCTTCTGCTGCTGCTACTACTACTATTATTACTACTACTACTGCTACTACTACTACTACTACTACTACTACTACTACTACTACTACTACTACTACTACTACTACTACTACTACTACCGCTACCACTACAACTAATACTGCTGCTACTCTTTCTGCTGCTGTTGAGGATGATGAGGATACAATGATACTGCACTGCTGTTTTTAGAAAATTCATCACGATGGCGGTTTTTTTTTTTTAATATGGCCTGTACGTGAATCTATATGATGATGATAATGAAGCTACATCTGCTACTAGTAGCTTGCATCACGATAGAGATAGAGCTATTTTCTTTTTTAAATTACCATTGAAGGAGATGGAAAAGGAAATCATTGAAAGAGGTGTGTAGGAGAGAACAAGAAATGGTGGTCTCGGGAATGTGCTCCTAGATTGTAATGGGACGAACAATTTAATGTCCTTAAATTAAGTTAAAATTGTAAACGGTCAGTCAACAATCAATTATTATACTTATCTTTTCACTTCTTTTACATATACTTAATCCTTTATATTATAATTATTATTTTGGCCTTCTGTTTGATATGATGCTCTGCCCCTATGCACATTACTTTGACAATAAACAATTTATGATCATGCTGTCGATTACCATTGTCGGTCTTGTTTACCGCCCTTTCTGCGAACAGGTATACATGGGAAGACGGTTTTCTTTATGAGCTTGTCCTCAAATGAGCGAGCATCACTCCAAATCAGCATTGCTCTGTAAACAATTTTCCATGATTACGAAGAAGGCAACAAAACAAACGGCAAATAAATTTTAAACATACACATTGTCTTCCCTCATGGTTTGCTTCAGGTCGTTAATGTCTTAAACTCTTTCCGGCGAACATTTTGAGTTACCTTGCTTGCGGTATACAGCACTGTATGCCTATACATGAACCTTTTTCGCAATCAAAATGCTATTAATGGCAATATGTTTAAGTAGATTTGATGAACTTCTTAAAAAATTGTATCAGGTTCCCAGAGATTTTGAAACTGTCACTTACGCAAAAAAAGGCCCCCATCTCGAGGCCCATGTGTGAGGTAAATCGCATTGAATGTTATCGCGGATCTGTACTCCGGTAGCAGCCCGTTTGATGTGGTGGTCTCAGCCACACGGATCATGATTACTTTTAACAGAGTGCATTTCAATTTACATATAATATTACTAAGCTCAACTATTGTTGCTTTCAAGTTAAGCAGGCTGTCACAATGAATTTGTTACACTCCTCTCTCTCTCTCTCTCTCTCTCTCTCTCTCTCTCTCTCTCTCTCTCTCTCTCTCTCTCTCTCTCTCTCTCTCTCTCTCTCTCTCCCCCCCTCTCTCTCTCTCTCTCTCTCTCTCTCTCTCTCTCTCTCTCTCTCTCTCTCTCTTTTTCCACAATCTTTTTTCTCACACACTCCCTCCCTCGTGTCGTAATATCTAAAGCCATCTCGCTGTTTACCACATGTCATTCGGGTCTTAGAAATACTTAATATATAATTTCAATGTGATTGTTGCTGAAGCATCTCTTTTTTTTTTACTGCTACGATTCTTATTTTCCTGAATAAATATGCAAGTGATCAACACTAATAGCAAGGCTCGCCTAATTTGCTCCCCATCAAAGATGGATGATTTGGTGGTAAACCACGTGATCATATAACAATGCAGATTAAAATCAATTGGCATGATCGGATTTCTAAACCCTGCCTGGCATTTGCTATTGTTACTTACGCCCAAGAGCTTTATCAAATCATGTTACGAATACCAAACAGCATAATCGAACCACTCCATGAGAGGAGATTAAAAAATATAAAATGATTATTCCTCTGTCTGGGTCACGTGGGCGTGCTGTTTTGCAGACTAAAAAAAAGGGTTTAAAAAAATAGAAAGAGAAGAAGAAGAAAAGGAAGACATCCTTGCTAGGTGTTTCCTTTCCTGCATTGCCTTGCTTAAACCCCACCGTCTTCTGTGTAAAGTAATTACACATAAAGTACTTACTGTGCTTTTCGTGTCGCTACATTATATTAGCTCCGGAGACAGAAATCAGTAGTCTACTTGCATCTCCAATAATTATCATCCATTTCACTACAGTGTGTCTAATTTGTCATCCAAAGATCAGGCACTTTGATTTATTGAAGTGTTCTGAGCAAACAACTGCCTTGTGGTTAAGTGTTTAAGAAGAACCTTCGCTGTGAAACTTCAATTTTGAGGAATAAAGAGAGCTGTAGCATTATAAAATAGCGAAATATATAATTATTTATGTATGTCCATTTAGGTAGAAGTAGTAACACAGTGGCGGCTGCCGCCGCAATTTTAAGTCGAGAACTCGATTACAATAATATACGATATATGCATTTTTTCATGCTGCTGACGTTTAAAAGATATTAATCAAAACATTTTTCTATCTCTGCCAATCAGTACTTCACTGTGGTATCGGTAGATCGTGTTTGTGAAGAGCACCGATAGAGTAATAATAATAATAATAATAATAATAATAATAATAATAATAATAATAATAATAATAATAATAATAATAATAATAATAATAATTAAAAAAAAAACCAAAACATTCTCCTGTTCAACATGATTAATTTTAATATCATTAATTTATTATTGTAATGTCTCCTCTCTTGTATCATCACAGGAAGTTAACGCCCATCAGCTAAAAAGCGAAAGGAAAAATTCTCCTAGTCCTGGTAAAGATCTATAGAAATATAATACAAGTTACATGTAAATTTATATTACATTTTTGGAAGTATTGCTTACGTCTTATAAGATGTATATTTATAAATAGAATCTAGATTTTAGATCAAATCTAGAATATAGCGAACGGAAAATATTTTCCAACCATTGATCTCAATGATAGGTATAGATTTAGCTAGATCTAGATAATTTAGACACGATACCTACTGGACTGCATTTACCTGCACTGAAGGAGTGGGTTCTCTTCACCGTTTAAAAATCTTTCATTTGTAATCTGCAGCAAACCAAGATGAGAAGTGATTATTCGACGCTCAGTTTGCTTTTGAAGGTACTGACTTAGTTTCTATAAAAGAGTTCACAGTTACACTTTTAAACTTCTACTGGCTTTCTGACAAACGAAGAGAGAGAGAGAGAGAGAGAGAGAGAGAGAGAGAGAGAGAGAGAGAGAGAGAGAGAGAGAGAGAGAGAGAGAGAGAGAGAGAGAGAGAGAGATCTGTTTGCCTATTTAAGGTAATGAGTTGGCCTACCAAGACATACTACACTAACCTATTAAATTGGGACATCAGTTTTTGTCTGTTAGTATTATGCATTTTGTATGGGTGGCCCATAGGGGCAGAGAGTGAGAGACTAATATGTCAAATTAGCAGCATAAACATATAAATTTATTGCAAAATATCTCATCAAAACAAAGATATTTCTGCTATAATTTAAAAAAAATTCAAGTCAAATCGTAAGCAGTTTTTATATGAAAGACAGATTGGCCTACCGAAATCCCTTAAGCACACATAATTTAAATTGATCTTTCTTAACATGGCTTCAATATTGCATAAAAAGTCTGAAGTCACCTTAGCCATTGACCAATCAAAGATTGGCTCATAGGAAAAAAAATAAGATCAACAAGGTTCATAGTATTGAGAATCCACCCCATGAATGCAACAAGTTCATTTATGATGAGTCCTGAAGTAACGTACATTCCCCTATTGAAAGTATGCTTGTAACACCTTTTTAACCTCCCCAAATACAGATTCTCTGAATTTGTGAAACATTTGACTTCAAACTCTGTTGTGTTCTGTGTGCTAACCATATGAAAATGATAGTTATGAATGTTTGAATTACACGAACCAGAAATTTGACAGAAAATTAAAGAGGAAAAAATGTTAATGTTTATAGCCTTAAAAGGGTTTGAGTTCCCCATGATATTGAGTCTTTTGACTTATCTTAATTTTTTGTGATAGCAGACATGTCTCAATCCCGCAACTTCAAAAGTTCAATACCTGGTACTTCCCTGCAGTTATCTTCAAAACAGCAAATGGTTCAACTTTGCCAGCAAGCATTTCTGTATAGGAAAAGGGGTGCTCAGAACCTACCAGATGCCCTGCTGAGAGATGTATCTCAAACTCTTGGAGTTTCTCTGAATGAGACTAGGCAGGTAGGTAAACACTTCTTTGGAAAATGAATCTAAAATTACTTTGACTTAAATTCTCACTACTACCTACTCTACTACAGTGATAATATAATTCATCCATTGTCATTAAATTTACTTTTCCCCTTTTTCAATCAAGGGCTTTACTATGTGTAAAATATGCCCCAAAATAATATGTGAATAATGTTACAAATAAAGGAATCCTAAAAGAGAACTGTTTAATGAGAGTGACACTGACATGCATTTTTTGCTCCACAAATATCTCAGTTAAAAAGTTATATTACTGAAGATACTGGAAGTGGACATTACTATTGTAAGCCATCTGTTCAGTATTATGAGTTTCAAACATGAATCTCTCAAAGTCATGAATTTTTAAAATTTCTCATAACTGTTTAACACAATCATTCACTCTGTTTATGGTAACCTTTTCCTTTCAGTCAAGCAATTTCACAGCTTATTCACTCAGTGTTGTAACCTTTTCCTTTCAGCCAAACTTTTTCACAGCTGTTTCTTCTAATCATCAGAACATTTGCCCTTTAATAATTATTAAATACCTCATTGCAGGTTAGAGCGTAAACAGACCACAAAATATATAATGTCTTACTGCCTCACCATTGGATCAAACATCACAATCCAAGCATATGATGTTAATGTGATTTATAGGCCATATAAATTTTAAACCCTTTTCTGATGTATTTTAATCATCATGATAATGATGATCTTTTTCTGTGTGGAATAAGTAAGCTTACCTTATAAAGATTTACTCATCTCTGCTTGTGCCTATCTCACTCTCAGCATATGAAATTGTTTGATGCAGCTTTAGTTTTATCCTCAAACATTAGCTTAAACCTGTCTCATTGACAACCCTTCTCAAACTAGCTTGGTGCCTTCACTATGTTATGTGCATATATATATTGTTTCAAAGAGACTTCACATATTTTTTTTGTTTCCTAAACTATCTATAAAATGCACAAGTAAAATTGACTCTTTTAGGCTTACCTCTTAAATATTATTTAATAAAATGTGAGGAACTAAGATTTAAGATGTTTTTGGTTCACTTAAAATGTCTCAATGCATTTTTTCATAAGCGTAAGTGTTACCAAAACTAAGGTGAAACAACGCACTTCCAAATTTGCACCTTGTACAAAACTTTATAGGCTTTGACTATGAAGTTCAATCACATAGGATTCTGCTTATTCAATGACAGCTGGATAAACTTATTCTTTACACAAAAATTGCGAGATTTTTATTTGTGATCACAAGTAAATGATATTTTTTTAAGATGAAAAGACTTCTCAAATCAAAAGTAATCTTAACACAATGGAATGTGAAGAATCATTGTCCAACACAAAACATTTTAAATTTCTCATAAAAGATGATTAGAAACCAACTGCCCACAAAACTTTTAACTAAACTGAAGGGGTTGTTTTCCTCTTTGAAAGGATTGTGGAACCAACAATGTATAAAAATTACCCCTGAGCCACTTGTTTATAGTATATGTAGGCCTATCTCCTTTTTACTTATTTTATTTAAAAATTTATTTGATTTTTCATAATTATTGATGAGTAAGCTTAAATTTACAGCATCATTTAAAATCTTTTTTTTTTCCAGTGTATAAATACTTTAGGCCACTTAATAAAAACTGCAGTTTTTGAAGGCTCAACACAGCCACAAGATATTTTGGGACTATTTCCAGGTCAGTATTTAATTCATGAAAATGAAAATTCAGTGATAAAATTATAGGAATGGTACCTTTCAAAAGTATAGCTGTTCAGGCATGATATTTACAAATTATATGGAAATGAGGTTATAAATTAATTAGCCTGAGCCTGCTTTAAAAAAAAAATCAGAGTATCTTACCATTATGCATCATCAGAAAAGGTGTAAAAGATAGATGATTGTTGTTTTTTTTTTAACTGTAAGGGATTTATTTTCTTTTTTAACTTAAATGTTTCATGTCTTGCTACTTGGGAGTGAACACACTGACACAAATACACATATTTCCTACTGTCAAGCAGTTCTGGTTGTTTTAAAATTTCGTTTTTTTCTCATCATCATTTTTTGCTTAGCAAGTGGCTTGGAATTCGAAAAGAGTACAAGCCTGAACTTACTGTATCTAAAAGAGTTATGGTACCTAGTTGGAAGTCATGAGCTCTACTGTAAACTGTTGTTAGCGTATCAACAGAATTAAGATCTGCAAGAAAGCACTTTAGGGTGATATTTGAAGTTTAAAAAAAAAGGAAACGTTATTATATGTTTACATGAGAAACCGTTTAGAATAAAATTATTTAATTGTGCTTAGTTCTTCAAAATGATTTTGGTTGTTGAACAGAACTCATGAATTCTAACAAAGAGACATAACTTTTTGTAAAATCGCATTCCCTATTATTAAATATGAAGTAGGCCTTTGAGGATGACATTAAATAGAAATTTTTACATCAGAGGCACATTGTCAAATATGAGTGCACTGTTTATATTCAAACACAATACTCTTGTGGATCATAAATAAGAAGGATTAAACATTTGATGGTCATTTTTAGAGGCGAGTGATAAAAAATGAATTTTTTTAAAAATAGCCATGTAATTAGAAAGTATTTTAGAGCAAGGTTTGTTTACTGGAGTTCAAATCGAAATGCTAGCATAAATCTGATAATTTTTACAAATTTTGAGTTGAAAATGATAGCTTAAGTTTAGATTTTTTCTTGATTTGAATGGGTTTGGGAATCAGGATTATTTTCTACTTTACAATTTATGTATTTATAATGCTTCAAAATATTTTACATGATCTCCCACCCAGAATTCATAGAAAACTCATTACCGTAGGAAAGGACAGAAATGTGAGCTATATATCCAATGGTTTAAGAAGAGCAACTCTTTTTCAATTGCTGTAAATAATCTTTCTATTGATCTTTTGGGAAGAAATCAAAATTGATAATAAACAAAAAGCTCTTTTTTCATTATAAGTTTCATCTTTATTAGTATTTACCTCATTTTTCATTTTTCTTCTCTTTCTCAGATGGGTTTCACAAAAACTTGCGAGATTTAATCTCTAAGATCATTATCGATAACATGGAGACCTGGAAAGGTGACTCAGTAACTGGTCAAGGTGAGATCACTTAGTTTTGGATTAGTTAAGTCTGTCTTGTCAAAACTGATTTTTATGATTAATCTCTGCTTAGTGGGTTAGATCAACTTCTGACCTTAACTTCATTTTCGTTGAGGCTCTTAATTTGTATACTCTGAGATATGCTTTAAGTTTTACTTTCCTAAAAAATGGAGGAGGCTTGGATCTCAGGTCTATTTAAAGTTGATGTTTAGTACATTATTAATAATGTTAATGAGGTCCCAGCTAAAGTTTTAAAAAGATTAGACCGACAGTGTAGTTAAAGCTCAAATAAACCAAACACATGGATTCATTTCAAGAGAAACTGCATTCTCAAAAAATTGCCACTTTATATTTTCTTTTATTCAGGGTTTTACGATTTATTTATGGTTGATAAATTTACAAAAGGTTTCCCATATCTCTCTTATAGATTTCTATTGTCTTCGCTTTTTTATCTTTTAAAGAGCACTGGTCTTGTAAAAAAAAAACAAAATCAAGGACACTGATAATCACTTTCATTCCCTATCTCTGTACATTTTAAGCAAAATTTATGAGTTTCATTGAAATATAATATTTATGAAATCAGAAATTTAGGCATCGATATAGGTGCACCATGAATCATAAAGGGAAAGATTGAAAAAAAGCAAAAGAAAAAAAGAACAAAACAGTCACAACCACTTTATAAAAATATAACATACGAGACGTTTTTTTAAATCCTCAAACCCTTCATTCAATCGTTGGTACCAATAAATTATTTTCATTCTTTTATTTGAAAATTAAAAAAAAATGATGTAACTCATTCACACATCATGAGAGCTTTTAATGCCAGAACAAGTATTATTAAGTATTCATTCAATCTTTTCTGTACAAACTTTATACAAGACATATCAGGAATAAAAAATGGTGATAAAGAAGAAAACTGGCATTATGTTCAAGTTTTTGCAATGCTTACTTTCTCTCTCTCTCTCTCTCTCTCTCTCTCTCTCTCTCTCTCTCTCTCTCTCTCTCTCTCTCTCTCTCTCTCTCTCTCTCTTTTTCTCTCTTTCATGGCTCATCCTTTTTCGCTCTCTGGCACATATCCTCCCTCCCTCCCTCTTTCAGTCTATGTCTGTCTGTCTACCTGTCTCTCTCTTCCTCTCATGATAATAATGATGATAATAAAATTGATTACTTAGATGTTCTTGGCCATTTACATCTATCCGTATATATACAGCATAATAATTATAATTATTGCTGAACCACAGCAGTTACTAATTTCTCTCACTCAGTCTCTCACTCTGGATTTAAGACCAGAAGACGTTTAGTTTGCTACTTGTTTAAACTCAAATAATCAGAGCCTAGATCGCAATAGGCGCTGTTGATAATTTTGTTGTCTCAATGTATTTAGACTCTGACTTATTATTTTGAAGGCTATTTAAGAAATAGTGGGCGCCTATAAATAAGACTAATTAGTAAATAAAATATAAATCCATGTAGAGATTCCTTTTTATCATGTAAGTTTAAATAAAGTATTGCGCAGTAGGAACAGTAAGCTTGTTTCGTAAAATACACAAATCTATTTACTGACCAATTTCTTAATGCGCAGCCCTAGACTAAATTCCTGTGCGGCTGCGCCCTTTTACTGTTTCGAGGGAATTCGAGGTGGTTAAAAAGTAATAATGTAACCTAGTTGTGAATCTTTCCTGATATATAAAAAAAAGGAAAATATTATTATGTTGCTATGACAAATGAAAATTTGACGCATTTATTTTAATTTTCTTTTTATCGATCTTCTAACGCACACCATAAAATAAGTCCCTCCCTGTTCCTTCTTATTAAAATATGACTATGAATGTTTTTTTTTTAATTGTGTCAGCAATCAGCTTCCTGCAAACGCATTTTCTAACTTAGCAGTCTCTTAGAATCTCTGATAAAGTTTATTATGACCCGCTTTTGCCCATAAAGCATGCCATAAATAAAGTACTATACAATGTATTAGCTTTCTGCGTGCCTGATACTCTCAGATCCAATTTATTAATCAATCTCTTCTAAGCTCTCCGCAGTTTTTTTTTTTTTTTTTTTTAACCAATTTTAAACTTCCCAAATAATCTGAATATTACACAAGATTTTTAGGCTACTGATACGGGATAAATATTATTTTTTATTCTTCGTTCCTATCGCTACTATACCTCTCGCCTTTCAGAAAGTCTACAGAATCTCTACCTGTTTGACCTCAGGCACTCGGTAACTTTCGGAATCGTTCGCCTCTTCCGATCAAAAGCGACCGGTTAAAATACAGCCCTTCTCAGCCATCGAATGGAGCTTGAGATTGGGAGGAAGGGCGGCGTTTGAGCCTCGCTTGTTGCGAATTCTGTGGGCTTCTGCATGTTCCACCATCTTGGTGGTCGCGCGTGCCTGTGTGTTGTCAGGGAAACTGTCAGTGTTCTATTTTATTTGCGGGGGGGAGGAGAGGGTAACGAAAATTATTTTCTTTAAGTATCATTTCATTATTTCATTTTATCACATTACTCACAGTGTGGCCACACGTATGAGTCTCTGAGAGACTGAGGACAACAATTATTATTTTGAAAGACCTTATGCTCTGAGCAATTGGATCTTATGTTTCTGATAATCATTCGTTCAGCTACCGGTATTAGAAATTAAAGAATACTTCCATTACGTCAACTCCCTCTTTCACTTGCCTCCATTTCGATTTATTTATTTATTTATTTATTTATTTTTATGGTCGTTCCTGTCACCAAGGCAAGAAAAGATTTATTTCATAGTAAACTTAAATTTTCTGCATTCATTTCAGTAACTTGCTGCAAAGTATTAAAACAGGTTGGGCAATCACGCCTGTAACACGATTTGTTTGCATCATTTCTAAAGGTCACTAGAGCCTTCCTTGGATTTTTTTCTTTTTTTTTTTTTTTTTGAGGGGGTGGGGTGGAGGGCGAGTAACATAAGAATCTTACTTTAAGTTTAAGTCTAAGCAAGTCACGTATAGGTTTAAGGACGTTGACAAAAAAATAATGCCATATCGTTATATAAAGCTAAAACGTACATTTCCTTTTGCTCACAACCTCTCAGTCTTAACCCAAAATTTTGAAAGATAGAGTAGATCTATACTATTCCCGGTGGCCATGAGTAACATTCTCAGGGCGACCTGCACGTTGTCGCGGTGGTGAAATATTGCCCAGCCTGTCAGTGTCAGCAGCCTTGGTCAGCTATCTCCATGCGAGAGTCCTAGTGGGACAACGATAGACATAAAGCATATCAATTTATGTCTCAGAACAAATTGGCCAAAACTATTTGCTGTAAGAACCAATCTCTACCGGTAATTTTAAACTGGACAACCTCATTGTGACACTGTGGAAACAAGTGAAATATAATACTTTCACCGAACTGCATGCATGATCATGAGATCGACTACAGCTTATTTGATTGGTTTGAAAAAGTTGCATTACCGATACCTTGGGAACAAGTAGGCTGAGAATAAGTCTACTTGACCATTTCAACTATTGGCGGTATCGGTGAGGTGAGAGGGAAGGGGAAAGAGGAGAGAAACTGATGAACCCAATAGACCTCTAGCTGCCCACCCGGCTCACCTACCTCGATATTATTTTGCACCTGTCTGCGTCACTGCACTGGGCAAAGGAAACTTAAATCCTAGTCGCACTAACAGTACCTTGTCCGAATCTCTTTGCACTTTGCCTTGTTTCCGTCTCATGAAAATAAGATCTAGTACTTAACTGTTAGTTAATTCTGCACTGATGTCCTTTTTCCTTACTGTGCATGTAACGTTTCATTTTCAGCGACATCTAGATCTGACCATTTATTGCTCAAGCTGCTTTTGAATAAATGGTCTCTTGGAAGGCCCAGAGAGACAGAGAGAGAGAGAGAGAGAGAGAGAGAGAGAGAGAGAGAGAGAGAGAGAGAGAGAGAGACACAGAGAGAGAGAGAGACAGAGAGAGAGAGAGAGAGAGAGAGAGAGAGAGAGAGAGAGAGAGAGAGAGATTATTATTGACCATGATATATGAATTTGCAGATTCCAGTGATTACCCTCGATATTGTCTCGGTAGTTTGGTTACAGACTGAAAGGGACATTAAAATAAAACCTAGTGGACATTAAAATAAAACCTAGTGCAGTGACATGTCCTTTTTTTTTTTCTTATTGAAACATGCTTTGATTCATGTACAGTATTAAAGGTATCCAGGGAGCCCCAAATAAGGATTGATTGTACCGGTAACAAAGGTAACACTTCGGGCCGTGAGCTGAGTGATGTGTGTTGTCTAATCCTAACAAGTGATGTCAAGCGCTTCTCTTCTGAGCGGCCATGCCCCTAGCATTAAACCTTCGTATCCACTAGATTTTACTGGTCTCGAAATAGGTAAAACTTGACTTATTCATAGAAAGTTTTAACAAAGGGGTGTTAGCCAATGAGATATAAAGCATGAATCGATTCGAATTTCCAACGGCGTTCAAAACTTCGCACATGTTCTAATTACACATTTATGTATCGCAATGAAGCTCAGCGGCTCGACGACACTATGCTTCTGACATGAGTGTGTGCGCATAGGGTCCATGCCTTGGACATTGCCTTTGTGACAAGTGTGAGCGTGTGTTTTGCCTGTTGTTTGACAAATGTGAGCATAAGTTTTGCCTGTTGTGACTTGACATCGACCATTGACATCACGGATCTTCAGTCTTCATAAGCTTAACTGCCATGCACTGCATGAGCTGATTCTCCTACAAGCTTCCAGACACTGTCGAATCCAACCAGGGAGGCTAGTTTACCGTCATCTCTCTGGTTCAATAGAATATCGGTACATCACTCATTCTGTGCGACATAGAAAGGAAAATTGTACATTGGCGAGTCGTGTGTTATTGACAGCCCAAAAAGCCTCTTACCAGTCTGAATATTTATGCTGACTAATCTACCCACACAAATTATAAGAATACTCCAAGTCGGTGTGGTGAAGATTGAAAGTCGAATGATAAATCACTCGCATCTTCTTGGTCTATATTGGTCTAAAACATAAGGGTGTCAAGAATGATTGGACAACCACTTTTCTCCATCCTCTTTTATTTTCAGCCTTAAGCTCTTCATCCATCCTCAATCCACGTTCCATTCCGTTATGTCCTGCTCGTATCTATTATTGAATTTATAAAACGCAAACTATTGAGATGATTTTAAGAAAGAATTATATTGACCTTTTAAATTTGATGTAGCGTTAAGCAGTGCTTGTTTATTTGCTATCATTGATAAGCATTGCCAAAGACTTGAGCTCTAATTCTTATCTCTTTAACTGCCTGCCCTTACCCCCCGCCCCTTTTTTTATACGTAACCCTGAGCATGATTTTTCAAGTCGATCTTGTTATGTGTCCATACCATCTCATTTGAGCGTCGGAGGGAGGGGAGGGAAGGGAAGGGGGTATTTAACTAAATTGTCAGAAGATCTTCTTAGTGCATGATAGCTTCTGTTTCATACTTCCTCATTCTGTAGCATAATCTTTGTGAGAAATCACCTGAATCTGATAAAACATCCTCTTGCCTATAGCTCACCTCTCTCTCTCTCTCTCTCTCTCTCTCTCTCTCTCTCTCTCTCTCTCTCTCTCTCTCTCTCTCTCTCTCTCTCTCTCTCTCTTTCTCCCTCTCTCTTTTATGTGCAAGGACCTAAGCTTCGGCGACACGTCAAATGTTTGGGTGATGGTATTTCAAGATCTATCGAAAGACAGATAAAACTTTAAACATGTAGCAGAGAATACACGTATGGCGATCTATCAGTACAGGCTCACGGACACGGTTTCTTTATTGCCTTGGGTGCCATTCATTCTGATATAACGTGCATCCATACATTGGATGAGCGCATGGGCGTGCCTTGAGTGGAGTGGCCTTTCACTCGAACGAATCTCACATCACGGGGTTTGGACTAATCTAGAGTCGGAGTCGCTGGACAGCTATCTCATATCACCTGGGCAGTAAGCAGATTAAGTTGAGTCCTAGACAGGCATACCTGCGGCTCACTCAGAGCTCCTTACGAGGTTGACCAAGTCAGTCACGTGTTCACAGGCATTCTATAATTATTATATCAGTTTTGCGAACTGTTTCTAATCTCACGCCCAGTCTAGATGAAGGCTCTTACTCTTGATGCATACTGAAAATCTAGCAGTCATGATTGAGTTTAGACGTTTTCGCAAAGCAATAAGCGACTTCTTACATTTTTTGATCAGCTGGCTTCATTCGATTCCGGTTAGGACTTCTTGATTACATATTGCGCCAATCAAAGACAAAGATAAGTTAAAAAAAAAACAAAAACAAAAAAATAGCGAAATCATTACAGACGATTGACACATGGACCTTATATCAAAAAGCAAGCAACAACCAATTACAGCTCGACGTTGATTTGACTAAATAATAAAAAAAAAAAAAAAAAAACAACAAGAACAAACGAACAGGCATTAAAAAACATTATTAAATAAATAGACATAAAAACGGGAAAAAATGGCTAAAACCCCTCGTCCTTCTGCTGCTGCTCCTCCTCCTCCTGCTGTTGCTGCTGCTGCTGTTGCTGCTGCTGCTGCTGCTGCTACTACTACTACTACTACTGCTGCTGCTGCTGCTACTACTACTACTACTACTACTACTACTACTACTTAAAAAGGGGGGGGGGGGGGATGGAGAGGGGGAATACAATGTATTATCAAAGCGTTTGCTTTTCTTTCATTTTAATTTTTAATTAATTTTTTTAATCCCATATCTTAGGTATCTATAGATCTCATTTGCATGATCACGTTCAGGTGAGGTAATCATACACCATTGTCACCACAGCGTATTTATATGGGAGCTCAATCGCCTGATGACCCCTGTCGCACTGGCAGGGGCCTTAGTACCCTTGGCATCATTTACATTCCATGAACATTAGACCGCGAATGCAATCTACAAAGATCAAAGATCATATTGATCACTAAATCTACTTAAGAGACATCTATAGTTAATGTAGAGTGCAGTGGAAAGCTATTGAAGTAATGATGGAGCCAGATAGCTCAGTCATTAGAGCCTTGTCCCGATAATACATATACTAAGGTCATGTTTTAGAATCCGTCCTGTTTTACGTTTGGGCTTTCTGTTAGGATCGGATCCCGTGTTACCGGCCCCACCCCAAGACTTTTTTAGCCTCATAATGTTGTCTAATTAAATTTAGAGGATTCAACAACAGCAAATTTTTCAAGAATTTGTTTTCCCTTCAAGGAGACGGGTTTTTTTTTAAATTTTTTTGTGTGTGTGGAAAAAGCAAAAAAAAAAAAGAGGGGGAGGGTGGGGGGCTCTTTTAACTCGGTCATTTTTATCGAAAATTTCATATTACTATTAATTAATTCTCTATCCACCCGCAATCTTATGCAGATTTTGATTATTTATTTATTTTTTTTTTTGTTTGTTTTGTTTTGTTTCATGATAACTGTTCGTTATGAACGTATCATCATTAATTTTCTGTGTCATATTTGGTTTTTCAAAATGTAAATTTTTGCATTAAAAGTAATTGCAGTTGTGATAATAATCATCTTTGTATTGTGGTGCTAGAAATTATGTTGCGTGTGTCATTTACTTCCTAAAAGTAGAAGAGTTCTTTTTTCTGTATCAATTAATAAAACGCCTAGAAAATTATTCTTCATTGGTAGTCTGCAGGGTAGTCAAGATTTTCCTCCAGGTTTTCCCTCGATATTTCTTACTTCCCTTTAATTTCCAGCTAGTTGTACGGGCTGCTGTAACTTAGTTTCTCTCGAAAATACGTGGCGTAGGATAAGACCATATTGTTTCAGGTTCACTCATAACTAGGCACTTCACTTAATGCTAATGAGGGATACATTTAATATCCCCCCCCCCCCCCGAAAAATAAAAAGCGGGAGGGGTGGAGGGAAATACCATAAAATGTCGAGTAAGACATTTTCCTTGTTAGTTTTCAAATAATGCAATATCCCGTAATTTAATTTAAGCATGAATACACAAGTTTAAGCATATAATGGAGATACGAAGGAAAACTTAGAATCGTGCGACCTCTATGATAGTGCTGTTTGCTTTTAGTTTACACTTTTAACCTTTGTTTTCTCGAAGAATCTTATCGAGAGTCGGCGGCTTTACATGATTGTCCAGCCAAGAATAGAGCTGTATAGATAGGATCGAATCTCAACTTAGCCATCTGCTGCCCACTGCCCCGGTCAACACATGGCTCTCGCACTTGGGTCATGATTGTAAATCTAACATAAATTTTTTTCAGCCAGAAAATTAATATGAATAGATATTCGCTAGACGAATAATAAGTGAGCTAAGTTTTGTTAGCGATAGCATTTTGGTGCTCTAGGATGGATTCTATTTTATTTAATAATTTTCCTTTCATTCGGCACTGTTAACCTTGGAAGCGATTTCCTCAGAAATTCACCGATTTTATTCTTCCTGTGGCTCCGCAACCAAACAATATTTCGAACTAGATTTAGCCCATTCTGTCTCTCGATTAGATTTTTACATTGCCAGATAATTATTCTAGGTGGAGCGAACTTCAATTTATGCAGAACGCTCTTGACTTGTCTTTGCTTGTCGGAGGTCCTTGTGTGTGTGTGTGTGTGTATTGAAAATGTAAATAGAGGGTTGACTTGGCCTTTTCATGAGGATTCTAGACTGAATATGCCCCTCCTCTCACCTTTTCCCCGTAGCTAATTATTCTCTTTTACGTAAAATTTTCCTTCGAAATTCATGAAATACTTCCTGCTTTCATTTGATTTCTCATAATCTGTTGGATTCTGTTATTATTCGCCCATCAGCTTTATATTCTCCTCCGTCCTTTCCTCTTTCTGTAATTCATCTGTTTTTCTCTGTCTTTAGCTATCTATACATCTTTCTCCCTTCTCTCTCTCCCTCTCTCGGTCCACTCTTCCGCCCCCTTTTTCCCTTATGTTATCTTTCATTTCATTCTCTCAGTCTCTTGATAGTTCACATTAACTTGTGTTCGAGCTGCGTCTTCAAGCAAATGAATTCTGGACCTCTTTTTTATTGTTTAATGGAGCTCTTATTTGTCTAGCGGATTATAACCGAAGTTTTTTGTTTACTTTAAAGGATGGGCAGCCAAGGCACTAAGTAAGGTGTGGTTGGGCCCCGTAAACTTACTTTAAAACAATTTCATGACATTAAAATGGGCCTATCCATAATAAGTTAATCATTTCAATGAGGCACTCTTAAATTAAATATGGTTGCTCTATGGTAAATTGGTAATGGGTCTGCAACCCATGTTATATTTATGTCTAAAAATGTTGATCATTACTTTTCTATGTTGCATATCAGACCTAAGTCAACGCACCAAATATGTAAAAAAAAAAAAGAAAAGAAAAGAAGCAGGTGTCTCTTTGGTACGACCAAAATTCTCTCAATTTAGAAATAGGGCCTAGATTTAGGTGGTCTAGACGAGGCATCGGGTCTAGACCTCGGCCAAACATTAGTTTTGTTCAGTCTGTTCATGTCCATTCCTCCTTAACAAACTCTTGTGTACGTTTTTGTTCACAACACCTGTAGTATCCCTCCAACTTGTACAAGGCTTACTGCATTCGTCCACAAGGTGGGTCATCATGGCCCTCTTGTTTCTATTTTTTTTTTTTTTTTTGTATATTCCTACGAGGTGGGTCATTTTGACCATTATAATACATGTACTTATTATTAGTTGACGTAAATTGAACAAGAAGAGGCTACTAAGAGATCTCTGAGATAACTCAGCAGTGTGTACATGATTGCTGCTGCATAGAGATGTCATGGAAATAGAGGTCGGAAGAGTGGAAACCCTTCTAATGAATGGGTCACACTGGCCCGCCCAATATTTAATAAAGAATTATTATAAATACATAACGCCCGCAACTTCTCAAAATTTGTTTACTGACGGCATGTCTAAACGCTCAATTTTTTAATTTCTTGAAGTAGCAATTGCAAACTCCCTCGAGTCAACAGATAGGGTGAAATCTATCTAGAATCTATTTTTATGTATTTTTCATACATTGTATGATCTCTCTCTCTCTCTCACACACGCCCACTCTCTATTTGACTAAATGTTAAGAATTTTATGTTTTCAAGAAAAATAAATTGTTCACTTTATTGACAGATTGTAATTTTTAAACTTTCGGGTCTTATCATGATACCTAAGTGCATACATAAATCAAGATTAAAAAAAAAATTATAATATAATTATAGCAATAATTACGAGGAGGGTTCAGTTTTCAAACCGCCGCAATGGTTAAGTCTTTTGGCATAGTAACTAGTAGGCCTGGGGCTTGCCCACTGCTGATCGGGGTATCTGAGCTACAAAAACGTAATAACGTTAATAGATGATAGAACGTAATCCCTCATTTCACTATAGGTTAACCAGGAAGAAGAAAGATTTTCCCCACTTAGACCTGGAAAAAAACCTTTTTCCTCGTTTCCCGCCATTGAAATGCTGAAGCGAATAGGATAAAAAAAAATGTGGCCTCAGGTCACTACACCGAGTTGGTTGAAGAGCGAAAAGATGTCTTCAAAAGAAACGTCTCATAAGTTTTCCGAGAACCTAAGCTTACTCTTTGTTTTTTGTCCCCTCTTATATAGGTTAGTCGCAGGTGTAATTCTAGTATGGACTAAAGTGAGACAAGACTGTCAACCTCTCTCTCTCTTCCCCTTTCTCCCCTCTCACTGAAAATTCCCGCGTATTTGGAGTGGCTCGCCGGTTTCTTTATCAACCACCGGAAATAAGGGCGAGGGCTTGCAGTCTGCGCGCGCGAGATCAGGCTGTGTTAACAGTGACCACTGGGCCATTTCCTTTGTTATTCTTTCTTTGAAAAAAGAAAATTCTCTCCTCCCTCCCAGCTCTGTTCATAGACTTCGATTTTGCTTGTATACATGTTTCTTATCACAAGTTGGTTCTCTCATAGTTTATCACATTGCAGCATAAAAACTATTTTAAAAAGTTTAAGAGCTTTAGTTGATGCAAGGGAAGGTGCTGAACCACTGAAAAAGAGGTAGCCTTCTTTTGTTCTTATGAATTTATGTGAGTATAGTCCAGGGGAAAACCTCATTTTGTTTTCTCAGATGAAGGTATTCCCGGGAACTGAAATCGATAAGCCATTACGCTTTAGGAAAAAAAAGTTCACCCAGCCCACATTATATACTAACTACAGTGTATTTTATGTGCTGTATAGCAGGAACAGAACTCTGAAGAACCTCTAGTGTTGTCACCGATAGGTAGCTCCTCACAGTTATATTTGTAACCAAACTTCATTGATTATATACAAACTGCCATCTAGTAACTTTGCATGTGACACACGTAGCCTACGGTATACAGCGAGTGAGGCCAATTATGTGGCACGCACGGCATCTAGTTAACGTTATAACTTAACGCTCGAGAAATCAGACTTAATAAGATACGTCCGCTCAGTTCCCATCCCATAAAGAGTAGAGACTTATGTCTAATTGGACATTAAGAAAAAATAAATAAATAAAATAAATAACGAATACTCGACATTCACTGACAAGAGGACTGATACAATGGTACCATGGTGTGCGGCCGGGAGTTTTCATCTTTATCAGCTTTTCGCGTTAGCAGATTGAGATTTTACAGACGCAAATTTCTAGGGGATGACAGGGAAAACTTAGATGACAAATAAACAAAAACTTTGAAAGAGAGAGGAAAAGGGGACGGGATCGTAAGATATATATATATATATATATATATATATATATATATATATATATTAGAGAGAGAGAGAGAGAACAAACCACTGTGGCCCAGTGTGAAGGGGAGGAATACAGTAGCATAAAATGTGGCAGTACACCCACTATAAGTTAGCTAGAGGCATAACAGTGAACGTAATGCAGTGGTTGTTTCGAAATACTTTTCCTTGTTTTCTGCTCGTGTTTCGTCCTTTTTGTAATGCTTGGTGATAAAAATCAAGATACATTAAGAAACTGAATGTATGATACTAGTTTTTTCCTCCCCCATTTTATTTAAAACAAAAGTTTCAGCAAAAGCAAGACTGCAGACAGGCCGCGTGTGTGAATGGGGTCACGAACTGTCTCAACAAAGAAAGAAGAAAAGAAGGACGCTATGCTCAGGCCTACCACAGAGCTCTCGCCCAGTCTCAGCCTCTGTGTGCCTACGCCTTCGTTCGACGTGTTCGTCTCCGTGGTGTTTGGTTTCCACTTCCTGATACAGTGTATTTCTTCAGAACGTTCTAGGCTAGAGACAGCTGTGCAGATTTTTGCCGCCGGTTATAGAATGTTCGGAGATCTGGATAGTCAAGCTGCCTAAAAGCGAAACCATTATTTTAAATTACTGCGCGTTCTAAGAAGAGTGGCATTGTCATGAAATTTGTTCTTTGTTCATGTCACCCCCAAGATCTGCATTATTATTTCTGTATAGGTACCGTCTCTCCCAAAATTTAAATGAAGTACATTTAAAAAAAAATGCACTATTATCATCTACGGCATTAAAGAGTAATTACTCTCTCTCTCTCTCTCTCTCTCTCTCTCTCTCTCTCTCTCTCTCTCTCTCTCTCTCTCTCTCTCTCTCTCTCTCTCTCTCTCTCTCTCTCTCTCACCACATTCCCATTCCACTTCGGATGCAACTTAAGTAATGGTGAAAATAGGTCCTGAAGTTAGCAGTGTTTTACACCACTCTCATTTTAAAGAAATGAAGCAATATAAAAATGAATTGAATGGAAACCTAAGAATGAGAAACGCAGTTTCAATATTTGTTGTAAACAGTAACTTATAGTTTCAGTCGATAAGTCTTCAAAATCATCGCCCCTTTAATTTTTTTTCCCTGTTTGAAACATGAGAGACGGATTTTTATCTATCATAGCAAACTTAAGTTTTTGCCAGGATAATACAGAAGAAACAAACAATAAATTTAGGTTTCTGCTATGTAAATGAAAAGCTTATCTTCAGAAATTATATTAAGCTTCACCTAACTTTTATGCGTATTAATATGAGTTTTCTTCTGTTTAGAAAACTGACTTTCCGTTTATTTATCACTTTCAAAGAAAAAAAAATTGAAGTCACGAATCAACTGTTTTTCTTACTTCCTCCCATCCTTTTGAACGGATTAACGGTTTTTCTATATTGCCATTTTGTTAATGTCATAAAGACACGTGTTGATGTTGTTTATATTATTATAATAATGATAATATTAATAATAATAATAATAATAATAATAATAATAATAATAATAATAATAATAATAATAATAACAAGAAAAAAATGATGAAAATAAATAATACCATCGCGCATAGTCCGTCAATCAAAGTCATCGATAAAACCACTTAAATTATATACTATATGGTATTATTGACGTTCTTATATTATTTAAGAAGTAAATGTAAAAATCCGTGTGTTTTAAGAAATCGAACATAGAATGAGATATTAACTGTCTATTAAGAGACGGTGTTTTTTATTGTTTTTTTTTTTTTTTAAATTTATCAGTTATAGCTGGAAGTAGGTCTATACTCTCTCTCTCTCTCTCTCTCTCTCTCTCTCTCTCTCTCTCTCTCTCTCTCTCTCTCTCTCTCTCTCTCTCTCTCTCTCTCTCTCTCTCTTGCGTAGGTATCACTGCGCCGGGTCTGCGGTCAGTTCCAGCTTGAAAAGTTCGAGCAAGAGATCAATATCAGTCAATAAACTACTGAATGGTAGCGGCCCGCCTTCTTTTCTTTTTTCCTCTCCTTTTCTCTGTTTTATTTCAATCTGATTGCATTCCAGTTCCTTAACAATAACTATAAATCTAACAATGCATTTCGATCGATAGCAATTGACCTGCTCCATTAAGATTATAACCCATGAGTAATTTTAATTTAAAGAACGGATATAACCGTCCAATCTTTAACTCTCACTCTCAGCGAAATTTCCCATCCTCGATATGGATTTGTAGAGTAATCAGATGATCTATCAAAAACGACGAACAGTTCCTAGAAATTCTTCTCATCGAGAGCAATAAATTAAAATTTGGTGAAAATAAAGACTAAATAACAATTTTAATCTTTTAGCATGCCTTTGTTTTTTTTTTGTTTTTTTGCCCTTACGGTGCACTAAACACAGTGGTTGATCTTAATTTTTTGTCCCAGCCGGAGCTGTGTTGTGACCTCAACCGTTGCTCGTTACTCATTAGACTTAAGAGAGGTCCAATCAGAGGCTATACTGTTCATGTGACCTCTCTGATCTGATACAGCTCACGCTTGGTACCGATGATGTGATGTTACCATGGAAACATGTACTGGTCATGTCTAGATGACGCATATACGTTCTATTTAAGTTTGCGTTTTGAGCGTTTTGACCAACAAGTCTGTAGCGATAGTAACATGGGATGTAGAAGTTTAAGTGGCAAAGCCGAAACTAGCGGAATATGGAGCTTGGGCTGACTCGACGTATGATGCAACGCGAATGATTTTTTCCTTGCTTTAATTAATTATCTGTTGGTGACTATGTTGATTGTCGAATACCGTGTTTATTTGTATGTTCCTTCAATGGTGATAGCTATTCGATTTATGCTTTTCTCTTTGTTTACAATGCTTCTTTCCTCCCCTCCCCCCCCCCCGCCCCAAAAAAAAACCAAAAAAAAAAAAAACACAACTGTTTGGGGTTGGAAGAGGTGCACCTTTCAAAGGTCCTGTGTACTGATGTTATGAACGACAGTTAACTTTTTATGAAAATTTTAGTCCAGCCGGTTGTAAGTACATGTATGTGGTCTATAAACATCATCGTCCATGCTCTATTCTGCCTGGGATCGAACCGGAAATAGCATAAAATAGGACAGTCTTCAGCAACGCGATCTGAAATGTTCCACATTTTTTTAATATCATGTGCATGTCCACATATCTGCCATCATTTGAACTAGAGGACAGTCCTGATCTGTCCGTTTAATCGTTTACTGTAATAATGTATATGTATTGTAAACAATAATTTTCACAACCTTTTGTGCCAGAACGCGAAATGCCCCTTTCAAATGTAAAACTTTTGTCTGTGTATCACTGTATGTGTATGCTCACGTGCAAAAAGGGATAGGTCTTAACTTCTTTGTCTAAAAAAAAAAAAAAAAACCCACGGTCTCCTTACAATGGTTAGAATTTAGAATGGGTTCGCTTTGTCGCACAGAAAGTGGGCGAAGAAGAGACGAGAGGACAGAGGAGAAGAAAATGAAAGAGAGGATCTGTGAAAAAAACTAAAAAAAACTTAAATAAAATTCATTTTGTTTGAATCCCTGTAGTGTGTATCTAATAGTTTAAACATACACCAGACACTATTTGTTAGTATTTGCAATAACCAAATTTTTTATTATCTGATACACAACACCATTCTGATTAAAACACTTCACTGAAAAGTCTATAAAACGATTGTTAACTGCGTCTTGAATTTGAATACTTGATTGCTGGGATCGTTGTTATTTTTGAACCCAGGTGCCCCCCCCCCCAAAAAAAAAAAAAATTTTCTATCTACTGTATTTAAAAAAAAATAACACAGAATCGACTGTTACTAGTAGAGTATAAAATATCAATGCTGGATCAACAGTCATCGAGGGTTTAATTGTGAACTTGCGCTCCCCATAGAGAGCTCAACAGTGCCAACTGTCCTTATTTCACTAAGCCACCTATTTCTTTCTTGCACCTGTCTCACACCCACAGCTGCTCTCTGTTACGTGCCATGCGCATGCGTGTAGACAAGTAAAAGGGATGAGATTTTTTTTAAAATCCTTTTCTGATCTGACCCCAGTTTCCAAGCATTTCGCCCACAGCATTAGCAAAAAGGTACGGAATATAGGAGGGCTATATGAAGATGTGAATACATTTATCTCTGGTCTGAAAATCAAACAGAAGAATCTTTCTTTACAGTGCATACACACTGGAGAGCCAAGTCGAGTCTCCTAACTTCGTCACAGCCTCTATTTCGCCAGTCAAATAATGGTCCTCCTGGCTGAGAGGGAAGATCGAGCTATCAGTGACTTCCGAACAAGGCTTTTATAATACCAAAAAATACAGTTATGATAGTCGCTATCAATTCTATTACCGGTACTACTATTTTGTACTAATTCATCAGCTGCTAATAAATCTATAACTACTTCTGCTGCAGCTGTTAGGATTTAAAATAATTTAAAAAAAAAAACGGAATTACCGCGTAATGTATATTATGTAACATGTTCTCTCTTTGTTGGGGATTGATGTGTAACTAATGCTAATAGTTTCATGAGCCTGAGGTTTTTCCCCCATTGTGTTTCTATGCACATTTCCTCAAGTGGTAATATCCATGATGATAACCACGGAACTAGGTGCGCGCGCGCGCGTGTGTGTGTGTGTGTGTGTGAGAGAGAGAGAGAGAGAGAGAGAGAGAGAGAGAGAGAGAGAGAGAGAGAGAGAGAGAGAGAGAGAGAGAGAGAGAGAGAGAGAGAGAGAGAGAGAGAGAGAGCACCATGACTAACTGTGTAAAAAATGGTGTGCATTGAGAAGGGAATTTTTTTTAATGTCGTCATCCACTTTAGAAAAGTGTTGATGCTATGCAAGAGTGCTTGAGTGAAGAGTATTGTAAAACAAGTGCAGAACTTTTTCTTTATTACGCACCAAATTTTCACTCTTACTCTTAGCTTCAGCCAGGATATACATGTATCATCGAAACTGCAATTACAATCGAGATGCCTGCATTCAATGTGAACAATATAGAGCCTACTAATTAAAAATGAAAATCTATTTCTCATGCTCAGCGCCCCCCCCCCCTTCCCCATTTCAGCCACTCTTTTTATCAATACAATATACATGTATCATTCAGTGTCATTACCAAAGCTTGTGGACTTTGATTGGCGAGTGGATACAAAGACATCATCAGACTCTGTGGCGCGGATGTCGGTCCCCACATGTATACTCAACTTGCAGGTACTGCACGTAGATTGTAAATAACGGTATAAGCTTCAGGTCTTTTAGCAACAGGATTAATTTTCTTTAGCAGCTCTTGAAATTAGCTTTGAGCTTATAGTATTATTCATTTTATGAATACTCGTTTTATAATTTATTGATGCTCTTGTTCTTTTTAATTAAAAAGTAGGCCTACTTTTGATTTCTCATACAACTCCAAAGTTTGCGGGGATAAAGATATTTTAAGCTGTGAATTTAAGTGAAGTCAACCTGCAACTGATCGAAGACTGATTTTATGTCAGCTGTTGCCTTTTTACATGTTATTGTAAATACATTTCACTACCCATTAGTCAGTTGCTCGTCAGAGCATTCTCTTATTTAAGCTTCTAAAGAAACCATGATCAAGTCTTTCATTGTTTAAGATACACGCACATTTTTTGGGAAACAAACGTAGCGCCAATGCTGTGTTTACTAGTGCATCACATTCATAACTAACAAATTTATGCCATAACTTAAAAATATCATTAAAAATTTTATAGTGTGGTCATTTTATGAATTTAAATACACGGGCAGAAAGAATGAGCCACACATGTGCAGCTTAATCGAGTTTATAAAGAATAAAAAGTACAAATCATTAAGAACTGTCTCTTCATTGAGCAATCCACGTTAAGAAGATACATGTTATTTGTTCTTCCAGCTTCTTTACAATTGTTAGATTTGTGTTTAACGTTGCGTAATATTGATGCACAACAGTGAGTTACATGTATTTTTAAATAATAGCTTTAAAATATCTGAGTGTCTTAGTCAAATTTATATACACGTACACAGTTTATCTCAATAAAATATTTTCTTGCTTTTCTGCCAATTGTCTGACAATATGAACCTATTCACCTCATTGTTTTCTTCAGTTATTCTTTTTCACTTTATAGTTATAGCTTATGAACAGCATATCAAACTTTATGTAGTTAGTTTGAATTCCACACACACACACACCCTCCCTTTTTGTGCATTTTATCTTTTTAATCTTTTATGTCCGCTGGAGTCTCTTAACTATGCCAGAAATTCATGAAATCCTGTCATCTCTCATTATGGATTACTTTTTAATTCAAAACTAAGATGATACCAAGTTTTTATATGTTATGAACAATGCAATGTAATCGCAATTACGTGGAATAATATCTCTATCATGCCTACACCCCCCTTTCCCCTTTCATAAAATAAATACAAAAAAAAAAAAAAAAGATCCAGCCAAGGGCCTTGCAAGTGGACCAGACCCCTCAAGCAGAGACTGTCAACGTTGAGCTGAGCAAAGAGACTCTAGACACCATGCTTGATGGCCTTGGGAAAATCCGAGACCAGCTTGCCTCAGTAACTAACACTAACAGATAGGGCAGGCAGAGCCAAAACTTCACTGTAATTATTATCGATCAAACAGCTCTCTGATGAGACGTAAAAATTTAAAAGAGTAAAAAGTCTTTCAAATTCATCTAACAAATTGTTTTTGAATCTATGTCTATGACTTTCAAACATTTTTGCTGAACTTACATTGTTGATGTATTGTAGTTGTATGTGTATGTCTTTTTGGTTTGGTGTATCATTAAAATACCTGTTTTACCACAACCACTGCTATTTATACAGTACTGTGAATCAAAGAATACTTGTCCACTTCATAGTTAAAACAACTTTACAAACATAATGAGCAGAAAGAATCAGTAACTAAGGCTTGAGGGGAAGGGGGAATTATTTTTCCCCAGTGATTCATATTTTTTAAATATGATATTTCTTTAGCTTATGCTTAACACAGTTTAGGCCAGTAGTACATTAGTCAAGTACACAGATACACATTATACTGGAGACAATGATGGCTTTGCACACAAAGAAAAAAAATTCACACAGAGTGATACCAACAAAAAATGATAAGGGCAAAACTGTGTTCTCTGGATATGAAAACATGGGTTTGGCATGGACTTCCACTGAGATTCAAAACAATGGTAATGTGGGTGAGGAGAGAGGAGAGAGTGATCATCCATCCATCTAAGATAAGAATGTGATGGGCACCAATAACATTTTTTAACCATAAAAAAGGAAAGTGCAATCTATCAGTTTCAGGTTATCGTGTTCTTCCCTCCACATGCTATGAATTGAAAGCAGTAATATTGATTTCATATTCACTTGCTTTCGTGCTTTTACAATAATGCAATTTGTGGAGGTGATGGAAGCCTTCTATGTTTACCTATTTATATGATGCTTAATTAAAAGTTATCAAATTAATCTTTTCCTTCCAATTTTGAACTTGAATATCCAGGCCTTTTCATTACTTTCTCTTCCAGTTTCCACTGAGCATCTTAGTTAACATTCCGTTGAGCCTCATTTATATTAGTAAAGGTGGCAATATAATATTTGTCATGAAACAAATAAAGGCTTCTCTGAAAGTCAACCTTAAGTCCTGTTCGTGAGCTCATGGTAAAGGTTTGCACAATGCCACAAAGTTTTACCTTGATTAAAATGTTATTTAAAAAAAAAAATTCTAAGAGAATCATCTAAATCCTGCACTGAAACAAATGAGGGGTTTAAGAAACTATCATTCCTCGTCTCTGTGCTTGGTGTCCAGAATAAAGGGTTTGTAGATCCAAAGACAAACCAGTGCCTCAAAATAATTGACTTGGCGTTTATTCATCTTAGTTAGGCATATTTTATATGTATATATTTCACCCCATACCAAAAAGCAAATGACTGCATCCTTTTAATTTTTTAGACTTTAGAAAACTCCAAAAGTGGCTAAAAATTACTTCTACATAATGAGAATGTCTAATAATTTAAAGAGACTACAGTTGAGTCCAAATAATTCGAATCCGGATAGTTCGAATTCTTGGATATTTCGAAGTCGTTTAATTTTAACGAATATTTCTCTATTTAAGCTTTATTAAAAAATATTGTTTAGTTCGAATTTTGAAGTAAGGATCCGGTTAATTCGAACCGATTTTTTGGGGTAATTTTTTTATTCTGATACAGTGAAAGCACTTTTCCAGGCTTGTAAAACAAAGTACATGTAGTGCTATGCTCCGCGCAACAAGTGATTCTGGTGTGTGTGTATGTGTGTGTTTGCCCACCTACGTTACAGTCAAGAGTCTGCAATAAGGCTACAAGAGAGAAAGGGTTTAGGTCCACCCCCCCCTTGCACGAAATTTCTGATCTGTCATGCACATTTTTTTTTTTAACTCTCTTGCTCTTTGTATTCTGATAATTTGAAGTCCCTTTTTTATTCGAATGACTTCGAAATAAGCGGACTCCACTGTAGTTTCATTTTTTATACAAGGAATTAGGGAAAAAAAGACACAAAGTAAAAATACTGCTGTTCACTTTCGTGCATTTACATTAACAGAAAACTATTCTATGTAAAAGTGACCAATTTAGAGCCATAAAAATGTATACAGTGCACACCAGATAAATCAACATTAAAGGGACCAATAAAATTGTGTAGAATTTAAAGAAAGTCAAACTAGGAGATAACGGTAAAATTTCTAATTTTTAAAATCTCAATAATGACTTTTTAGGTCTGCTCATAGTACTACAATGAAGGGACGTAAAGAGGACTCACTTCATCCTCACCTTTAATACTAATATGGTAATGAAACCCATCCCAAAACATAGATCTAGAACCAAAGCACACCCCTTCTGGGCGAGACTGTGCAGTGGCAACTGCATTGGGCTGGAGTCCAGAGGCGCCAGCCCCTTCCTCTCTCTGTCACACAAACACGCAAATGTGCTTGTCTATCTACAGTCTTTCCAGAGCATCTGACACCCCTCCCATTTCTTCTCACACAAACACCCCTGTTTTAAGTTGCACTGATCCAGACACTACAGATCTTTAGATGAAACTCATGAGGCTTGGCTAAAAATTAAATGATATTTTGGATGATTTAGATCCCCAAATTTATCAGTAGTGATAAGGAGAATTTATTTGGGACTTTTTAGTTACGTCGATTTAAGAGGAATGTCGACTTATGAGATGTCAAATTAAGTGAAGGGCATTGTATTTAAACAAATTTATAATGCTTATTAATGGCATTAAATCCTTTACATGTCTGAAAATGCAAATAACATATAGAATTAATTAGACCATGGGCATATTTCAATACAACTGATTTATTATTGACAAAATTCTTTAAATTAAAGAATAAATAATTGTGCAATTTAAATTTCAAATCTAAGGTTATTCTATACCAATATATATCTTGGAAAACAAGACTTATACCTATATTATTTTTGTTTTATTAGCACATTGATGGCACATAGATAACGAATGACTCATAATTTTTTATACTACATGCACGTAAACAGTTTTGATAGAATGAAACACATGTAAAATAAAGTGATAACCTGGTATATGAGTGGTATGCCACCGATGAAAAGGGATTTTATAATTTGTATATGATATTTAGGGGAGGAATCTCATACATTGTCATAATAAGGGCTGTAAACATTACCAGGGTGATGCATTCCT
Organism: Elysia crispata; assembly: GCA_033675545.1. Classification (NCBI taxonomy): domain Eukaryota; kingdom Metazoa; phylum Mollusca; class Gastropoda; family Plakobranchidae; genus Elysia; species Elysia crispata. The sequence continues at coordinate 104,522 of JAWDGP010002797.1, read as the reverse complement.
AGTTAGAAATGAGTCTTCCTTGAGGCCCGGTGTACAACTAAACCTGTTGATTGGATTTTACCCGCAGAATCAACTGCTTATACCAATACCTATCTACACTTATGCATCTGCTTAAGAGTTTCACACTTAAAACAGATGACACCCAGGTGGAAACTTGATAAAAGCTGAGCAAATTCATAAAACTAAACAGCACTCATATTTACCTTTTTTATAAATATTGTATCAAAATATCTTTAATTTTAGCTTCTCCTTGATCACAAAGTATGACTTGAAATTTTTTAAATAATTTTTGCTCATTAGATCTATGTGCGTATAATGTGTGCGCATGAGTGTGTGTGTGTGTGTGTGTGTGTCTCTCCACCCCCCCTCCCTCCATTCCTGATGAAGTAAGCTTTATGATTGTATTTGAAAATTCACCAAGTTATATAAAACTTTAAAACTCTCTCATGTATACTTTGCAACAACTGCACTTTATCCACACATGTACATGCATTTGTTTCAGTGAAACAAATATGACACATCAACAAAATAATGTCCTTTTCAGGTTTCACTTTCAGTACATAATAGGAACTGGAGCTTCAATTTGTATGAAATGCAAAACAAGCAATCTTGGGTATATGAAGACTGTGGAAAGCTGCTCCACCATTGTATAAAGATCCAGGATTGAGCAAATTAATTTTCATTTTTATAGGCTTAAAACCTTACAATCGTCAGAAGGAACCCTTATGTTGTCCAAAATTCACTCTTTCTAGGCAATATTTGCTGTATTGGCCACTAAATATTAGCCAAATACATTACAATATTGTCCATCTTCCATGGAAAAAAAAACTTCACAAAAAATGGAAAGAAAAATTGTGCTATTCTGACATCCTCTATCATAATCTACCCTCTGATATGTCGCCAGTATTAATAAATGCCAGCTACAAAATTATGTCTTCAAAGATTTCTATATGATTAAAAAAATGTGTTTAAAAACTCCAAAGTAAAAGTTGAATAATGTGATTGAATGTTGAGAAGTGTTATCACTGATGATTATTCAGAAATGTTTTAATAAACTTATGAAACAGACACAGTCATAGTAAGTGCAATAACAGTGTTTGTAACAGTCTAATTCCCAACTGATACCAAGTACAGTGGAAACCTCATAATTCGAATTGTATGGGAATGGATAATAATTTCGAATTAAGAGTATTCGAATTACAAAAATGGGTATAACAGAGTCTAAGACTCGTTGAGTGAGCCTGCAACGAGCAACCCTCCGCTTCCCCCATCCCATGTTGCTATCAGTATCAGTACAGATTTGCTACTGGCATTTAATTGTTAATGCATCTGCTCCTTTCTTGATTTGTTAGTGCACTGATCAGCCTTTCTTGGGCAGTGATTAGGATTGCTTGCTACTTGAGGGATGCATGTAGCACTTTTGTGATGCCTTATGAGGTGGTATCGACTTCGAATTAAGAGAATCAAATCAGAAATACTTCGAAATACGTCCGATTCTAACAAAGCCAAAGAGAAAAAAAAACTATCATCTTGCAAAATTCGGTTGAAGAGAAATTCGAATAATCAGACTTCGGTTTTTCCACTGTAGTAATATCAATGTTGCAAAGGTTTATATCTCAGCATACAAAGGCAAAAGAGAAGTAAGTAGCTTCTATTCTTTACTTCCCACATTAATTTCAGAAATAAGTTAATAATGATATACTTTATAGATATATATATAGATATATACATATATTCCTTTAGTTTGGGAAAAGACACCAACGTTTTTTCAATAGATGCTTTGACATGGTAAAAAAAAGACATCTTTGCTCATTTGAATCTGAACATAGTGCATGCAAACTAAAAAATATATACAGTTTCCAATACGCTTGAAGAAAAAACAATCTTAAAAAAAAATGCTTAAAATCTTGCTTCAAGTTCAAGACCATGATTTTGTGGGCTAATGTAATTTCCCACAGTTCCACTATGCAGCAATAATGAACGACAATTTTTCCTTTTTTTAATTAAGTGTATCACAGAAAAAGACTTCTCCAAGAAATGAGCAATCTTCTGGGCGTAACAACACTCCATGAACGATTTTGAATTACAATTTGTATACAATGGATGATTTTGTCAAGAGAGTGCATTTGAATTGTAGACCATAGGTGTTTAAAATCACTAGTAGGGAAAAATTCGATAGTTTCAAGTGATGAGAAAAAAACACACATGCACTTACGGCTGTATCCAACTGCGTTTCCTTTTCAGCATCAGGATACAGTAGGTGAAAACTGCGGTAAGTGCACACTTACAGTTATACTCAATAACAATATACCATAGACAGACACATTAGTTAAAGTCGATAAATAACACTTACGGCCTCGGTTTCCTTTACAACCACAACAACTTGGATTGTGCAGTTTATGTTGCATTTATCACCTAAATTGTGTCACTGTATTAATTATTATGGATCACAAGTGTGGCTATTGTCAGGCTGATTTAAGTCACCAGGCCAGTCTTTTGTATGCGGAATTAGTGCTACCATAATCTGATACCTCCTAATAAAAGGGTAGACTCCCTCGTAAACGTTACTCTCTTTTAAGATTTAACGATAAATAAAATGGAGAAAATGGTGTATGTTTTATATTCTGAAAGCCAGAAGCTTGAATAGAAGACCTAGCATCATGTTTTGAGGTCACTGTTGTAATCTTATCTTACTAAGATTAATTTTTATTGTCATGCCTCAATGTTATCATTTTTGCCTGTTATGTTCAAAGACATAGTAGGCTTTTTATGCCCTTTGAAGAAGCCTTGAGAAGAGTTGACAAATACTCTATTCTGACACTGTGATCTTCTACTCCTGCATACACGTAGAGGTGCAGTCTTTCCTTTTTTGATTCACACTCTAGAAACATGGATGGGATGGAGTGTGGGGGGTAGTAAAGCAAGTTTTGATATCGCACTTGATAGATATGGTTCCAATCTTCGTCAAAAATGTAACATAGCAAAAACTGATCAGTATGAACTTACTCCACTCAGTATAACAAACATACCAGAATCTACACCTCTGATCCCACATAGAGATCCCGTAGAATCTCTACTACTCGGTCAAGAGTTGGACAACTTTGACTCAGATTCGTCCTCTGACATTCCACTTGCAGCTGTTAAACATCTCGCCGATATGGTCAACCAACAGCGCAGTGTAAGATCTAAGACAGAGGCTTATAGACAGGGTGATCAGCGCAGCAGCAAAAAAAAAAGCCCAAACGTTTTTGAGAGAACCTTTTGTGGCTGAGTTTTCGGATAAAGACAGATATGGCTACATTTCTGATGGCGATGAAGATGAGATATATGCTCCCCCAAAAGTAAAGAAGACAAAGCATTTCGGTCTTGAGCAATTCACACACCACCCTCCACCAGGCCAATACCAGTTCTGCAGATGGGACCTGGAGATGCTGCAAGTAGCACCCCCATATCTTTCAGCAATAGTTACATTTTTATTCCACCGAGTCCTTTGCAGTCTCCAGGTTCTGCTGTGGAATTGCCATCCCATGTCCAGACCTCTGCCCCTTGTGACACACCATGTAGCCGGAGATGACAGAGGCAGCCTGACAACTTACTGGGGGTTCAATGTCGCCAAAAGTAAAAGGAATCGTGGTCAGGTGTATAAAACCAGGAACGGTAAACCAGTAGGAGCAAGAGCCATAAAACCATCGCGCGGAGAAGGCTGCAGATTCAAATGCCATACAGACATTAGCTCTGATAGAGAATTGATTACCTTTAGATCAAAAGAATCCTAATGAGGAGGGAAAGCCTTAATGTGACCGACAGGCCATACGACTATGGTGAGTCTGAAGACAGCTGGTTTAAATAAGACTTTGGGCAGAAAGGAAGGAAGAGCCTGGAAGTACCCGATGCTAGAGCAACTGATTTAAAACCAGGACTTAATGAGGCTATGCAACTTGATGAGCAAAAGCTTAAGGATCTTGACGATCTGTGTAATAAAAATCTTATACCTCATGCACACCATGCTTTCTGTACGGCACTGCATTAAGTATCATATCTACATTTGCCATGCCTCTGAGTCTGACAAGACAGTGTGTGTAACTGTGAAATGAAGTGAATTTTTTATTACCAAACGATGGAAAATATGTGTATTTTTTTTTCTTTAATAACATTCTCATGGCACAGGGAAAAAATAGTTGAGAAAGTAATATAACTTCAACAATGGTGCTCATTGTTATGAAATCAAGATGATAAAATTGCAATTTACATCCTTTGTAAAGTTTTGAGTGTTAAGGAGGATTAGGAGAGTAAGAGAGAGGCAGAGAGAGAGAGAGAGAGAGAGAGAGAGAGAGAGAGAGAGAGAGAGAGACAGAGAGAGAGAGAGACAGAGACAGAGAGAGAGAGAGAGAGAGAGAGAGAGAGAGAGAGAGAGAGAGAGAGAGAGAGAGAGAGAGAGAGAGAGAGAGAGAGAGAGAGAGAGAGAGAGAGAGAGAGAGAGAGAGAGAGAGAGAGAGAGAGACAGAGACAGAGAGAGAGAGAGAGAGAGAGAGAGAGAGAGAGAGAGAGAGAGAGAGAGAGAGAGAGAGAGAGAGAGAGAGAGAGAGAGAGAGAGAGAGAGAGAGAGAGAGAGAGAGAGAGAGAGAGAGAGAGAGAGAGAGAGAGAGAGAGAGAGAGACAGAGAGAGAGAGAGAGAGAGAGAGAGAGAGAGAGAGAGAGAGAGAGAGAGAGAGAGAGAGAGAGAGAGAGAGAGAGAGAGAGAGAGAGAGAGAGAGAGAGAGAGAGAGAGAGAGAGAGAGAGAGAGAGAGACAGAGAGAGAGAGAGAGAGAGAGAGAGAGAGAGAGAGAGAGAGAGAGAGAGAGAGAGAGAGAGAGAGAGAGAGAGAGAGAGAGAGAGAGAGAGAGAGAGAGAGAGAGAGAGAGAGAGAATCGGTCGCTATTGTAACTTCGTTAATGAATGCTGCAGAATTTTTTTTTATATTTTGACATAAGTTGCTGCAAAGTACTTTTTCATTATTTTTATGAATTTTATTTTTTCACTACAGTTGAAGTTTTGCGACCAGGAGTGTTTCTCTTTCCAAGTGAAAGTGTTTTTAAAGTTTTGGTATTTAGCTGGCTTTTAAGCATTTCAGATGCTTCATTTTTTACGTGCAATATTTTAGGTTATTAGAGCTTGCAAGATCTGTATTTCTAAATTAAGGATGAACTGCTAATATCTGTGCACACCGTGAACTTCAGTTATACATGAAAGATAATTATATTCAGTACTATTCAGGATCTTTTTAAAAGCATTTAAATCGCAGTAAAACGTGTAGCATAAGAACAAATAATGCAAAGGTGAGAATTGAGCAAGAAAAAAGAAAAACAGTCAACTGAAAACTAAAATCCCTATCGTTGCATACAACAGTAATTGTTAAACAACTTTGTATCAAAATTGGCGAATGTGTAGCTGAAGCTGATTTAATACAACCGTATGTGCTCTTATGTTTGTAATCAATGACGATGCTCTCACTAACTCCCACCGTAAGTGCACTTACAGTAGTAATCAAAAACAACTTTAAACGTTGCAAGTGCTGTATATCTCAAAAAACCAATAGAGTAAAAGAAAAATGAAAAAATACCATTATCCGTAATGAGAAAGACAGCTTTGTTTCAAACCCTCATTAAAATCGGTGGAAAATTAACGAAATGGGGAAGTTTTTTGGCCCTCCTGTAAAATTTGCAAAATGTTGCTTACGGCAGTAATCAATACCACCCATGTACAGCTTTCATGTAAATCAACATGTAAAAATGGTTTATGTACCAACATTCAAACACTTAAGACTTATCTCTGTCTGCAATACATTTCAAGATCAACTGGATTTTGATGAGCCTAACTGGCCTACATTGGCACTGTCTAAATATAATGATTTGGTGATGTCCAGCTTTGATAAAGGTTTCCATATCACTTATTTTTAACCAAAGTAAAAAGCTCCAATTCTTTAAGACAAAATAGGGTTTACATAAATGACACTTCAAGGCTAAAAACAATGGCCACATGTTTTGTGAAACTGAAAGGCACGTCTTGTAACATTACTGGATAAAAAAATATAGATTGTATATATTAATACATGCACATTTAACATCTAAACCAGTTGCTGCTGGCTGGAGTGTCCAGTAAATTGATTTGGAATATGTTTTAGAGGCTTGAACTGTCCAACTGAAGGTACCTTACAAAAAATTAAAACGTTAAATAATATAGACTGCCCCTTATGAGGCTTACTTCTGAATCTATTAGAGATTTATCACTGAGTTTACATGTTTATGAAGGATAGCAATTGATTATACAGTTTATAAGGATACAGATAGTTTATGCGACTCTAGATCTAGGTCTAAACATAATTTTTTTTTTTATTTTAGATGGCTTATATCCATCTAGCAAGCATGATCATGCCTTAATTGTTATCATAAGCTATATACCCACTGACATTGTATGTGGTCAGACTTCCTTCAATTATAGCGAAGGCCTACTTCTGATTACAACCCCTAGACAGCAAAAGGAAATAATCCATAAACAAAGGTAAGAAATGATTCTAAAGTCTGTCCATGGAGTCCTTTGAGGCTAACAGTCTGCACTTTGCTTTCCTTTGATCAAATTAAATGTGGCATTAAACTTAATGGTAAAAGATGCGTGTAAAAACATAAAAACTAATACAGAATAAATGCTCTTCCACTGACTGCATGCTCCATGAGCATTTAATTTGCCACTCTTTGAATGCTTTTTTCTGACGCACTTGGAGACACTTGATATCCTTTCAGCGCCAAAGGCCTGAGACCATTTTAAGTCACAATTAAAAAAAATTCAAGTCTTTGGAAGGGTCAAAGTAAACTAATCCTCCAATTTGAGTTAAGACTTGAATTATAAACCACTTCATAATTTTGTTTAGTCAAGCTACTATGGGAAGGAGCCTAACTTAACTCTTGTTTTTTTTTTTCATGACATGATCATAAAAAATATCATATAAATTCAACTACTGTTCTCAAAATTTCACAGAAATAAACAGTTTGTGCAGAAGTAAACAAGTGTTCATTTCATATGCAATAAGTCTTGCTTTAAAATATAAAAAAAATCATCAAAAAATATGACACCACTATCATTAAATTGTGCGCTAGAATTAGAGTTAAAATCTGACTCTAGATCTGAGACTTAAGCCTAGATCTAGAGTCTCATTGTTTATATCTTCAATGTTTCTACTTGCTTCCTAACTATCAATTTCACTAATTGTGTCTATCTACTTCCTCTTTATAATTAGCTCAATCTAATACTTTATTTGGCTCAGGACTACCGATAAGTTGCTGAAAAAATCCAAGCTTTTTTTTTCCCTTCAGTTAAACCAATTTTCATGGAGTAAGAAAAAAATGTAAGTAAAATTCTTCATCTTCCAACAGAGCTCTTCTGTCAGAGAAACCTTAATTAAAAAAAAAAACAGGACAGCCCCGCTCAAGTGCAAACGCAAGTGGGTGATTTGGGTCAGAAGTTAAACAGTGTTATAGAAATATACAAGGGTTTAAATATAATTTGAATTATAGGTCTCTAAATCCAATTTGGACAATGAAAGAGAAAAAGAGGGATTGAATATTTTGGACGCTATGAAAATGTTTTAACTAGAAGATGGAAATTTTAAGGGAAAAAAACAAACATTTCTGATGGAAATTTTAAGGGAAAAAAACAAACATTTCTGCACTGTGTCATTTTGCTATCATACATGTTGGCAAAGTACAAATGCAGCTTATCTGAAACAGCCAACAAGGTCTGTTTTCAATTGACTCCCCAGTCCCTCAAAATAAATGAAGTGAACCAAATAAAAAAAAAAAATAAACATTGTCTAAGAGTAAGAATACCACTGCGAATATTTCACATATAACTAAAACAAATACCCAAAAGGCTACATTTAAAGAAAATTTCGCTACTCTCACTTTTCTTACCTAGTGCCTACAAAAAGACCATATCTCAATATCTTGGGGTGCAGAATTCAAAACAATACACTAATATTAGTAATAAGCTGCATGTCTTTTAGTAACACTGAAGATTAGAGAGAGGAAAATTTGAACCTTGTAAATGGTGTTCTCAAACAATGCAAATTCCTTAAAAATATTATAATGAGCTCCAATACGCTGTGCGTCACAATTTTGAAATTGTAGAGTGTTCATCTGACACAAAATACTTGCTGTAGATTTAAAATGGTAAGGGCTTAGTGATTTTGTTCTTCTCTTTCTTCTCTTTAAAGTATATCTTAAAACTTTTTGAAAAAAAAAGATAAATTTAACTTTTTTACATACATAAATCATTTAGCAAAGTTTATGACATCTGATTTTTTAAATCTACATATTATTAAACCATTCTAAACAATAGAAACATTTTTTTAAACAGGCCTATGAGGAACAATTTTCTTTCAACATGTTGTTAGAAAAAAAAAACATGTCTTGGTCTACATCTAGCTTGCTTTAATTTCCAAGCATCACTCCTTCAAAGACAAATGTCAGTCATTTTTCATGTATACAGTAAAATAAAACTTTTTACAATACATTACAAAGATTTGCTTTTCTCCAGCATGTTGAAAACAGGAGTGATTAACTTTCCCCAATGCAAGAGAATTTTTCAATCATCACTTGAACCTCACGGAAGTTTCAGACAAAAACTGGCAATGCGGGCCCAATTTTTCTAAAATCTTTGCCTACCAGTGTCTGTCACAGGCTGCCTGGAGGGTCGAATCCTACTCTGAGGTTTTGTGAGCAACCATGCCAAGTCTGCATAATCAGCTTCCCACCTCTTGCAGGGAACACCTACTTCTAGCATCCAGGGAGGGATCTGTGAGGGTGTCATACTTCCAAAGAGCACTGGTACAACTTGAGGAAATTGAGACCTCCCTGATAGCAATGGGATTGAGGACACTGCTGAACGTGCTGAAGACTGTCTAGGTCTCCTTTCACAAACTTCTGAACCAGCCTCATCCCCAACAGCTTGCCTGTTAAGACTTGCTGGTTTCATCAATTGATATATCTCAAACGTGTGTAGACGCGGCTCTCTTGTATCAGGTTCAGAAACAGAGACATCATGTAAGTACTTGGGAGAGATACATACCAAAACAAAATCCGACTATAGGGATGAGAAAGAAAAAAAAAGGAATATTCAATTAGGTAAAATATTTTGATATGAACCTTCATTAACATTTTGCCCAAATCATTAGTCCAAACAAATCAAATGTAAAGAATAACAAAAACTAATTTGAACAGCATTTCAGATTAGATAACTCATCTTCCCTTTACTTTAATTAAATTCCCTTTATTTTAAGTAATTAAGGCTTACCTAATCCAAAATACTCAATACTGCACATATTCAAATACCTCACAAAACTTCTGATGAAACTTGTTTACATGTTCTTGCCAGGTTTCTGAGGTTTTGCTTCGTTTAAATGGTGTGTCCAAGTAGCAGTTGAAGCCATTATTTTTTAAGAAGTAACCCAAACAAAGCACCTGATCGTTGTGGGATGGGTTGTCCATGCTATACGTCACAAAAACTTTGATGCCTCGCCATGCTGTGATATTCAAAGCAAAATAAATAAGTTCTATTTCCTCAAAATCAAAGTGCTGGAAGTTGTACCAAGCATTCCAACTTCATTTATTTTGCAAAATTGTGGCTATTTTTTTTCCTCTTTCTTTAAATTGCTACATCTTTAAAGCCGTATTGAATTTTTTTTTTAAATGTTTACATTTTGTTTGATCAGGAGGTAGTATCCATTGCTTTACAATAGGAAAAAAAATTCCCTGTACACCATTTCAAAGACTTCCATTTCCTTTATTTCCTCTTCTTTTTTTTTTATAAAGAAAGACAAGTTAACTGAAATAAACCATTTGATCTGACTTTGCAGATTCCACCTCCCAATTTGGAATCCAACATACTATTTTTTTAAAACTGCTAAGTCATTCAAATCAATTTTTTAGTTATGATGTGAATTTTTTTCCTATCATAGATCTCACAATAAGAAGGGAAAATGACGTTTAATGAAAACATTTTGTATATAAACTCATTGGGTATAGTCATTTGAGAATAAATATACATAATTGATTTCTTTTTAACATTATCCTAAGTGCCACTTTCATTATTATAATATAAAATTCACACATGAGCAGAAGAGAGATTGATTGGTGTTATTGTATTGGATTTTTTGGCATTTGGCCCAAATGTCAGATATCTTTTTTTGTTTTGTTTATAGAGTATTTTGTCCAATTAAAAATCATAGTTAACACAATGGATATCAAAGGAAATTTACAAATATAGGGTATCATGATTCACATTAATTATCATGGCGTTCCTTGACATTAGTGTGAGTATAAGAAATAAAGCAAAGATATTTATTTTATTCTTTTCTGATGAGATAAGTAATCTTTTAAAATCTTGGATTGATGAGTAACAGAATTGGGTGCTGGGAATATGCGCTATCTTAAGTAGTTATATTTTATACACTTAGAGAAGACAAATTTTGCCTTCTTTACATCACATAATTATTGTATATTATTATCTGCACAATTATATTGTTTTAAATTATTTCAGAGGGAGGGAGGGAGGGAGGGAGGGAGAGAGAGAGAGAGAGAGAGAGAGAGAGAGAGAGAGAGAGAGAGAGAGAGATAGTATTTTTGAGTTACCTTTCCTGTATGACTGGGGCTTCATGTTCTTAGGCATGGACACCGACTTCTTGGAAAAGTTGAGAGAACCCTCAACATCTGACATCCCACCACTGACAACACCTCCCTGTCCACCACGTCCATCTCGCTCATGGCGAACTTTGACCCTCATTGGGAATGTCTGACTGGCAGAGCATATGGAGGAAGAGCTTGGGTGGCTGTCACTATTGTAAGAACTGAGGGAGTTGAAGCCAGAGCCACTTTCATTTATGGCAATAGAATTTTGCATCACAGACGACTTGCTATCTTTATCTTTTGTTGTCTTCATGCTTTCTGATTCAATCTTTGGAGATTGATAAAAGAAACATAGGTAGTTTGAACTTTAGAAGATACAATAAGGTCAAGATAAATATATATATAAAACTATGGATCAGCTTAAAACGAGACAAACTTTGCGCACGCCCAAAGAGAAAGAGAGAGAGAGAGGTGGGAAGGGAGATGAGAACAATCTTTTTAATACGACAAAAGATAGTGGCAGGGTGTATGTGAAACATTACGCACTTGAAATATTACCAAACAAAAGGACAATTTAGTGTCTTTTGCTACAAGAGGAAGATGAAAAGATGATGTTAAATTCATACATTTAACTATCAATATAGTAGATATTTATAGAAGTGAGTGATAGACAGATAAATACAATATATATAGAGGTGTCAACGGACTATGATAAAAATCCTGAAACTTTCACCACACTCCCAAAATGTCTATGGGCATGCGACTTGAAACTTGACTATTCCCAAGCCTACATTGATATTTAAAGAAAACAAAAGGCATCAATGTATAAAGTAACATAAGCACAGAAACAAACAAAAAAAAAAACACTACAAGCGCAGTTGGAACAAGATTTTTTTTGTCCATTGACAACAAAACTTTTCCACTTTCCCTATATAGGAGGGGGACACCTAAACTCTTCTGTTTTCCCTTTTTCCCTCAATTTTACACCCCTTTCCTCATCAATATGTCCTGCTCTTCTTTGATATATATAAAGGCATACTCTTAAGTGGTGGGTTTGTGACTTGACTTAGAGACATGAAGGCCTCTTAAAAAATTGTTACAGGAGAAACAATAAATGAAATTGAAAGTAGCAAGCTGTAAAAAAAACTAAAATATTACTGAAAGTATGAAAACTCTTTTGCATATACATAAAGCTTAGTTTATAAAAATAATTTAATGCTTTGCACATTGCTTTTGAGGGTCTTGGATTAGTGTAAGCTGTTATAAGAAAATATTCAGGCTTTTCGGCACGGATCATACTGAACCTAAGCAGAATCCAGATTTCTGGTTTTAACAAGAAATTTGACGCTTCTGAATATATGTGTTGGCCCGATGGTGTGGGGGTGTTTTTTTTAGATAGAGAGTTAGGTGTGATGTTATTGTGCTGTGAATATGATGATTTGATAGCGTCAACTGATAACTGTGATTATCAAGGCACAAGGTTCGTTTTCAGAGTATATTTTATTGGATAACTAGAAAACCCAAGAAAAACTAGAAAAAATTATGAGCAAAGGATCAAGAAAAATAACTAAGAAAAACTATAAAGAAAAACCGAGCCAGAAAGGGTACAGCTCTCTGGGGAAAATAATACAAATACAAAGTGTAAATATACAGGTCATAATAATTTATATACATTCATTATGAATAGTTATAACACTTATAGCGAAAAAGAGTATTACAATAACTCTGCAAATGTACGTAACAGTGTATTGAAAAGCTAGTAAAACGTTTGGCTTAAGTAACTTATTGCTATGATAATGATAGCTCTCCTCAAAGAAAACGATTTGAGGCCGTGACCAGTCGGCTGCCTTTCTCTGCTCACCCAGGTGAGTGAAAGGTTAAGTGGTGGACAATAGCCGAGTTGGTGAGACTCAAAGTCAAATATCGAGAGGCTAGAGGGGTTGAAGTCTACCAGAGGTGCAAGACTACCAAACATTTAAACACAATTTTATTGAAATAAACATCAGCCTTTACACTCAGTTCCTGGTATCATAATTTTACTGTATCTCTTACACTCATGACAAACTTAAGGTGGGAGAAATTGAATTCTCCACGACCAAAGCGCTTTGTGAGCAATGGGGCCTTATTAACGTACACATCTATCATCCAAACAGTCATTTAATTCATGTACAAAAATCTCAATAAAACTCTCCATCTTCAAAGACTCTTCAATATAACACAGGTATAACCCGCCTGGAATATTGTAAAGCCAATTTACATTGAACTTCAAATGTTTCAAAAATAGACTTAATTTGAACACTATGTAGATGAAGATAATATAGCAAGCTAACAATACAGTTTGCTATGTCCACTATAATATGATATAAATGCACAAGTCAATTTATGTATTAGTATATAAGAAATTAGCACTGGGAAATTTCACCAACATATAAGAAAAAGTTTCTTTGCACTTGCATGGACAGCTGCATTATCCTGTTCTAGATCAAACAATCACAATCTTAGTGTCTTTAAAAACACTGAAAGATTATATTTAACTAAAGTTTAACATTACACAAAATTTGGGCAGGTATGATCGAGTCCAATAATTCTAGTGCATAAAATTGAAGTGCCAAATTGAATTACAGAGTGAAACAAACTGATTTAACTTACCCAAAAGAGTAAGAAAATCGCGGACGACAATCCAAATAAGAAACTACAGATCAAAGCTTTTAGCTAACTTACACGGTTCTAACACACCAGTATCTGGTGAGGAAAACTGGGGGTAGGAATGTTGGTAGACAAATCGTAACCTGCTTACTTTGGGGGCTCGAGGTGGAATTAATCGAGCCTGGCTAACTCGATATTAAGTTCTCACGTGAGGAGTGTCACTACCTCATTCTAAATTAGTCTCTACCCAATCAAAATGGACTATTCAACACAAAAAAAAATCTTTGTAGCATCTGGGTGTCCCAAACGACTAGGACCACCCTCTGGATATGATCCGCTCCAAAAGATCACATTCGCCACCCTAGACTGATAAATCTTCCTTGCCCAGACGGCCAGGCTAGTAAATGAAATGCCCAGGTGAAACCCTAGATGAACCTTGCTACAGCACCTAAGAACACTGACGCCAAACATCCGTACGCTAGACATGACAACGTCAAAATCATAATGTAGAAAGAATTAAAATTCAGAAAATACATTTTGCAGCATAGGATAAAACTAGTTTAAACTTCCATCCATTTCAAATTAAAACAAGAATAAAAATATTAAAATCTACACATTATTGATACACATACCAATACTCAAATGATAAAGTAAGATGTACATGTAGTTCTTGAATAAAATGAAGAAAAATCTCTTCGTTCTTTCTTTTGCTTACATATGGTTCATAAAATGTGAGCTTTAAGTGAAGTTGAAGTTATGAATGATGATTATATCTGCTCTTCTTTGTGAATGTTAGTCTAAACAGCGTTGAATAGATGAGAGTGGCACAAATAAAGTAAGAAAAAAATTAAAGAAGAGGAGGAAGAGGTGTGGGAGGAAAACTTACCTTTTGTTTTGCAACAATTGTTTGATATTTACTGCTAGGTTTATACTTGTCACGCATTGCTTCCATTTTTTCTAATGAAGACAGGCTATTCCCCTGAATTGGCCTCACAAGCCCAGCGGCTGAGTGTGCATGACTACTGACTTGATCTTCATGAGTGGCAGACCCTCCATCATTGGTCATGTCCATATAAAGATTCTGACTTGGCGTGTTCCACATCTCACCTTGCCTCTCAGGAAAAAATTGATTTTGTTTCTTGGGATTAAAACCATAGCCAGCTGGGTGCCTGCCAGATACCCCTGTCTCACGGTGGTTCAAACTGACCCTATTTTGCTCATCACTATTGATATTGCTGCTCATTGGTGGTGTTCTTTCTGTCATACCTGAGGATCTGTTATGAGAGATACTTGAGAACGAGCTGAGAGAAGGTTTGTGTTCTTTAAGTGGAGATGAGGGCAAAGTGGGGTTACATGGTTTTCTGGTTCTCCCAACAGTCTCTCTTTCCTCTCCACAATTGGAAACGAAAGCTGTGTGATGGTTTAAACGGGGAGAATGGGGTTCAGAAGAATGAGAGCAACAAATGCCAGAAGTTTGTGAAATAAGTGGAGTGGTAGGCATCATGCTCTGAACTGGTTTAGTATCCCCACAATAGTGTTGGCATGGTCTATGCCCAGTGCTCTGGACATAGACAGCATGTTTATTGAGCTTTTTGTCATAATGGTAGTGGGATTGATCAGGCTTGCCTTCATCTGACAGCTGCTTCACTGTCTTCTGTCTAACAGCACTGTCTCCACAATCCATGGGTAAAGTTTTCTTTCTGCTGATGTCACAACCATCCTCAATCCTCTGAGTGATGCCAGCACTATCAGTATTAAAACTGCCAATGTTATTGCTCGTAACATTGAAACTGCCATGCATAGGACTGATATTCTCAGATAATGCTGTATCCATTTGCATGCATCCAAGCTCTGTCAGATATGTGAAAAAAAAATAATGTTACAAATAATTGCACCACTACATTTCTTGTTCAATGACCAAGGTTTCTGCTGTCAGCAGAAATTAAATTACAAGATTTCATTTTATGCTCAAAGACAAAAATTCTGGAGCTGACATAACATATAAAAAGCGCAAATAAGACAAAAATGTAGTCTCCTTCTCTTTTAAAATAAAAACCAATGCCATTAAACTTTGCTTTTTATTCAAGAACAATGATTTCTAATAAAAGGCCTTTTTGCAACATTCAAGATATAATTACCACCATAATTCTCTTGTGGTAGCCTTGCTGGCTGTAAATTCCATTGTTGCTGTACACCTGCAACACAGCTGTGTTTTCCAGCAACAGAGCAGCAGCCAGCACCCAATATTCCTCCTCTATTGGCAGTACCGCTGTGGGAGGGTTCCTGCAATGGAGTTCCATTGCATACAGAAGCAGAAGAGAAGCTGGACATTCCTTGATTGAACATGTTGCAACTGAAACAACAACAAAAAAAAATGACAAATTAACCAGTTTTACATTTTAAAGGCTTAAAAACCTTTAAAAATTAAAGTGATTGTGCTTTTTCTATGTTTAAGTTTAAAGTTTTAAATAAACTTTGGTAGGAAAATAAAATTATGCCTAAATATTCAAAGACATTTATATTGTTAAAAAAAAATTTTAATCAATGGAACCTATCATATCAGAAAAAAAAAAATCTTGGTGCTGGCATACCTTAATATTCATTTGAACATTCAATTTATTTTTTTTTCACTTCAGATAAATGCCTTCAAATAACTAAAAGAAAGGTCAAAGTGTAAAATCAATGAAAAAACTTTTACTGTTACAGGGCCTGTGAAATCAACTAAATTCAATGTTATTTCTTTATAATTTAAATATTCAAACTGAATAGACCTAATGAAACTACAAAATGTGACCAAGGCGAGTTTATCTCTTGCTCAAATTGTCAGAATGATCAAGTAAAAAATTTAGACAACAAATCACTATGAATAAGAGTGAATATAAGACAACCCCTATGAGTTTCAGCAAGCATAACATCCTACATGTTGTCTTTTTCATTTTCAGATACCTATAATCCTGTCATTAAAAGAGAGTTTTTTAAATTAATTTCCATTTGAACTTTTTTAAGGCAAGAGATAAATTTTTTTCCAAAATCTCTTAAAACGTGTTTTGAATTCAAATACATATTATTAGAGTTTGTCATTTGCTTATGTATTGGTGATTTCTTCATGACACACCTTTTCCATTATAAAATATAACCTCGTTATTTCAACTACTTTTGAATACGTATTTTTGAAAACTACCCTACCCATACTTTTAAAAGCTACTTGTTTACTCTGAAACACAGCCCTTAAAAAAGATGATGGGACATGATTCTGCGCAGCATTCTGCAAACTTACCTATTTTCTCCATGAGAGGCTGTCACATGACTACATGGCATTGCAATGTGGCCATGCATGCAACAGAGGTTAGAAGGAGGATGGGTCATTGACATCAATCTTGAGGATCCACTTTGGCAAATGGCTGGAACAATTACCGCTCCATTGGACCATCCAAATCCATTGTGACCTATAAATGTTGAATTTACTTCAGCCATGGGCCGACTGTTGATGCTGTTCTGAGCTGTCTGGCGTATTTCTGAGGATTATAACAATGATAATAATAAAGCAACAAAAAAATATAAGCTTATTATTTCAGGCAACCACTTTGGACTTTTCTAGCAACCTTGCTCCTACACTCTCCTGGCCAAATGTGACAACAATAATGATCTCTGCTCTATACAATAAAAAAAAAAAACAGTGATGACCTCTAAATATCCACTAGAACGTTTTCAATGTCCTAGCACTGGGCAAAATGGAACACATCAATTATATAAGAAGCCAATGTGCTAGAAGTGGATTGCTTTAACAGATAAATAACATAAAATACCCAAGCAGGGAAACATCAAAGCAAAAAACATTACAAGTACTAAAGACTTGGAAAGTTAAAGTAAATCTACAATACATTGTGAGTTGTTTTTTTTATCTCCCTTGTCATGTCATGTCTATTCGTGGGGGTGAAGTATGTAAAGTGTATAGCATTAATTAGTAGAAAGAGTAGCAAAACCAATCACAAACCTAGATTTTACTCAAGACATAGAGATAGGATGAAAGACAAAAAGATACAAGAGAAAACAAGTAGGCAGTATTTTTATCAAGAGTTCTCAAGAAAGTAAGGAATGGCTGGTAACAAAAGAGCCTGACGCTAAATGAAGAAGATTGAGATTTGAAAATTGGGCACACCTTCAAATCACCAGACAACTACTTTTGTGGAATTCATTGACAAGCAATAAGTGTGGATTATAGAGGAAAATAATATTAGAGTACAGTATGTGTAAAACACATTGAAGTTTGCAAACAGCAATGGAGTAAACTTTAAGCAAGTTGGAAAACTTGCCCAGGAAAAGAGTTGATGGAGACACTTGTCCATGATCTTCTGCCTGACAAGGATGAGCAGCATTGATAATGATGATTACTATTACCACTAAAATAAAATGAATTAAGTAGCGAATAAATGTGCTTCTAAAATGATGAAGAAGTCATTGGCAAGCATTCAACATGGAACAGAAGGAAATTTTTCAAAGCGAACACAATAAGGATTTTGGGATGAAACCCATTTTTTCGGATTGCAGATGTACTTAAACAAACAACCAAACAAGATTACAAGACTACAAGATTACAATCATAGCTCTTGTATCCCAAAAGGAATATGCTAAAAATCATTCATTGAACAGTATATCAACCCAGGCAAAGAGTAGATAATAATAATTATCTTTGCAGAGCTAGCTCTACTAAGTTCAAGGAGATTCTTCTCAACCCATAAAATAAATTGATCTCCTTTCAGCTTCACAGCCAATGTGGGAGTAAAAATGCAGGATAAAATTAATTCACAATATGTCAACGTTAGAAAAAGTATACATGGCTGAATATATATATATATATATATACTGTTACTGTTTCTGGTCCCGTAACCCTCCAGGTTCGTAGGAGTGCTTATGGTGGATGAACGATGGACCAGCTGGCTCCACCTGGTGTGGTTGATTGCCTAAGTTACAGCGAAGCTTTTCCCTGTCCATTCAAGGATGTCGGCCCGTATAAATATATATAATAGCCCATAAAATTTATAGCTTAACCTATGGGTGGTTTTTTCTCTCCATAGAATGAACATATGGAATCTCTCACAGGGCAGTCCACATATCTTGTCATTTATGATACAATAGTGAATCTAACCTAAATTTCACTTTGTATTTAACCTGATGTGGCTGAATATCATCAGGGCCTATATACAAATCTGCAGCAGTTTGGCTGTTTTCTAATATACTTAGGGCCTTACAGTAATACATCCAAACAAAATGGCAGGTCACAGCTTCTATGCCCAGTTTATTATGATGCACTCTCACTGAAACTTCACATGTTAAAACTAGTAGTCATGTATTCTATTTTACATACCTGGGAGAGCGTCACATATTATCTCTATACAGTCCTTTCTCTTGATTGATCTAAGGGCATCAAGCATCTCATTCACAGAAGCTTCAGGTTTGGCAGAAAATTCATCGAGCAAAAACTCAGAATGCACACGTTGAACAGATTCAATGAACTGGAGAAGACAAAAGAATCAGCAAATTTTTGGCTTATTTTATACACTGACTTGTCGGACAACCTTTAGCTTGATTACATGATTTAACACCATTCTTTCTATAAAGTTTGTTAGTGTCTATATGTGAGCCTGCAAAATCATTCCAACCCAAACTTGCTCCTGAAAACACTGCAGATCTTGAAGCAACTACTTTCATAACAAAGCCAGTTGTTCTTTTTACCTTATGGGAAGAAATAAAATGAATTAAGGGAATGATCTTAGTAATTAAAGAATAGTACTATGAGTTGTGAGATTGAAAGGAAAATTAAAAGATATTCTCAAAACTCTCACGTTGGCTTGCAAGATTAAGCTCAAGTTACTGGAAAATTCTTATAATTAATAATGAAAAATATGGCTGTGTTAAAGACAATGCTTACCCTAATCTGCTCACTATTGAAACCAAGGACACCAGCAAGAGCCTTCCAGTTGTTCCCTGAGAGAAGATTTTCTGGGTTTAACTTTTGCACCAGCCTCCTCACCACTGCTTGAGGCATAAATTTCCATGGGATCACCTCATCCTCAGCAGGAGGGAAAGTTGCATTAAGACATCCTTGTTCTGTACCTCCTTGTGCTCCTTCGACAAATTGCTCCCCCGGCTGGTTTGAAAATTGGTCTCTTGATTGGCTTGCATTGGTCTCCATGCTAGTGCTGTCATCTGGGTCTGTATTTTTGCACATCCCCATTATTGCCTGCTGGCTATTGCTGCTTGAGTTGTGCTGACTCAATGTTTACTAGTGATGAGCTAGAAATTGAAGGTACAAATGAGAAGGTGCTGAACTGCTGTGCAAGTAAATTTCATTTTCAGGAAATCATGGCTAAAGAAAAGCTAGATTTAATTGTAGACTTGTAAATTAATATTTGCTTTAAATATTTAAATTTATTTAAAAAGATTTCTGTGCACATGTTGTGCAAAGTTAACTGTGAGAAAACCATAAAATAAGGAAATCTGAGACAAATTGATTTAATTACACATAATTCAATTTCAGTGGTTTTTTGAAAATATTTTGACCTATCACCCATTCATCACTAGTGATGAACTTCCACTTTAACGTATACTCCTATGCACCATGAAAAAATCAGCAACCATTTGCAATGTTGGTAGTGATCATACTGATAGAGCGGGTCAGTAACTATAACAGACACAAAATGCAGGAAATGCAAAAGGAAACTCAGAAGGGACAAAAAAGGGGCACCATGCAGCTAATGATATCATACTATATTGTTGGAATAGAGGAAGCACTTTATCATGATACAGATAAAAGCACACCAGTTAAAAGCACGCTTCGGTTAAATACACGCTGAAGCGGTGTGCCCGATTTTTTACTATGTAATCGGTATACTTTAAACGCACGCTACATCGCCGAAACGCACGCTTTGAAATTATTAAATCGGCATTGCTTACTGTACCTGGTAGTAATGTGGACGAAATATCCACGCTCTTACGGCACATGGCAGCCAGGAAACTGTGCTAGCACATCATACCGGTACACAAAAGGGAAGGGGTGGGGGACAAAGGCTGTACATCAGTATCGTCGTATAGATCTAAACACACAATGCCCTCTACCTGGGCTATGGGATCGGCCGCAAGCTTGGAAGGGTAGGGAGGGGAGGGTTGGAGTGGAGCACAGACAAGGTGATGCAATTTTCGCTGCTTTGTGTCTGCCTGGTTAGATCTATCCATTACGGCTAGTATCCTCTCCCCTCCTCCCTCGCTTTTTGCGTTGCACGGTTGTCTGACTCTGAGGTTCGCGCGTGGTGTATCATGTCAGGCATCATGTGTGTAAAACAAGTCTAGTCATAGTCAAGATTGGTCATTCACTCATTGCGATTTCGTCCGTCAGTAGAGTTGTGCAGTCTTCACTCTCAGAGTCTAGTCTCTTATTTTCATCGACATGCTCGATACGATACATAATGTCTACTCACAAGACATTAACGTTGGAAACAAACTAGACATTTTGTTCATGAAACTTCAATGATCAATGTTGTTCCCTCTCACGAATTTCGTTATTTCAATGTTGTTTAATAAAACCAAAGAATAAAAAAACAAAAAATAAAAATAAAAGAAACCAAAACTTAGCTGAACTCGAAGGTTTAATAACCTCCCTTTCACGCCAAATGTGTGTAAATCAAGGGAAATAATCCTGCATTTTGCAGTACAATAAGGGAAGTAACCAAAATTTTTTCATTACTTTTTATAAAGACACGCATCTCCTAAACGCACGCTATTGAAGCCTCCCGAGGACCGTGCGTTTATTCGGAGACTACTGTATAAAGCTATAAAACTTAAACAATGATCCATTTCTAGTGCTTCAAACCTTACAACAACCTCATCTTGAATTCCTCTTGAATCTAGGAGGATGTAGAGACTTTGAGTGAAAAAATGCATTCAACACAAGCGACTAGGGATACAGTCAAGCAAGTAGGAGAGTGGCAAAGTGAGAAGAAGGAGCATAATGACTAGATGCTGGTGCTTGAAATTGCTGACATTGCAGCTATAAAAGAGATAGCTGAGCTCCATAACCATACCAAAGAGCTGCCATCCTAGATAGTTGTACTGAAGTTGCGAGAGGATACATTCAAGAAGAACAAAAATTCCAAAGAAAGATTAATGAAACTGTACAAATGTTAGGGAGACAAGGGATAACACCTAAATGTATACAAAATCCCTTGCTTATGAAAATTCTTCAGCGATAAAGAGAGTGAAGAGGTTAGAACTAGTAGGAGAAAGGGATGCTGATAGTGTTGGTGTTGGGAAGATTACAACTGCCTCTTGGTATGACTTTAGCAGGGGTGAGAACTGGGCGCAATTTTTTTAACTTTTGAAATCTGACAATGCTGGCTGCATCTATTGTGGAGGTAACACCCGTGCATCACCTGCCCCCCAAGAAAAAGAAATTAAGTAACAAACCCCAAGAAAAAGAAATTAAGTAACATTGGAAACACAGACACATGGAGCATTTTTTTTTTCTTACTGACTAAGCTCATTTTTTCTCCCTGCTCTGACTAAAAGTTTGAATGACCTGTTGTAACCCATCTAAAGCTGCACATTTCCCTTACTGCTTTATGCATTTCATTGGCTCAGATGTAGCATCTTAAAGGTTTACTCATAAATCAGAGTATATATAGGCCTAAATATGTACCTCACTGCTCTTCTGATTTATATTTTCTTTCTAAAGACAATTTATGCAAAATTAACCGAACATGATCAAACTAGATTCTAGGTCTTGAAATCAATTATCTAGAATTTAGTCCAGTCTAGATGATAATCTGTGTGAAGTTGTAACTATAGATGAAAATTGAGTTATCTTGAAGACTGCATTTGACTTGCATACTAGATGGTAGATCTAGATCTAGATCTGTAGGCCTACGTCGTGAAAAGCTAGACTCTAGATTAGATCTAGGCTTAGATATCTAGAATCTAGATTAGATCTACACAGATTGTAGACATAATCAAGGAATTTTCTACCTAGATCTAGAATCTAGATGTTACGGTAAAGTTGTAGATGGGTCCAAGTCATGTTAACTTCACAGTTGAACGTTTCTGCACGAATTCGAAACTTGTAGTTTAATGGGATTTTAGAGCAACAAAAAAATGCTTATAGTTATCTTGAAGTATTTATTTGCGACGAATAAAACCGGTTTTTTTTATCTGTACACCCGTCCTACATTGGCATTTAAATTGATGTTTTTCTGTTATATTTTAATGTGCTTAATACGACTTTGAAGGTTTTATTCGTTGCAAATAAATATTTTTCAGATATATGACTTTTTGTGTTGGATTATTTCTTCTCTCTTAACCTACTTTGGCGTACTGATCGTCATGGTGCTGCCATTATTGCTAAGTCCTACGTAGGCAAAAATGGAATGAGCCTATTTTTAGATTAAGCTCTTTGTTAACGCATCTCCTGAACTAATAATTTTTTAAAAGTGCCGGGCCATTTTGATATAATTTATAATTTCCATTTTTGCCCATCATGAACGCTGAGTTAGGCAATATCGGTTCCAGGGTGATTTCTGCCTTACTCACAGTTAGACAGTATTGACTTGGTGCCACTATTGCCTAAGTCTATGGTAGGCAATATAGGATCAAGAAAGATCACTCTGATTAGCTCTCTTCGGTTCTTGAGTCAGTAACTGTCAGTTTCATTTCTGCCTCGTCTTTGACAGCAGCTGCTTCCCATGCTTGTTTTGTTTTGTGATACAGAATTAATAAAGTAAAATCTATATATAATTTGAAAGGCATATAACTTGGTACAAAACTTTTGAATTAGATCTATATCAAAATGGATCAAGAAAAAACTTGTTACAGTGCAAGCAATGGAAATCGACGAAGACTTTTCGGCTGATGCAATGAAACTTGTCTTGAATGATGATGAATCAGAAGCAAGCCTTACAGATTTAGAGTCTGATCATGACATTCTTGCCAGTTCAGGAAAGGATGGATAGTGTAGATAGTTACTTTAATTAAATCTAGATCTAGATTCTAGATTTATATCTATGTGTCCTTCAAACCAGATACCGCTAATCAAGGCCGAGGAAGGAAAAGACATCGGCAAGCAAGGCCAGATCTGTGGCAAAAAATAGTTAGAAAACTTGCTAGGCTTGATGGGAACCAATATTAAAGCACCGGACGTGACAGCACAATGACTATGGATAAACCTGCACATCAACATACTGCCAACAGTCTAAAACTCGCCATTGCTCTACTTTTGATCAAGAAACAAGAAAAGCCATATTCCTAGTTTTGGAAAATGAGGTCTTGGGACGAAAGGTACACATTAGTAAAGACAGTCGTAAAAAAAGTGAATAAAAAATAGGTTAAGCCAGATTCAGATCACGGCAATTCATATGAGTGGAACTTAATATCTCAAGAAGGGGAGCAGAGGCAGGTGTGCAGAAAGATGTTTGCCAGCACCCTTGGTGTGACTGTGAGTGAGAAAACTTTATGTAGCTGGCTCTCAAAGGAAAAACAGACAGAAGACCAATGGAACCTGTTGTTTCTAATGCACAAAAAATAAACAAACCTATAACAGAGACAGAAAAAAAATTCTTACAAGAATGGCTTTTGGCCATACCAACAGTCCCCTCCCATTATTGCCGCAAACAGCTCAGCTATGAGGGGAGGAGGTTTATTTTTGAAGGACGCTCGCAGCGTCAGCTGCATAGTAACTACACTCAAAGCTGTGAAGAAAAGGGCATCCGCGCAGTTGGGTGGAAATATTTCAATGGAGCCTTCCACCGGTTAAATTTGTCGGTGTTCATTCCTAAAATGGACCAATGCGACGTCTGTGTTGGGTTCACGCATGGAAACATTTCCCAAACAGTATTTGAACACTATACTGCAAAGAAGTCAGCTGCTCAAGAAATGAAGGCAGATGACAAAATGACAGCAGAAGACATTTCAGTGTGGACCATGGACTTGGAAAGTGTACTGATGTGTCCAAAAACAAAATCAAGTGCAATGTACTACCGCACCAAACTACTTGTGCACAACATGATGTACTTTAACCTGAAAACCAAAGAGGGATAGTGCTATGTTTTCGATGAGACTAATGGAGATCTCTCCAGTCAAATGTTTGGTTACCTACATCACAACCACTTTTCAAGATATTTGGATTCCAACCAAGATTGTTATATGGAGCGATGGCTGTGGGTACCAGAATAAATGTGCCACAATTGCCAACAGTCTTCTGCAGCTAGTTGTGGATAAAAAAAGTGCCAAAAGAGCAGAAATTTCTCACTCCAGGCCACACCCAAATATAGAGTGTGATTCTATACACAGCCTAATTGAACGACGGACCAAGTGTGACATCTTCACACCCAGGGAGTACGTGCTGGCTATGGAAATGGCTAAAGAAATATCATCTGCCTACAAAGTAATAGAGGTCCAATTTTCCGATGCCAAGAACTTGTCAGGCGACTATCTTAAATCTGTTCGTCCAGGAAAGAAAACAGGTGATCCAACGGTGTCGGATGTTTGCGCTTACGGCTATGCATTGAATGACGTTGGGGCACCACAGGTCTTTTACAAACTGGATTGCGTGGACGACTGGCATGAATTGCCAACCAGACTGACTGCAGACAGGAAGCGCTGGATTCCGCTCTTTACAGAGAGACTAGCTATCACCAATAGAAGGTTTCATGATTTACAAGACATGAAATCTGTCATGCCTGAAACTGTCCACCATTTTTTTAACAGCTTACCCAATGAATGAACATAAAGTGATTGTGGAATGTGTACTTTTTAAAGTTTCTTAAGATTTGAAATGCGAAGGTAAAATTACTTCAACTTCATGTATTTTGCGAAATTATAATAACATTGTAGACCTTAAATTACAAAAAGGATTCTCTTTTTCTTTTGAGGCTAACTCTAACAGAAAAAAAAAATGAAACTATATTTATTTTCTCTAGTTTGGATTAAACTTTCAAATATTATTATTACCGTGTAAGAAAGCTATTTTAGTTTTCATACAAATTGAGTTTATTGAAGTAGATTGAATATCTACCAGCTGCTTAATTAAGAATTTTTTTTTCTGTGGGACAAAATCATTCATGTATTGTTGTTTTAATCTTTCATTAATAAAACTGTCTTCAAACTTTGACTTTTTTATTTGAGTGAGTGTATGTGGAAAAAACTATTATAATGAGACAACACATACATGTACATGTATTATCATATGGGGCTTTTGTCAATCAAACAGTATTTTGCTTAGTTATATGGAAATTGTAAAAATATGTATCTCAAGTCAGTTTGTTCCCCATTTTTTAAAGTTTTATTACAAATAATCCCACATTGTGAAATAAGTTCAAGTAAAAAAAATTTTTCCGTCACATTCACAATTACTGCTCCTTGAAAATACTTTAAAAAATCCGTTTGATTGAACAAAGCCTTGTCTCATTTAGTTTTCTTCTGCTACATGTATTTTGAGGGAAATCCACGTTTTCAACTACAGTAGAGTCTATTTGATACGCTACCTAATCAAAATTAATTTTCGTCTATATATATGTCACCTAAACTCTAGCCCCCACCCCCTCAAAAATCGAAATTTGGATAAAGTGATAGCAAAGTAAAATGGTCATTCCCACAAATTTGTTTAAACAGATCATAAAGTATTCAAACATCCGAAATTGGGAAGGCAGATTCCACAGCATATTTTCTAATTTTTCGCATAGCGGCGAACAGGCCAAATTTGAATATTTCAGGAGAATTCTTTCATGGTTTTTTTAACAATGGAAATGAAGCTGTGCAATACGTTAAAAAAGTCAAGAATCACACCTTTCTCTTACTCTTAGCATAAACACGTCACAAAATTGTATCTTAGAGGCATTGCTCATTTTGCGAAGATCTGAACTACGGCCGGAAACAGTTTTCAAATGCTAAACACAAGTTTTGACAAAAAATGAATCTTATGCATCCGACACCTCTTTTTCAGTTTTACATAACCATTTAACCCTATCCGTTCGTCGTGTTTTGCTATCGTATCCGTGCGTCGGGGGTGACTTTGAACCCCCACATGTTAAATAGCCAAATAACTGATGTGTACTTAACCGTCCTGTGATATACGTATTAATTCTATTTCTTGCAAATATATAGTTAGTATGGCCACAATAGGCTTAACAGGCATGATACAAAAAGCTGGCCAGTTAGTTTCGTAATATTGAGCAATGGCGATGTAAACAAAGAATAAAAATAAAGCGTGGTCTTAAACGAAACTTCTTAGTCCATCTACATTGTATTTCGTTGTATTTAAACCAATACACTACAATTGGCGACGAGGATCAAAAGAAAAATGTCACGGAAAGTTGATTTTTACGACAGTAATGTAGAAACATTTCAAAACTACGCCGAAAGGCTGGAGCAGTACTTCATCGCGAACGATGTAGCAGAACAAAAGCGTGCAGCCACGTTGCTCAGCTGCATCGGAGCAAAGGCCTACCAGCTCCTTCGATCCTTAACGTCCCCTGACCTCCCTTCAACTAAATCTTATGATGAACTGAAGGTGGTTTGAAATAAGCACTTGTCCCCGCAACCCCTCGAGATTGCTGAGCGCTTCAGATTTCACAAGAGGAATCAGAGAAAGGGTGAGTCCATACAAGCTTATACAGTAGCAAGAGACTGAGCGAGCACTGTAACTTCGGACCACACCTCGACCAATCGCTCCGAGACAGGCTAGTCTGCGGTCTAAGGGACACGGCTATCCAGAAAAGACTGCTCCAAGAAGCTGATCTGACATTTCAAATCGCATATGACAAAGCTGTTGCCTTAGAGATGGCAAGTCGCGATGCTACAGAACTGCACGGCAATGTTAGCAGTGCTCAATTAGGCCAAGAAGTCAAATCAATTCATGCTATGGCAAGGAAACCCCAACCCAAGGGAAAATTTCAGCCTGTCAATCATGTGGAAAAACAACCACAGCCGCGAGAACTGCTGTTTCAGGGAGGCTGAATGCAAAGCCTGCCACAAGAAAGGGCACATTCAAAGTGTTTGCAGATCCAAGGCAACACAGCCCAAGGTCCTGTTTAAGGCCAAACCCAAAAAGGTTCACCAGCTTGAAGAGGGCACAGACTTCTTCAGCATCGACCTGCAGGTGCATCAGAGTGCAGTGACAACAAATAAGATATGGGTTCACCCTCTGATCAACAACGTTCGGATCCGAATGGAACTTGACACCGGTTCCGGCTTGAGTCTCATGACAATCAGAGACTTCAAAGCAATTTTCAAGAAATCGCCATCGTTGAGCACTGACCGCTCAATCATCCTCAAAACATACACCGGAGAAAAAGTCAGTCAGTTGGCGTTAGGCTACGCACATGTAGTTGTCACTGTCAACGGAGTCAGTAAGACACTGCCACTGTGGATTGTCAAAGAGGGAAATAATCCACTCTTTGGTA
The DNA here is from genome assembly GCA_033675545.1 of Elysia crispata. Lineage (NCBI taxonomy): Eukaryota > Metazoa > Mollusca > Gastropoda > Plakobranchidae > Elysia > Elysia crispata. The sequence goes on along the minus strand of JAWDGP010002797.1, from coordinate 76,776 downwards.
GAAATTGGCTACAGCATTTCGGTTTACAGAGGCACGAGCTGAAAAACCTTAAAGTCACCACTCCAAGTCCAAGATCACCTGAAGCCACAACAACAGCAGACTCAATAAAAAACGGCCTACAAAAATTGCTCCAGACACACAAAGAAGTTTTCAGCCCTGGCATAGGGAAGGCGAAGTCTCATACAGCTACGCTAACACTTAAACCCGACGTCAAACCGAAGTTCTGCAATGCAAGGCCGGTTCCCTACGCACTCGTCAACAAAGTGGGACAGGAACTAGACAACCTTTAGAAACAGGGTATCCTATCAAAGGTGCAACATTCAGAATGGGCTACACCTGTAGTCCCCGTTCTAAAACAGTCTGGCGATGTCCGTCTGTGCGGAGATTTCAAAATCACCTTAAATCCAGTGCTTCAAGCAGAACAATACACTCTACCGCGAGTGGAGGACATTTTTGCCAACCTTGGTTCGGTACAGAAAATAGATCTCGAAAATAGATCTGCGTCAAGCCTACCTTCAACTTCCCTTGAATGAAGAGTCCAGACCCTTGACAGTAATCAACACCCACAAGGGCCTGTATGCCTACAACAGGCTAGTTTTGGCAACACGTCTTCGCCTGCAGTGTGGCAGAAGACAATTGACACCATTCTTCAAGGCATCGAGGGAGTCCAGGTCAATCAAGACGACATGATCATCACTGGCGAAAACGATGAAAAGCATCTCCAGAGCCTTGGTCACGTCCTGCAGAGACTTGTAGACAATGGCCTAAAGGCAAATCGTGAAAAATGTCAATTCTTCCAGGACGAAGTCATTTTCTTCGGCTTCAAAATTGACAAGGAAGGGCTGCACAAGACCCAAGAAAAGGTGGATGCAATTCTGCAAGCACCGGTCCCTGAGAACAAAACTCAACTCCGTTCCTTCTTGGGACTGCTGAACTACTATCACAAGTTCCTGGACAATATCGCCCACATTGCTCAACCCATGCATGAGTTACTCCATAACAACAAACCCTTTGTCTGGTCAACAGACTGCAATAATGCTTTTCTAAAAGCCAAGGAACTGATCGCCTCAGACAAGGTCCTCATGCGCTACACTCCAGAACTGCCCCTCCGGCTTGCCTGCGATGCATCACCCTACGGAATCGGGGCAGTATTATCTCACATCACAGACAGTACTCATATCACACACGAAGAAAGGCCAATCGCATGCGCTTCGCGCACTCTCACAAAGGCTGAGAAAAATTATTCACAAATTGACAAGGAAGCTCTTGCAATAGTCTGGGCAGTCAAAAAGTTCTACAACTACATTTGCGGCCGCCACTTCACCCTCGTGACAGACCATCAACCTCTGAAGTACATCTTCAGTCCGTCAACGGGCATCCCTGCAATGTCGGCAGCACGCCAACAAAGGTATGCAGCGTTCCTATCTGGTTTCAACTACACCATCGAGTACAAATCATCCAAAGAGAATGCTAATGCAGATACCTTCTCCAGACTGCCACTTTCCACAGAAGTGAAAGATGATAGCGAAATGGAAACTATGTATTACACAGAAGTACTTGAGGCCCTGCCAGTCAGCAGCGCCAACATCAGTAAGGCTTCACGTCAAGATCCAGTCTTATCAAGGGCCATTGACTTTACTACGACAACTTGGCCTGCTACAGTATCAGATGAAGTGAAACCATACTTCCACAAGAGACACGAACTCAGTGTTCACCAAGACTGTCTACTGTGGGGCACAAGAGTATTAGTTCCAGCAAAGCTGAGACCTCAGGTTCTCCAAGCGCTTCACGATGGCCATTTGGGAATTGTCAAAATGAAGAACATGGCCCGCAACTACTTCTGGTGGCCGGGGCTCGACAAGGACATCAAACACATGGCTAAAGGATGCTCTGGATGCATGCACTCACAGCAAAATCCTCAGTTGTCACCCCTGCACCCGTGGATCTTTCCACTTAATTCCAGACAGCCCGTGGCATCGAGTCCACATCGATTACGCTGGACCTTTCATGGGCCATATGTTCCTCATCGTCATCGATGCACACTCAAAGTGGGCCGAAGTCGTACCCACAGATTCCTCGACTTCAAGCAAGACAATGGACATTCTCCTCACCATTTTCGCAAGGTTTGGGCTACCCAAACAGATAGTGAGCGATAATGCTCCGAACTTCACTTCAGATGAATTCAAAAACTTTGTGCGCTCAAATGCCATAAAGCATATCACCAGTGCGCCATATCATCCTGCAACCAATGGCATTGCTGAACGGTTCGTACAGATCTTCAAGAATGCCATGAAATCAGCCAAGAAATACTGTGGTTCCCTCCATACAAAACTGTCAAAGTTCCTACTGGCTTATAGGAACTCCCAGCATCACACTACAGGAGAATCTCCAGCCCGGCTGCTCCTTGGCAGGAGCACACGCATCCGCCTCGATTGTCTCAGGCCATCATTGCTTGAGAAAGTCACACAAAGCCAAAGCGGCCAAGTCAGACACCATTCTCAAGCTCGAGCCCGTGTTTTCAACACAGGAGACAATGTTCTCACCCGCGACTACAGAGCTGCAGACAGAGGGGCCCATGGCACCATTAAAGCTCGAAATGGTCCACTGTCCTACAGTATCCAGACCTCACCAGGCATCGTTTGGAGGAGACACGCTGATCAGATCGTGCACACCCAACCAGGAGCAACTGACCCTGATCACACCCAACCAGGAGCAACTGACCCTAATCTCATTCTCCCCATTTCTCTCCCGAAGGACACCACTCGCAGCCAATCTGTTCCACCACCAGCTCCTAGTCCTACCGTGGCTTCGACGAGTGCCAGTCCCTCTAATCTAGACACTCAGCCGAGACGCTCTGGTCGGATAAAGAAACCACCAGTGAAACTTAACTTATGAATAGGGAGTTGGAAGACTCAGGGGCAGAATAACCCCCTCCTCCGACGAGGCTCCGGGGCAATCTACCCCGTCCTCAGTGTGCTAGAGTAGCAAGTTCATTTTTCCTTACATAATAAATTAAGATCCTAATTAATCGCCAAGCTTCAAGTTCAAAGAAGTCATCTTCGAACACCACCACAATAAGCCATTAAGTATTGTTACCTTCTTTATTTCGACACGAACTGAGTCAAACACTATTTGATTTAGCATTAGAATAAATACAGTACAATTTTCTAAAAATGTCCATTTCATTGTCCATTTTTAAAGAGGAGGGAAGGATGTGATATACGTATTAATTCTATTTCTTGCAACTATATAGTTAGTATGGCCACAATAGGCTTAACACAACAGGCATGATACAAAAACCTGGCCAGTTAGTTTCGTAATATTGAGCAATGGCGATGTAAACAAAGAATAAAAATAAAGCGTGGTCTTGAACGAAACTTCTTAGTCTATCTACCTTGTATTTTGTTGTATTTAAACCAATACACTACACGTACGTCGGGGGTGGCTTTGTGCCCCCACATGTTAAATAGACAATAAATGATACATACTTAACCGTACGTCGTGTACAACAGTCTAGGCCCTAGGCTAGGTCTAGACAAAGGATGCGAAGGTGTCGTGTGAAACAATGTGCGGGAATAGATGGTCAACAAGCATGCAGTCAAGATACTGTGATGTGATTGGTCAGCCCACTGATAAAATGAGATGGAACTTACAACAGAGAGAGAGAGAGAGAGAGAGAGAGAGAGAGAGAGAGAGAGAGAGAGAGAGAGAGAGAGAGAGAGAGAGAGGGAGGGAGGGAGGGGGGGGCACATTACGGGTGTTATTGTTAGGTCTAGATGGATGCTTGCTACTTTACAACTGGATTTTTCCTCTGTAATTAAAAGCCCTGCTGTAGTCTTCTTTTACTATACCGGCTTACGGTAGTTTTTTAAATCAATAATTGTGGAATGATGTTACTTTGTTAGCCTAAGCTTACATCAGAGGCAGCGATATTGCAATGGTCTGAATAATAAGTTGAGTTGATCTGGTCTGTCTGGGCTAATATGTAAAGTATAATTGAAACATATTATCCTATCCCCACATAGGTGTCTTAGGGAGCGAAAAAATATTTTTTGCCATTTCGAAAGCGATTTGGCCCATGGTGGTGAGGACGACTTTATAGAAGAGCAGGTAGAAGAGGATGAAATGGATAGGGAAAGCGACTTTGAAGAGGATACAATTCCAAAGATTGATCCAAGCTCTTCGGATGAACACTCTGAGAATGATGAGCTAAGCATCATAACCCTTCAACCACTAGATATGACCTTCTTAAGCAGAGAGGTGGAGGGTGGTGTTTCAACTGGCTCAGACAATCGTGACATGTCGCCAAGCTCTTCTTCTGCACCCACCTCCTCGATTTTGCCTTCTTCAGCATATTCTGACTTACCTCCATGGGTATTACAAATCCAAAGATGACAATGTGTGGTGCAAGAATGCACCCCAACCCACAAAAACTCCGTCCAGGAATATATGTAGACCACCAATCAGGCAGGTCATAAATCCAAGAAACATGCATACAGCTGGTGCTGCATATAAAAAAAATTCGCCTATGCCAAGATGATCGAAAGAATTTCAAAATACACCAACAAGGAAGGGCAGAGGGTTCGTGGTGAGACATACTGATGCCACAGAAATTGAAGGGTTTATCGGATGTCTCCTTCACATGGGGGCGTTAAGAGATAATGGCACACCGACTACAATTCTGTGGAGTAAAACAGAGGGCAACCCACTGGTAATGGCATGCTTTAGTAGAGATCGTTTTCTAAAGCTTAGCGACCACCTGAGATTCGATGACAAGGAAACGAGGAGTCAAAGAAGAGAGAAGGATGCCTTTGCACCTTTATGAGACCTATGGGAAGACTTCAACGGAAACTTGAGCAGAGAGTATGTGCCTGGGCCGACTCTCACCGTAGACGAGCAACTCGTGCCTTGGAGAGGACGATGTGCATTTTTACAGTACCTCTCATCAAAGCCCAATAAGTATGAGATTAATATTTTCTGGATTTGCGATTCCGAGAATGGTTTCCCTCTTCACGGAGATCCCTACCTGGGACGAAACTGGCAAAAGAGGGAAACAAACGTTGGGAGGAATACTGCTATAGCTCTAGCATCGCCTTACTTTGGCAGAGGCAGAAACCTAACATTAGACAATTTCTTCACGGACATGAAATTAAGTGCACATCTCCTGGCCAACAATATGACACTTGTTGGAACAGTAAGGAGGAACAAACGCTTTTTGCCACAAGAGTTTCAAACTGGACAAGGACTAAAGAAGGGAGATGCCATCTTCGACTTTCAAAAGAAAACCACAATTGTTGCGTATAAATCAAATAATAAAAGCATGTTACTGTTTTGAGCACGATGCATTACGATGACAATTTTGATGTAGAGACAAGGAAACCAGAGATCGTGATGTCGTACAATGCCACACAAGGAGGGGTGGATAGAATGGACCAAATGTGTCATGCAGTTACCACCAAGCGGAAAACAAACAGGTGGCCGATGTTACTGTTTTACAACGTGCTGGACCTTGCATCTATAGCTGCATTTGTCGTCTGTGCAAAGTTAACCCCTCCGTCAAGCTGTCAGACGAGGATAGAAGAGTGCTTTTCATCATTCCTGTGGCTAAGGCGCTGTTAAGACCTCAGCTTGAACGTAGACAGATTATGAAGAACTGGTCTAGACATTTGAAGTTCACCATCAACACAGCCCTGCATCAGCACCCAACACAAGCTCAAGTTGGAGAGGTCTCTACCCCTGACAACAGAAAGCGTGGTCAGTGCCATTTTTGCCCCAGACTTCGGGATTTGAAGACAACAATGCGTTGCTCCATGTGCAAGAGTAGTGTTTGTTCCACCCATTCAAAAAAAAAACAAACAGTCTGTCTCTCCTGTCAAGAATAAGACGAGCTTTTATTAGAAAACACAGATATGCCTACAAGGTGTTAAACTGTCATCCTCCTTTGCTTCAGCATCATCACCATCCTTTCCTCCTCATCCTTTACCTGAGTATTATAACAACCAACCATCCTTTCGTCATCATCAGTATTTGTTACCATCAACATTATCATATGCATAACATCCTGACCAAGACCAATATCATCCTTTCGTCATCATCAGGACTGGTATTCGTCACCATCAACAATATCACCATCATCATCCTCATCATCATGAACACCAATAGACCTATCAACCTTTCGTCATCATCAGTATTCGTCACCATCAACAATATCATCATCATCATCCTTATCAACACCAATATCATCCTTTCGTCATCAACAGTATACTATAGCTATATATTCATGTATTCATCATCGTCTTCATCAGCACCAATATCATACTTTTGTCACCACCAACAATACACCTATCATCATCATCCTTATCAACATCAATATCAACCTTTCACCATCAATAGTATACCGTACCATGGTACTATATATACATGTATTCATCATCTTCCTCATCAATACCAATATCATCCTTTTATCATCATCATCAAGATTCTCATCAACAGCATCCTTTATTGTCTTCATTATAATGTGATCGGCTGAGACAGGAGTCCTGGTATCCTCGCACTGTCTCTGTGTAGCAGCACGTAAAATTGTCAGACTTTAGTCTTGGGACCCGTCCAAATATAGCCTATAAAGCGTGGTATCTAATAATGGGGTGTCTGCGTCACCCCGGAAGTATGGATAGGAATGAATCTCAGCTGTCCTCTTTGCAGCGGTGGGGTGTCTGTGTCACCCCCGGTGTACTGATAGGAATATCATAGTTTTTTGCCTCTTTAGAAGGTGGGGTGTCAAAGTCACCCCCAATCAAAAAAAAATAGGAGGTTTTAGAAATGACCTCTGGTCAGTTTCATTTCAAGATTTTGGCTATAATTCTGGTGTTATCATTTGTCAAAATGAATTTTTGAGGAATACTAAAAATTTCAATATTATATTCCGATTCTAAGTATTTTAAAACTAATAAAAGTGTTAAAAAGTGTCAAAACCACCCCCGACGTACGGATAGGGCTAAGATAGAGATGATAATGAAACTTTGTGAGAATGATATGATTAAGAATTTGATTCTGTTAAATTTTATGTAAACACCTAAAAAGAGAAATATTGTCTAAATCTCCACCATGCAAAAAATGAGATGATAATAAATATGCATATGAGAATCATGATCACACCTCCAATAGTTATCTTCTCCGCAGACTGAGCTAGAATCTAATCTAGTCTCGTAATCAAGAGATTATAAAGCTCTCCTTACAAACAAGTATAAAAAACATAATACTATATGTAGATCTAGGCCTACCCTGTACAGTAGTTTCTGATCAAACAAATTTGAACACAATGGTATCTTGCTCTTATTAGTTTTCAATAGATTCAGTTGTAATTTTTTTCACATGATTGTGTTCAATGGTACTACTATGCAGGGTCAATTTTGCCTGACTCATGCGTCACCTGCGCCAAGATTGCCTAACTCATTCTCGCTAAAACCAATATTGCCCAAATCAGGTTCTTTGTGTGCCAAGATTGCCTAACTCATTCTCGCTAACACCAATATTGCCTAACTCAGGTTCTCAGTGTGCCAAGATTGCCTAACTCATATATATCCCATAATTTTAACAAGAAGGGAAAAATAACATATACACCAGCGATATAATAGTTGTTGAATAGGATTTAGCTAATATTTTGTTTTAAAATTTCTGTTTTGGAGCTGTTAATCACTTAAATTCGCTTTTCTCAAATAGCCCAAAAATGAGTTAGGCAATATTTGCAGCACCATGACGTGATTTACTCGAGGTAGGTGCCTTTTTGCATGTTAATTACTTGTGTCTCTCGGGCATGCGTATTACTTTCTTTATAGTTACCCTTTGCGCATTGCGCAACGTGTTACAGTTACCCAAATAAAAGCACACTTTCTTGGCGACTTTTGTTTTTCAAATCAGTCTTTACTCATTTCGCTTGATATCGGATGTGTTTTGATCTTTCAAATTCTATTATTTTCTTCATGATGTCATGGCTTCCTGTGATGAGTGTTCTTTACATCATTTTTAAGTTATTGCTGAATTTTATAATAACGACACTAAATCCTTATCATTTCTACGATCCCATTGTGTAGCCGAGACGGAGTAAAAGGTAAGAGGTGTATTTATTATTATTTGTTTATTTATTTATTTATTTATTTATTTTTTTTTGTTGTTTCTTGTCTTTCCGGTTAATCTTGACCTTGATTTGATCGTATTAAGTGAAAGTCACTTCATTTTTGTCTTTTTTTTTTTTAGGGGGGGGGGGGGGTTGTGGGTTGGTTTTTTTTTATCTTTTTTTACTCTGTGCTGTTTTTTGTCTTTCCGGTTCATCTTGACCTTGATTTGATCGTATTACATGTATATAGTGAAAGTCGCTTCATTTTTGTCTTTTTTTATTTATTTATTTATTAAAACATCCCACAAAATTCCGCCTTGATAAAGTTACGTAATTGCGTAACCAAATTCATTAAAAATCATACAATAAAGCTAAAACTATAGTATTTATGAGTTGGGCCAATAACTGCAGTAATATCAATGCTACTTAGATCTAGTAGTTCCAGTCTACATAAGATTTAGTCTAGAATCTAGCTCTATTGAAATTAAAAGAATCTTATTCTAGACCGCTGCATTTTGACTTCATAACGTCTTGGTTAAGGCTAGGCCTAGATGTCAAAAGTGCACTAATTTTGCCTGGAACCTAGATCTAGTTTCAGGACCATTCTAGTCATCTACTTCTGTTGGACTCTTTTGTGCATAAAATAAAGTGCTTACACTGTTGTACAAAAGTTCTGAACTTCCTTTAACAGTTGCTAAGGCCGTGGTTACATTGAGCTTCATCTCTTCACTACTCGATGCGTCAACCGACGCTTACATTGAGTCATCTATTTCCATTAATTTATACGTTATCAAAATTGGAAACCCAAAACAAAGCGTGGTTTTTCAATATAGAATCTGATGTTTAACACTTTCCATTCACCAATGAATAGAGATCCAGGAAGAAATGAGAAGTGAACACCCTCACTTTTGGCATACATCAAAAGTTTTATAACCTTTGTTTTTTCGTGACATTTAATTTAAATTATGCTGTAACTGATACTTAATTGCAGTCGATTCCAAGGTTAAGGTGAACGAGCCTGTGGTAACAAATGAAAAGCGCCCACTTTTTATGGCCAGAGAATGGAATTGTACAAGCATAGAGCAACTAGTCTTTTTTTTTTTTTTTTTTTTGAGAAAACAATTTTGTCAAAGAGACCAAATGTAATTTCAGAATAAGACTCTTCGTTAAATTTTACAGCTGTTTATTACACATGCTATAATATTATCTCTCTAGTTTTAAAAGTCATTTACAATCCCTCCACCCCAAAAGTACCGGTGATTTAAAAGCACAGGGCAGATCATGTGATTTGCAGGATCCGTTAGCATAAGGTGTGCATTTGTGTATGCGTGAAATATGTGCTTAAAGAGGTGGAGTTTTTCAGTTTTCTAAAACCTAGATTCAAACCTCGTTTATAATAGGAATTTTTTAGCTTTATTTATGTATGTCATACATAGTTTATAGGAAGTAAAAGACGGGAGCGCTATTTGAATAGAATTGGGAGAGTAGTCTTGGATTAGGTGAAGATGTCTATGAACGGAAAACATGGATAGCAAAATAGAAATCCTGGGTTGTTTTTTTTTGTTGTTTTTTTGTTTTTTGTTTTTTGTTTTTTAATGTGGGCTGGGAAACGGGAAGAAAGTCTCTGAATAAAAACAATTTAAAAAATAACAGAAAATGAAGTAAGAGACAAAAACATTTTAAAAAAAAAATATATATATATATATATATATATATATATGTGTGTGTGTGTATATAATAGGCTTACTCATGACATGCATATTTCGAGCACTCTTTCTGTGCTTTCTTCGAATGAATGAGTTGGGCACCTTACCCATTGATCTCACTTGAAATGAAAAAATTTATTGACAAGATGAAAAAATATATCTGCCTATCTTAGATAGATTCTGGAAAAATTAACCTTACTTATGCTTCTCTTTCCTTTACAGATGGATCCAAGCTTTTTGAATTCTCTGCAACGTTGCTTGCTTCTTTTTTCTTTTTTTCTTTTTTTTTTTTGCATTTGTTGTTGTGAGTAAGAGAGAAGGGCCAAATCATCAGCAGAATCTAGATTGCTAAGTTGTTCCCATAAGACCCAGTTTTCATCACCCAGCCCATAGTCAAGAGGAAGAGGGAGGGTGACAATAGGCACCCTTGCTTCACTCCTGTTTTCATCTAGAAAGCGTCTGTAACGTGGTGTTGATAATTAACTCTTCAAGTCATACCTTCATATGAGCTCCTGATAATGATGATCTTCTCTGGCACGCCATAAAGTATCAGTAGCTTCCAGAGGCTCTGTTTGTCCACACTGCCAAATACATGTAATTTCTCGAAGTCAACAAAACTGATGTATAGCAACAAGTTCGATTCTACCGACTACCCCAAGATGATCTTTCTTTAAAAAATTGAGAAAGCTAGCTTGCTGATCCAAATTGCAAGTAATGCAACTCAAAAGCTGCAATAAAAACAAATAAAAGCACCCCCCCCCCCTTCCCATTAAAAAAAAATTTTAAATAAAAAAAAAATAAATAATTAAATAAATAAATAAAATAAAATAAAATAAAAAATTTTAAAATAAATAAATAAATACATAAATAAATTGTGAGTATAAGATGTGCTGAGCTACTTGGTAGAAAGAAAAATAAAAGACACTCTATAAATTGAATTTAGCATTGACCTAAGGTCCGAGCAAAACTTTTAGGAGAGAAATACATGTACCAGAACTCATTACCAAACACTAAACTAACTATAGCTGTATTATTTAGAATACCGAGCTAAGTACGCACACTCTCAATTGCAACTGGAGAAATTTTAAGACAGTAAGTTTTATTTTTTTATATGTAATATCTGCTGCAGATGGAGGCATGTCAATGATGAAAGGATAGTTCACACGTTCGATTATCATTTGCTGATCTTGTAATATAAGCAGTCTTGATGAAATTTCAGAATTACCTTGGTCCTCATTTCTTAAGTAATTTATTTCATAATGATAAACAAACAATTCACAGACCACCAATCTCGCTGCTGCAATTGAGGGCACAGTATGCTTTGATCCAAAATATTTAACAACGGCATGTGATTTGTTATCAGCGTATAGGCAAACCTACTGGTGAAACTTTCGAAGACTAAATGTTTCTTTTTCAATCTGGGCATGGTTATCTATGATAAAATGATGTTAACCCTTCCCCCCGACCCCAGCCCCATTTTCACCCAAACACTCACAAAAGAAAGAAAAAGAGGGAAAAACAACGAAACAAAAACTAGCTTACTAGACTTTGAAATGAAGGAAAGAAATTCATATTGTAAAGCATGAAGGTATTATCTTAAGTTGAAAAGCTTCACACATAAATACAAGATCAATGACAGGCATGGTTCACTGATCATCAGAGAGAAAACGTTTAAAAAGTTCCTTTTTAATTGCTCGTCTGGGCTTGCATTTGAAAAAGTCCCATTAGTTTTCGAAGTGTTTCTGTAGGGACGCGTAAATAAACTAATAAGCACCACTAATCTTGTTATTTTCTTCATCTGGCCTACATTGTTACATTAGTAGGTTGGCTTGTGAGAGGTTGTTGTTTTTACGTCCCCTAAGTTAGTTTTATTACTCCCCCCCCCCCCCCTCCGACAGCCATCAGACCAGCTGTTCAAAAGTTCAAGAGGTCATGGGATCAATTTATTAATGTAACATGTGAAATAGTTTTAGCAGTCGTTTACGAAGACAAGTATGCCAAATAAGCTAGTTTGACATTTTCACCAACTCCACGAGATCCTTTCTTATAATGAGTAAGTTAATGAAATAATGTTGAATGAAGCACCGCCATGAATTGTAAAAACAGCTACATAGCTTTGTTCAGATTTTAGCTTTTGTTGAATCCAGACAACATTATGAGCAGCGACTGTCTTCAATTTTAAAGGCCTCTGCAAGCTGAATCTCAACAATGGAGGTGGGGAACAGGGGAAAGTAGGAGTACGCACCACGTTACTTTGGTAAGAAAAAGTAGGGCAGCCTCGCCGACATGGTTGTAGAGCAGTTGAACCTCTTGATTGCCCTCCATTTTCACTTTATTTCTATTACATTCACTGCATCAGTCCGGCTCCCAATTTATCACATTAGACTGATTCTAGTCTCTAGAGGAAAGCACACGAAAAAAAAAGACATAAATCCAGAGTATGTATATAAGATCAATATATACATGAGATATAAAAGTTGGATATATATAAACACACACACATATGTATATATATATATGTGTGTGTGTGTGTGTGTAATATATGTAATATATTTAAACACAAGATATAAAAGTTGGGACTGATTAGAGGATTGTAACCCAATAACTGAATCTACATAATGTATTTTGGTGTCTCACCCTAGCTGCAAAGAGTGAGTGAAAAGAAAAAGAAGTCATTAGGTCTACATATTGAATATCGTTGGTTTTTCCTGAAACGTGTCATTTCCTTTTCTGAAATGCTAACATCAAATCATACGCACCGTGTACATTAAGAACTACTTCTACCAGTACTGCTAGCAGTGTTATCACAATTAATTCTACTACTGCTGTTGCTAATTGTACTAAAATTATATTTCTATAATAATAATAATAACAACAACAACAGCAACAAAAACTACAACAACAACAACAACAACAACAACAATAATAATAATAATAATAATAATAATAATAATAATAATAATAATAATAATAATAATAATAATAATAATAATAATAATAATAATAATAATAATAATAATAATAATAATGATAATAACAGTAGTAGTAGTAGTAGTAGTAGTAGTAGTAGTAGTAGTAGTAGTAGTAGTAGTAGTAGTAGTAGTAGTAGTAGTAGTAGTAGTAGTAGTAGTAGTAATAGCAGCAGCAGCAGCAGCAGTAGTAGTAGTAGTAGTAGTAGTAGTAGTAGTAGTAGTAGTAGTAGTAGTAGTAGTAGTAGTAGTAGTTGAAGTTGTAGTGGAAGTGGCAGTAATAGTAACAGAAATGATAATCAATAAAAATAATTCTAGCATCAACAACATATTGATTTGACAATCAATTGTAATCTTCCTTGGACAAGCCAATTTAAGGTTACCAAAATTGCAGCTCATTTTAAATCTTAATTTAAAATAAACCGGTTGATTATTTTAATGCGGCCATGATCATTTTTGTAATCATGTGCAGACCCTAGTGCAAAGAGAAAATATTTCTGTCCGAGCTCAAATTACCTCTGTTTTAACCGCATCCGAACTCAACGAATCTTCACCAAGTTAGAAATATAAATAATTAATCTATCTACATCTATCAAGTTTTGAGCTTAAAAATCTATTTTTTTTTAAACCCTTATTATTTCTAATATTTAATCGTCTAGGAATTAGATTTAACTCTTCTTGAAAGTAGGCTTTATTTTATCTTTTATTAGAATCGATCATGTTCACAAAGACTGCGCGATCAGCGAAGCTGCCCCACAATCGGCGCCACCTACTCTTTTGTCGTCCTAAAAGAAACTCTGGTCTCCACTTAGTTATTCAGAGCTCCGTGATCTCGACACAAATCTGGCAAATTTTGACCGACTTTTCTTTTCTTTTTTTTTTTCCCATTTTATTTTCTCATTACCTCCTGCATTACAGATCTATCCTTAGACTCGGCTGAAAAGTTTGCTGATTAGTTAAAGTATGAAATAGAGAAATTAAGGTTCTTGATCGGTCTGAAACGAATCGGTTTTTAATCATTTTTCACCCAACTAACTCTTTAATCATTACGTCATTTGGAAAGCTGGTTATTTAGAATTTGATCAGGACCAAGATTTAGGTTACAAAATTCGCTGTGAGTGTCTGGATCGTAATTATAGATCTATCTAGATCTAGATCTAGATCTGGATTAGATTAGATTTAGAATCTAGATTCTATCAAGTTTACATTCTAGGATTTATAAAAAAAAAAGGTCTTGATAGAGTCTAGATCTAGGCTTAGACTGGATGTTTAATTACGACCCAGTTAAATTCGTAGCAACTCTTGAGTTGATGCAAAGCAAAAATGCGATTTTCGTGCAACCAAGGTTTTACAGTTTTAAAATAGATCTAGAGATCTAAACCGGTGAAGCTAAATTTTGTCTTTATAAAGTGGACATCGATTTTGTCGCACACTTGGCATATATATATAGACACACCTTAGTACTAGATCTAGATCTAGATCAAGTGTTGTGACCATTTTGCAATCACACGCCTGTTTTGCAAGCTTCAAACGTTCAATGGCAAAGCAAAATGCACAAGCCCCTCTGAAAAGTCTGTATGGTAGTTTATTAAAATGGTGGTAGACAACAGACATGTGTTTGGGCTATTCCTTTTCTAAAACTAGCCTAAACATACTTCAGCCACCCTTCTTGAGTTAACATTGGGTGTGGCGAGTGAGTGTTGGTTTTGATACCTATTGCTAACATCATTTTAGGGCCTGTATTCTTCATGTTTTACAATTTGTTTTATTAGGCTATTGCAGGACTTTTTGTTGTTACGGGCCTATGGCTTTCCGTGATTAAACATTTTTTTCACTTCTGGCTTTTGCAGCTTGAGCTGCTTGTAACATCATAGCAAACTCAAGCCTGATTGCAAGCCTGTTATCTTGAGAGACTTGAGGCTTGGTTTTTGCAACATTCATATGGCAGAAGTTTGCAATTTCTTCATAGTACACACCCACATACACACATTATCGCTGCTTGAGCTAGATCAGTAGATGTGTGCACTGAATCTAGTCTAGATAAGATTTTCCAAGACTATAGAGTCTAGTATAGGCTAAATCTTAAGTCAAATTTAGAGTGCCTTATTCATTTGAAATAAATAAGTATTATGTTTGTGAAATATGTTGCAATATGTGCAATATTGCCCATGTTTCATTCAAAGCTTTTTTTTTTCCTTTGTTTCGTTTTCAGTTAATTGCTTGAGTGGATAGTGGGATGGAAATTGGAATCAGGTTTTACTTGTGAAGTTGAGATGTTTTACGATGATAAATTCAAGATCTAGATCTAGATATTTTTTTAATAATTTTAATGATATTTAACACTGAAATTCTGATTTTGTTTGTAAACATGCAGTTTTATTATTTTTAGCAATTAAAAGTAAAGGAAAGTTTTCTTCGTGGTGGGTCCAGTCAGGCTTTTAGTTTAAGGGCAGCAGTACAACCAATTATCCAATACTTTAAGGCATGCAAAATCTAGGTTCTAGATCATAAGTCTGTATTTACAATTATTAAATGGTTTGTTGACAAAATGAAGAGTTGTTCATCAAAATATACTTGTCTTGAAACTTCCAAATGCAGCAAATTATGCAATGGTGGGATCAGATACCATCCCATCAGTCCTTTGTTTGGATTTAAAAGCCTGACTCTGCTCACATGCATGTAGGGAGGAGCACTGTGCTACTGCAACAAGCATTTGCTAATTTAGTTTCTAAACAGGGCGCATGGCTGATGGCAGAGCAGAATGGCTTTTGTATCATGTTTTGTAGGATATAGCAAAACAAATAGGTAGCCTTTGTTGTCAAAACAACCCATAAATTACCTTAATTTTCTCATCTAGGTGACATGCCTGACATTGTGGTTTGTTTTTAAAGTTATAGTCAGTGAGTTCAGGAAATGGTACCAAATATACATTAAATCATAAATGATATGTAGAAGAGGTAATTCAAAATAACAATAATTCCTCTGGGTCATTTGAGCATGCTGCTGTCATTGTCTTGCTTCAACCCATTGTCTTCTGTGTGTCATACATAAAGTATTTGTATACTCCACATCACTACATGTATTATTATAAACTCAGAAGACTGAAATTTTATAAGTAGTTTACTTGCATATGAGTAATTCTCAAAAGGTCAATAGTAGCCTCTAGAGTCGGATGATCCATATGCATATTTTTTACCGATTTCAAAAAGATTTTCAAATAAAAATGATCATGTTTTTCCATGCATATGTTGAGGAGATAGCAGGTATAGTTTGGTGTACCTTTAAAACCACATAATTTAATTCTGTTCAGTTTTGTATTGAATCAGTTACCATTTTGTTGATAAAAATTGTCACATAAAATACTGGTGTTTTTACTTTGCCAAGTTTCTACCAAACCTGTAGATTACAGTTTATCAACAAACACAAAATTCTGGAACAAGTTCTTCCCAAGGTTACAATGACAGGCATCATATCACTGTTACATCGGGAAGAACAACATGTGTACTTATTTGTGCACTCATTATCAATACTGTAGATCCATTAGATTCTAGCCATTCTTGAGTAATCAAAATGCCAACGTACACAGAACTTTAAATCAGTTTAAAAGCTCCAAAAACAAAATTCTGGAGCAAGTTTTTCAAGATCTTACAATGACAAAAATTGAAATCCATTACACCATTTTCTATGAGTCTTGTTACTCAATTACCATATTTTAATGACTGATAACATCTATTTTCTCCCCCAAAGTATAATGGTATGGTTTGTTTTTCTTTTAAGGCGGCTAGACTTCAATTGTATTGATGAAAACCAGTATATCAGACTATTTCTGTGTATTCTTGGTGCATGCCTTCAAGTTTGATAATTTGTGAACTAACAAGTTCTTCAGACTTCACAATCTTTCAGATGTTACTATGACAGAAAATTGTGTCACCCTAACATCCAGAAAGACAAAATGTTAATTGACTAATTTTTAGAATCCTAATCAACACTGTGGACATCCTAGACTAACTCTTGGCTAGGAATCAAATGCAATCAGCTTAAAATTAAATGTAAATAATTTTAAAAGCTGCAAACAAAAAAATTCTGGATAAAGTTTTTCTGGATGTTACAAGGACACAAATTGAATCCATATACCACCATAAAATATGAGTCTTTCTTTTCAACTATCTTATTTTAATCTTTAATAACATTTATTTTTTCACTCTAGGTATTAAGGTATGCATTTTTTGCTTTAAAGGTAGCTAAATTTGGATCTTTTTGTGTTTCATCAGTAACGTCCAGACCATTTTATGGTGACGAAAACCAAGTATTACACAAAAGTATTAAAAAAAAGTATCTCCAATTTTTTTTTTTTTTTACAATAAATTACACCTTTATTTTGAGACAAAAAGAGACAAAATAAACTCCAGATCTAATGTAAGCACTCATATGTTGTGGCTAATTTATGGTCCAAAGATCAGATACTTGGATATATTGAAGTGTATTGAGCAAACTGGTACCTTTGGAGAGAAAAAAGCACAAATTACTACCACAAATTAATGAGTATATGAAGATCTTATAGATACAGACACCAACAAGGACTCTTTTTCTGAAGAGAATTAATAACATGAGAGGCTCCTTCCAGAAAGAGCTAAAACCACTGTTTTTCCCATTCTTTCTATTTCTGTGACCTTCTCTTTTTCAACATTGTTGCTATAATGATATAATCTAAGGCCCTTTTTCTGGGACAGTCTGACCTCTGATTATGGGCCATGTTAGTCTTTATTTTCTTGAGATTAACTTATCAATATGAAAAAAGTATTGCTGAATTCAAATCTGATAATCAATGCTATCTATTTTGCTCTGTTTATTTTTAAATGTTTAATAGAGGGAGGAGAAAATATGCTGTACCTAGTGCATCGAACTAGTCACACTGTGAATGTTCATCGCTAAGTGAGATTTCAGTGGCCAGATTTTGAGGCCGAGAGGGCTTAACTAGAGTTACATCAAGATCTATAGTAGAAAATCTGAAGACGTAGACAATGCAATTATTTAAAGCAAATAAGGTAAATGTTCGTAAGATTTAAAACTGGTGTTGTATGTACATGCACTGGGATTTATTATCTGTTCCTTCAAGCTGATGTTTAAGTTTGCATGATCAATATAAAAAGACACATGAAGCAATTTAAAATCAAGATCTTCACTGATAAATCTGAAGAAACAAGACAACGCAACCATCTTGAATCAAATCATGAACAATAACCAATAATGATATTTATGCATGAATCAAAGCAACAACAAAAATTGAGGCTTAGACGACAGTCCACTGATACCTTTTACCACAGGGGTGTAATGCATATAAATGTGGTCAAGTATTTTTAGGTTATAAGATTATTTTATGTCGCAGTATTGCTTTTATTAAGTTAAGATAATGTTTTCAATGACTTTCTAGATATATTTATATAGGCATACTAAACTTTATTAATAGTACAGATAGAAAGTGTGTTCAATGAAATATATAGCTTTATATCTTTATTTATATTATATATAAAGTGTGTTCAATAAAACATATATTGGGTCAATTGTAAGAAAAAACGGAGACAAGATAAATTATGCTTGTCTGCTATGTGAAGCAAGGATACAGCACTTAATTTGTTACATAACTGAATTATTTTAAACTGTTCTCATTTGCATGGCATGTCCATTTAAAACAATTCATAATTTTTTTTTTTTGTAATTTCATATCCATAATTTATTAGACTATGCATTTATAATGACAAATTCATCTTTATTTTTCTTATTTAAATTTCAGGAGACTCTGGGTCTGAGACACTGGAACTAGCCATGGTTGTTTACACATGTCATTGCTTGAATGTTAGAATTTATGCAGAAAAGCCAAACAGAGATGCCAAAGCTGGTGTGTAAATTGTGTGTGTGTGTGTGAAATGCCTAAATGAAAAATATAGTTGTCTGTCATCCAGTCCAAACAAAGCACATATAAACCCATATTACATTCAAAGCTGTTGAACTTGATGTATTGAAAGATGCCTCTTCTCTTGCTTCTCAATTGTGAAAATTGCTTTAAAACTAAAATTCTCAGCGCAAGTATTTTTACTTTAACAGATTTGAAATAATGAGAAAAGGAGGAATTTGTCTACTTCTAAATGCCTTTTTTTGAAATTTCCGTAAACTCTTGACTCGCTAATCATAAATATTGAAGTGCAACATGACACACGTACAGTTTTAAATCTGTGGGCTGGTTAAAGCCCTGAGGTAATCAGTTTGTTGAAGGATTTCTTCCTCCACAAATGAATCCATTGACCATGATAGACCATCTGTGATAATAGCCATTATGAGAATACATTTCTTGGCCCCATTCATCATAACTTAACTACATAGATCTAGATACACTTTCTCTACATAAGTGCAAGTGCTGTTCTCTCTTTTCTCCTCCATTTGCTTTATCTCTGTCTCCCTCTATCTTTCTGTCTGTCTGTCTGTCTGTCTGTCTGTCTCTCTCTCTCTCTCTCTCTCTCTCTCTCTCTCTCTCTCTCTCTCTCTCTCTCTCTCTCTCTCTCTCTCTCTCTCTCTCTCTCTCTCTCTCTCTCTCTCTCTCTCTTATTCTTTTAGATTTAAATACACAGAACAGAGAGTTGCATTATAGTGAAGTGGTTTTATCAAACACTTTAGCTCATATTTTTCCTATCCTCTGACACTGAGCATCCTCAATGCAAAATTTTTATTTTTTTTTAAATAAATGGCACTATTGTTTTATCTACTTGGAAACCTGAGGAAATAAGTTTCTTCGTTCTGAATGTATTAATTCTGTTTGTAATTTCAAATCATGCCTTCTTCATCTTCATTTTTTCATTTTACTTTTCTTTTACATATTCAGATGCCTTAGATAACTGCCCCTTAGGTCCAGCTTGTGAACCTGTGGAACTCATTCAACACGGTTTTCAATTTGTAAGTATAAAATAAAAATTTAAAAAATCCGTTTACAACAATAATGAATACATCTAATTTATTTCATATTGTTGATAGAAAATTTCTTTTATAATACTTATGATATTTACATATAGCTTCTTTGAAAAGTTTTTCAAGATGAAGTCATTTCATTGCCAATAAGCAGTTTTAGCTGCATCCAGACATACAGTTAAATGTCGAATATGGCATAGAAGCATTTTTCACGTGATATTATGCGATCTTCTGCTCATAAGTTCATACATATATATTATTGAAGGCAACTTCGATTTCTTTCTCCACTATCGTCTCCAAAACCACTCAATGCACAGTGATGAAATTTACTGAATTATGATCTGTCAATATCAGTGTCCCACACAGTACAAAGAAATTTAAGAAAAGTCATTGATTTAAGCTAAAAATGCATTTGAAATATTTTTATATATTTAGTGAAATTCATCACATTTTATTGTCAAATTTTTACTGATGAATTAAATAACATTTAAAAGACTTCTCAGTGTTTTCCAATTTTCAAATAAAAAAGCTGTTTTAAATGAAAATCATGTTATTTATATACAATAGTACACGATAAGATCAAACACGGATCTCTCAAAATCATGAATTCCTGGAACTCATTCGCTTTCCCCTTCTGATTCTCTCTTTATTCCCTTCTTATTTTTATTATAACACATATTCTTCTCACAATCAGCCCAAAATTAGAGGAAAAAAATGTTCATCCCTCAAGAAATTTGACAGACTGGGACTTTCATCACATTCACAGATCTTAAATTTCTATCAAGTGCTCTACATTGCTGTTGTTATCTTGAAACAAGCACACCTTACCCCTTCCTTTCACTGTGTAGAAACAATTCATGGACAGGTAGCCTAGCCATTTATTCATAGTCGCCAGGGAGAGAGAGACACACTTTCTCCCACCCCACACTAAAGCAAGTTCCTCTTATGTCAACAAAAAAAATATTTTTTTTTGCCAAAATACAGTATTTGTAGAAAATTTGTAGCACTTTGTTCTTGTGGATGGCGATGAAACACTCTGGGCAAAGCTTCAGCTGACACCACGAGTATTGTGCTATAATCTTCTTTGGTTTGTTGTATTTGCAATACTCTCTGCTTTCTTACCTTTGTGGTTTTTTTACAACTTGTTAAGGAAAGTGGTGCATACCCAGGCTCAAGAGGTTGAGTAGCTGCGAGCACTCCTTCAGCCTCTGCATATGCTACATCAATCTTTGTCATGGATCTTAGTTTGTAGAACACTTTGCTGGGCACTTTGCTGGGTGCATAATTCCCCATGAGACTCTTGATAATATAAAGAAAGAACTCATGTCTCTTTTATTTTGAACGTGATTCTGAATGTCATTTATAAATAATTTAGGTGTAAAAATCAATTTATGTGTCCTTGTTTATGGTCCCTGTTTAAAAAAGGTAGTTGACAGCTTGGCATCAATCAAATGTGCACTTCCCATGCATCTGTTGTAGATGAATTTCTTATCTTCTTACCATTTGTTCTGTAGCATTTATCATGTCAAAAATTCAGATGTCTCAGTTGTTGACAGGAGTGTGGGCTTTTTTCTGTGATCCTGAAAAGTAGTGGCAAGAATGTGCAAGGTTCTTTGTGGCCATCTAGTGGACAAAATAACCCTTATTATTGTCCAACAGGCAAATACAAGTTTGTCCTTTTTGCAGTCACATAGTCAATGTATAAGTGGATTTGTTTTCATTATTTTGGAATTTTCTTTCCAATTCTTTCTCTTTCTGCTCTTATATGATCTATCATTTTGATAAAAAAAAAATATCTTTACAGGCACACAAGTGTTTAGTTCAACGTCTACGTGATGGAGACTGGACTGTATATATTTGTGTTCCTTGTCACATGCGAACACATGGGGTCAATACAGAAACACGGGTTGTTGTGATTAATCCAGAAATGAATGTAAGTTCAATGTTCACAAATTATTCAAAAGGATCCACTGTTACTGAAATGCAATAGTAGTTAAATATAGTAAGATTCAGTTTATTGATTATCCAGCCTAGCTTCTTAAGGGTGAAGGAATTGACCAGATTGAAAATATAAATGCCAGATTGAAGTCATATGTATAACACTCAAAGTTGAATTGGAAATAGAGTAATTTTCAACATTTAATTAATTAATCTTTATGTGAAAGATAAGCACCTTGAAACATTTTTCTTTAAAATTTAAAAGACGTTTTAAAGTTCTCTGGCTACTTTACATATCTTTCTAACCTTAGTCTCTTTACTTACCTTCATTTTTTTTTAGATCAGTGCCCACACATCGGTGACTTTCAGGAGTTTAACATCATAATGCCTTTATTGCCATTGGCATGTTTTTATGTGTATTACAGTATTTTTGTATTTATTTTTTTTTTATGAAACAGAAGGGTGAAGAAGCCATCACAGCTATGAAGAGCAGCAGGGACTACTCTCCTTCTTTTAAATTATTGCTAAAGCAATCTGAAAATAGAGCTCTGGAAGATGGTTAGTTCTTGTGTTGAATGTTTTCATTATTCTTTTGATTCCTTTGAAACTGGAAATTTGTATGTTTTCACCTGAGTTTCTAACCCTTGGATATGATGACTTATTATCATTCCTGTACATTTTTTTTAATATCCCATTTACATGATTTGCTCTTGTGCATTAAACATCGCTACTAACAAATATGACTATCTATTTGGATTGGCACTAATGGCTTTGACTTTTAAGTTGTCTAATTATTATAGTTTTTCAATGGCCACAAGTTTTTGAAGTGTGTATCTAGAGTTATAAAAATCACAAGAGTCTATGAAGGAAGGGTGTCCTTGTGAGGAGTTTATGAATAAAAATCTGTGCATTTTTAGTTAAGCCATGAAGCTCATTCAATTTTGAAAAAAAGCTACTTCTTTTCCTTTCATGCTTTCTTGAAGTCTTTTATTTTGCTATCAAGTGAAGATTCTCCACAACAATCCATTCAATCTTAGATGCTAATTTTCAATAGCAGCCAATTATGGTTTTTAAGGGAATGATTAGATGTTGCATTTTGTTATTATATCATTTGAGCTCTTTCATTTAAAAAGCTAAAAATACAAACATTATTGTCATATTACAGAGTAACCTGTCTGTGATAAACACCATAGATCATAGATACATGTTTTGTCGTAGGCATTAGATACACGCATTGATAAATTCAAAGAGAACATCCTATAAACCATTTTCTTTGGTCACCACACCAGAACTTAAAGGCCATATGCAGCATACTTTCTCAATTAAAAAAACGGTAAAACATTATATGAAGTCCACCGCTAGCCTGTATTTAACATTCTGCCTCACATGCCTCACATAGTGAGGGAAAAATTTCATTCTAGCATGGGTAATTAACAGGTGCTTTGAAACTTTCAACAAATGCTGTTGTAAATAAATTTAATAAATGAAGTAACAAACCTGACCCTAACCTTTATTTACTCTCTCTCTTTTTCTGCTCCTTGCAGCTATTGCAGTATCACCTCTTCTTCCCCTTAAAACAACATCCACTAGTCCATCTTCAATGCTTGTGCCTCTCTTCCAAATTTTTTGTTTTGACAGCTTTTGATTAGCTGCCTGACTAGACATCAATCCTTTGAATCCTTTTATCTGTTATACATCAAATAAACAAGTGTTAAAGAGAACTGGCGGGAATATAGGTCTGGT
Source organism: Elysia crispata (assembly GCA_033675545.1). Lineage (NCBI taxonomy): Eukaryota > Metazoa > Mollusca > Gastropoda > Plakobranchidae > Elysia > Elysia crispata. The sequence continues at coordinate 53,350 of JAWDGP010002797.1, read as the reverse complement.
GGCTGTTCACTTAATTTCATACGTAACTCAGAATGGTAGAAAATTTTCGATGTGTTAAGGGTTTTATGTGATTTTATTAAAAAATATAAGCAGCTTTCAATCACATGAAACAGAGTATTGTGTAGAAGGGTTTTGGAAAAGTGGAAAAATGCATCATATTCATAGGTATGAAGAGGCAACTGTAGGCTAAAATTAATGATACTCTTCATTTTAAGTTGATGATAATCATAGGGCTTCATCTTTTTAACCTTGTTGAAGCTTATTTCATATGCAGTACGGGTCTGATACCTCTTAGTAAATCTGCTATGAACAATGATTATTTTTTCCAACAAAGAAATGTAAGAAAGAAACAGGCAAATACAAGTTTGTCCTTTTTGCAGTCACATGGTCAATGTATAGGTGGATTTGTTTTCATTATTTTGGAATTTTCTTTCCAATTCTTTCTCTTTCTGCTCTTATAAGTCTCGTGACTTTCTGCACTTCTTTTTATGTGTACGTAGGTAACCTTTATTGATTCGAGACTGCATATTTTTGTTTTTTATTTCTGACAGTTTGTTTTATTTGTGCTTTGTTATCTGCCATTCTGTATATAGAGTCAATCCCTCGCCAGTCGTATGAGACTTTGCAGAAGCAACTTGGAGACCTGCAGACTATGCTGACTGGTTACTTAAAACAGGAGGAGGAGGCATTAGAGACAAGAATTAGGTATGGCTCAGATAGACATTTGGATTTTTGTTTCAAACAACTGTTGTAAATTTATATCAATATGTTTTTAGTTATATTTGATATGAATAAGCTTAACAGCTTGGCTCTTTGGCATAAGGAAATAGAAGAATCAGTATTTATTTTGATCAATATTTGTTGCTTGTTGCAAATGTCTCCTGACTGCTCCAAATGCAGGCAAGGTCACCATTTTTAGAACAAATCTTTCTTTACTCTTATCATGAATAGGTGCAAATCATTGGATTTTGACGATATTTCAAAATCTTTACCACAATACTAATACGTAATTAATATAACTCAAATTCTTTTCAAAGTACCCAAGATGGACACATTAAAGAACTAGGGTAATTTTTAGTCTGGATGATTTGAAAAAAGAAGTAGAAATATTGAAGAACAAAGTTAATAATTCTGAATATAAATGTTCTATCATAATTTATGTCATTTTTGGATATGGATCCAATGCATAATATAAATTAGGGATACAGTTTACCATTCTGTTTCTAAATTTGAATAGACTTGTAATTCATGGATTCTCTTCATCAATAGAATCAGATGAACGCTGATGATAGAGAGCGAAATCTTCTGGTTAGATAAAGATCTCAGTTTTAAATGTATTTACTTCGGTTAATTTGTCAAGCTGTAGGGGTGCAGGCCAGATCATTAAGAAATAATGAAGTAGTCCACCTTCCAATCTTTGGCAGTAAGAGTACAGATCTCTTGGGATTTTTCTAAAATTTCTATTATTGAAGAACATTCTCCTTTGCATTGTTCCATATGGATTTAATAAGTCGTTCGATCAAGAGTTATTGCATATTACAATGGAAAAATCACTTTGAAATTTTTTTTTGCTTTTTTGGAAACAATCTAGTTGGGGAAGTCACCTATTGTGCTATTTGTTTATTTCAGGAAATATGAAGAGGAACAAAGGAACAACTTCCTTAAGTTAAAGAAACAAACCCAGATGGACAAAAAAAAACTTGTCAGGTATAAAGAATAATATCCATGGAAAAAGCAATAGATGTAATCTTTCAAAAAGTTTATATTATGTGCACATTGAATTTACTTTTGTGCATTTTGTTTTTATTCTTGTCAAGATAATTTAAGGACCTAAAAGTTTACTTATTTCTTTTACAGTAAAACATTTTTGTGATGCATGTACTTTTATTAGTGCCTTAGACTATTATTGGCAGGAAAAAAGATATTCACAAAACTTATTTTCCTGAAAAGCTTGTGTCACCATTTTTGCATTGTAACTTCTCAATTTCAAAAGGAAAGAAATAGCTAAAAAAAATTTAAATTAATGGTTTCAGCTGTATATATCTGTACATTTTTGTTTGTAAATGTTGAATATTCTACTATAAAGGAGGAATTCCAACTTTGAAATCTGAAAGGGAGAGATGGAATAATGGACATATTTTTGTTATTTTACTGCATATAAGATAATTGATAAGACTCCCTGTAATTGAAGTTATACAGTATACTTAATGAAAATTAAGTTTTGGAAAGCAAGAAGAAAAGACATTCTTGAAGTAGTATACCCTTCATCTGTTACAAATTTTAATAGATAAATAGAAGCTTGATCAGAAATTTATTCCACTTTCTAGTGCAAGATGTGACAGAGTTTTTCCTTTTAAATTTTTCTGTAACTATATGACTTCTCAGCCTCAATATTGAACAAAACATTATTGTTGTGAATTTTTATTCAAAGAAGTATGGAAAATCAAAAGCAAAAAATTAGGAAATATTGGCATAGGTATTCCACCATGTGTCATGAAGTACTTTAAAGAAAATTCAGTCAGCTGTCAAAATGTTTTCAAAGATCACAAAATCTAATTACTTTCCAATAATTGCATGTAATTTTGATCCATTTAGAAACTTAAAAATAAACATTCTTCTAAATAGTAAGATATTTGAATAGGATATGAGTGGCATACAGCTTAATAGGACTGGGTATAAGAAACACTTACTTAAAAATTTTATAGTGAATAGATTTTTTTTTTCAATCAGTTGTAAATATTAACAGAAACTAAAGAACAAAGTAGGAGGGGAACTGATGCTTGATGATTTTGCAGCATGATCCACTCTGCCTTGAGATCTTAATACCATCTGCAGTAAGTTTCAAAGCCAGAATATGTGTGGACGAATTGAAAGCTTTTTCTTATAAATAATATTATCTGTTGACATAAAAATAAGCACTGCAGTATTGATATAGATCTTCAAGATTTGAAGAAAAATTAATTTTTTTCACTAGTGTGCTGTTTCAAAAGAGTGAAGCAAACCGGTCAATGCATGATGCAGAGAAGAACATTTCCAGGCGTCACAGTAAGTTAAGGAAATTGTCATGCTCTTATTAAGCAATAAGAAAAATAAAATATTTTGCTTCTTTAAGTGCTTTCTTTTTGCTAAATGTTGTATTTCCTGTAGATTCCGTTGAAAATTTTTTATCCATTTTATGTTTGTAAGACAAAATCATGACATAAGTTTATATCACAAAATACATTGTGCTGGATTTAGGAAAAGAGTTCACTAAAAAAAAAGACAAAATAATAAAGGATAAGACATATTTCAATTAAGACTTTGAACAGTTTAATAAAAATAAACACCTTCAACAAAAAAATAAATTGGAAATCTAGAATGTTATCTGTCTATTGTGAGCTGCAGACATCTGGTCTATGTCTTACTTGCTGTTTTAATTTTTTTTAATATTTACCTTTTAAAGCCTGAACAATTATTTGTGCAAAGAATAGGAAATATGTTTCAAATGTGTTAAAGTTATTTAGTACAGCATTTTTTTTCTTTTAATGCTTGCAATATAAACAAAATTATCAATAATATTTTCCAAAACCTATCTTGAAATTCTTAAAAAGTACACTCACAAAAGACCCACCATAAATAAAAGGATAGTATTGAAATTGTATCACAAATAAAAATTAATAGTCAGTCACATTCTGTAGTGTGCAAAGCATGAGACAGACTTCTTCATCAAATTTTGTTAATTGGTCTTGTTATAATAAAGTGCTAATCTATTATTCTTATTTTGCACACCCTACTGATCCAGTGACTATAAGTCACTCCAAGAGTGCAGGTGAGTATGAACAAGGGTCACTCATCACTTTGCAGAAAAAGAGGCAGAATCAAAGGATCAGAGATTCCAGCCCAGATGGTGAGTATCTTAAAAAAAATTAATGAATTGGATCAAATATTTGATTTCAAAACTCATTCTAAAAAGATGGTCATAAGCAAGTAAATTGCAGCTTGGAAGGAGGTTTTCATTTTTTACCCCTCAATTTTATTTTAGTGTTTATGATTATGGTGATTAAGTCTTGTAAATATACATCAGACAACTTGAGCTGATACAGACATTATGAAACGCCCAGTTATTGATAAGAAAGAGAACAATGCAAAGTGACTTTTTAAAGTCATTGCTAGATCAAGGAAAATGATATTGTATCTTGTTTTTGATGATTTTGTTAATGATTTTATATTATTTTTAATCCTAGTTTTTGCAATGGATGGGTTTGATCTTGAGGAAGATGATGTTCTAGATGATGTACAGTCTGCTTCATCAACCTCAAGAAGATCTGGTATGATGTATTTTCTTTGTCTTGATTTATTTGTCAAAAAGAAGAAGTAAAAAAATAATGGAATGAAAATATATAAATATATATTATGTAACAGATATTATCACTGAAAGTTAAAGGGCCTGAAGACTTTTATACTGGAATTTCTCATAGAATGAAGAAGAATACCATCTAAAGCCAAAAAATCAAAAACTTTTTTTATGCATGAATTGGTAATTTGTACTTATGGAAACAGGCACATTGGTAAAATAAGAAAAAAAAAGATAATTTTGCTATGTGCATGGAAAATAGAGATTGTAAATTGGAGTGATAAAAATTCTCCCCTACAGTTGCTTTCTATATGATCAGAAAGAAAGATATTAACACTACTTTTCTACTGATCTGTTGGTTCTTAATTTTTTAATGTAGTTATAGTCTTTCCTTTATTCTTATACAGGAGCCAAATCTAAGGTGTCTATCAACAGTAACAGAAAAATTAGTCCACTTACTTTCATGAAAATATGCACAAAACAAGTTATAAAAAACAGAAGATCCCTGCTTTAAAAAAAAAAAATTACATGTTGATCTTGATAGTTTAACAGGGTGTGCATAACTTGTTCTAAGATTATTTTGCATTGTCAACCTCAAACTATTATCACTATATTAAACTTCCATAGCCTTTTGAGTCTATTTATTTTTTTTATTTTATCCAAACCAAGAAAAGCAACCAGTTCGAAAGCCAGTTGTGTGATGCAGTGCAGTTATCTCTTTATTTATTTCAATTTGGACATATTTGCACCTTTTATACCTCTAAAAATGATATATGGATTCAAAGCACTCTTCAAGTTTCCTCTTTGTGAAAGAATTTCCCATTCTATTCATCTAATTTCAAACCTAAAGAAAAGTTTTCTTTGACATTTGATAACTGTGCATCATTTATCTCAATTTAGGAAATTATTTCACGAGCCAAATATGAAAGAGGTTTTCTAGGTCACTCAAAATTTTCTGATCTGGCATTGTCTTTGATGAATCATGTTGATCCCAAGGAATTATTTTTAGTTGCTTCTGGGTTATCTCAAACCTGGTTTAGGAAGAGTTGTTTGTGTGAGCTTTCAATTTGCAAAAGGTAGGATAATTAAATAAATGAAAATTTCCTCTCTCCTTGTTATTCATCTTCACTCCCCCTCTCTCTCTTTGCATTGAACCTTTACAGATAACCAGTCACCATCATTATCTAGTGGATCCAGAGGACAGCACCAGGGACTTTTGTCTAGTCGTTTCAGACGTGTTGATCAAGGGGATTTGGATACCATGGAGGAAATTACCGGGGGTTGGGGTGACTCTGCTTCTTCCTCACATATGTCCACTTCTGTGCCCATCTCTATGCCCCAGAACGTCAGAGACTTTCGCAATCGCAACATGTCTCACCACTTTGATGACGAAATTGAGGTGAGATCCTAATGCATTAGTTTCAATTCTGTGTTGGGTTATGGAATAATTTCCCAAATTCCCTACATCCTTTTACTGTGAGCTATTTTTAAGCTCCTTTTGATGTTAGGACTATAAAGTATATGGGCACAAATTTTTCAGCATGTTCCAGATTTCAAATTCAAGAAATTACCTGTCATCCCTGAAACGGATCTGGGCGTATCTAGGGGAGTCGCCTTGTTTTGAACATGTGTGCCCATGAAAAGTCTGTACAAATAGTATCTGATTGAAAAAAATTCCATCAAGAGCCTTCAGTTTTTACCAAAATTCCCTCAGGACCAATACTTTTGATCTTCACACACACCTTATCTTGAGCTATCTGTGGTCTTCATTTTATTTTTGTTTAACATGGGACTAAAGGTAATAGCCTATAGCTTGATTTCTTCAATGAATTCAACAGAAGTAACAGTTTCTCAAGTGTAAGGATAAACCTTGCCTGGACCTAGTCCTAGCCAAATCTGATCTAGATCTAGTTTTAGATATGCTTTCATCCTTTCTCCATGCACCACCTAAATTTCACACAAGACGAGAAGTAATATTTTTGGTATATATTGATGAAATAGACTTTTGAATCTGGTTGGATCTAAATACTGGTTTAAATATTTAATATTAGTTGAGACATAAAATTTTTGTGTATAAAAATCAAAAGTTATGGTTTCTGTTTTTCCCCCACCCTGGCACTTTCCTTATTGCCTCTTTCTGTAACTGTTTATTTTCTTCCCCCTCTTTTATTATGTATTAAATTCTTGTCATGGCATTATTTACCACTCCCTCTCTTTTTCTCTTTTGATCTCAACATGCATTTGTCTTCTCTCTTTGAACCTTCTGCTTGTTTGCCCATCTCCTTCCCACCAAAACTTTTTCTTACTTACCCTCAGTAAAACTCACTTCCACCTCTCTCCAACCCGTGCTCCCCCCTGCCCTTCCATCTATTCTTTTATTCACCATCTTACTAATCTTCATATTTTCCTATCTTTTCCCTTCTTCTTCCTTTTTCAAGAAAACAGTTTTCAAATGCAAATTAATTCTTTACTTCTCCAGGAATTATCAGCTGAGTTTGATGACATTCCTAAGCAGATGCAAGCTCTTTCAGAGAGTATTCAAGAACGGGATCGTTACATATTTGGTGATCGTCCTCGCCAGCGTGTCAACACTGGGGACTTCACTCAGGTCAAATGGCAATAAGAACATTTTGAAGCTCAGAAAGATAGGGAGCCTGGATTAATACTTTTTATTATAAAAAATAGGACAGTTGAATAGGTATGATAATGTGCATGATGAAAAAAAAACTTATGAATGTATGTGATATATTTTTCCATCTTTATTTGTGTGTCTTTCCATTTAATTTCAATTGCTGTTGAGACAATGTCTCGCAATCTTGAGATGGTTTTCGGTTTATTCTATGTTTTGAGAAAAAATAAAATTACATGATGATTTGTTTTGGTGTTTAGTTTCATTGTTACTCAAATTATCTTGTAACTTTGTGAAGAAGAAGAAGAATGATTTTCCTCTTTTTTTCTGCTTATTAGTGTATCTCATTTTCCAGTCGTTTTAACAAGTCATAGTTACCACTTCTCTGCAACATTTGGCTTTGTCACAAGGTTTTAGCTTATCCACTATCTTGCTCTGCCTCTTAAGATTAATGACATTTTGGGGTAAATTTATCCTGCTGTTGATAAGTGATTCATCAATTGCTGGAGGCAAATTTAAAATTCAATGAATGGGATTGTGGAAAATTACAAACAAGTTGTCAATAGTGCATTCATAAGTTCTTTTTCTTATGTTCATATTAATACTGATGGTTGAGGTTACTTTCATCAGTGGGATTACATCTTTTTTTCTCTTCCAAATTCTGAGAATTTACTTTATTTTGAATGGATCTTTCACATTTCTTCACATAGTCTAGATATGTCTCTGTTTGATCTCTTTAAGGCAATACTGTGTCAGGCTGTAGATTCCAGAGTTGATTGCTATCTAGGTTTGAATTTGATGAAGAAATCTGTTGCTGGTTGAACTTTAAAATGAATAAAATTGGTATATTGATTAAATCCAGAGATATAAAGTCTTAATTAGAAATAGCCCTCTACTTTTTGTTTTACTTAAGTAAGGAATAAAGTCTTGGACATCTGGGTTTTCTCAAATTCAAGATATTCAGGACACAGTTAGAGTGATAGCTTCATATTATTCATTGTGGCTAAAGCTATCTATCGAACCATTTTGGACCAATAACTCAGATCTTTTAAGTTATGAGAGACTGAGTGTAAAATTATATAAGCCCAGCATGTTGTTCAGTTGCGCAGCTTTCATTGAAGGATGAAAGGGGAAATGCAAAAGTTTATCTACTTTAAAAAGCTAATGTACATATGACATCTAGATCGTGTGTGTGTTTGCTTGGATCACTTTACAGGCAGATAAAAAAATGGCTTTGAATTTATCTAGGATTAACATTTCTACTTGGTATTTAAATGTTAGGAACTTAAAAGTTTTTCTTAGAAAATCGGATGGAATCAAAGAAGAAAGTATGATGTATGTATTTAAATTTGAGAGTTTTTCATGTCAGGACACGTAAAAACACTTAAAATTGCACTTGAATATTAATTAAAAAAATTAGGTCTACCTTACCTTTCCATTTTATTTTTTTCACTCATTTGGATGTCACTGCTCAGTCCCAACTTTAATATTCATTCTGGTGATGACCATAAATTTTTCAATATAATCCTCCATGGCCCTAATAGCATATTTCATTGAATTAAAAACTATGGCCAGTCACTTAGTAAATTTTTATTTTGAGTATTTGTATCCCTAAGTTATTCAAATGACAGATGGAATCTTTTTTTCCAAAAAGTTTGTTTGCAGTTTGATTTTATAAATTTTTATCTGAAAATGCATCAATGAGAATTGTTTGTATTACGACTGTTTCCTGAAAAATCTTTTAGATTTATGCTCCTTGACCATGGAGGAGGAGCCAGCTGTCTGCATCACTAAAGGTCTGCTTCAGCCAATCCTCTATTTTGACTCACCAAAGTGTCTTTGAATATGGTCAGAATAGGCAGGGGTATATATTAAAGCTTGATGTATGCACCAAATGAGGAGCAATTAACAATGAAAAAGGTTAAGAATTGACCTTTTATAAGCAGGGTTGTGTCACAGAAGTCCAGTATAAGGCATCCTATTGGTTTTCTTTTTTTTTTCAATGAACCAACTAACAAGATAGTGCTTTAATGAGCCGTAAGCTTTAGAACTGCAAGCAAAATTCAAATTTGTTTTTCAACAGCAATTTACAGTATCTAGAGAAACATGCACTATAGTGGCTCGCTTATGCCTAATCTCAACAAAGCATTTTGCACCTTTTTTAAATTTATGCATCTAGAATCAAGCCATATGGAATCAGCTCTGAGAAGAAACACTTTCGACATAGGTTATTTAATCCTAGAATAATAAATTGAAAAGAGGAATGTATTTTGTCTGCCAAAAAAAGTTTGATTTCATTTGTGAATTAACATCCTTGACCTTCATATATCCTTCAAAAGCTAATCGAAAGTGGGTTAGCCATTATTTTAGCTGTGACTACATTCGCAGAAGTCAATTTTTTTTTCTAATTGAAATGCTCCTAAAAGTGGAATTGTTTTTAATAATTTATATCTTCTGTTTCTTTTCTATGTCATGACTCTCTGTTTTCCTTATATATAATGACTAATATGAAATGACTTTGAATTTTGAATGTTGTTCAGTCTGCTTTTTATGGAGTATATATACATCTGTGACATGCTAAATTTTATTTGTATTTTTTTCTTTTCAATTTGATAAAATTATTTTTTTCCTTATATAGTAACAGGGAGTATTAAATCCGTTTAAACTTTGATTTTTTTGAAATTTCACATTTTATTGTACGGCACACGTTGTTTTGAGAAAAAAAGACCCAATTTATCAACAATTTTTGTGTCATTTTACACATAGTTTAATGTATGTCATGTCTTTAATGAGTTGAATAACACACTTATTAATGACAAAAGGAAAACAAGGGAAAGGTGTGAAGAAAGAAAAAGGTTGTGACCTTTTCTTTACTGTTAAGCATATAAGTATGATTATCTTTTTATAATATTCTAAATACATGTAACAATAATTTAATTTATAAACTTATGCATTCAAACGTTCAGTCAAACCTTATGTTAACAGCAGATAATCATAAAATGAGGGATTTTTTTTTTAAGTGTGTCACAGAATAAGTTTTTTACCAGACATTTCTCTGTTTACAACTTAGTTGGGTTTTTTTTGTACCAGATTTATTCTTTGAAAGTGTTAAAATGAAACTCTTCCACAAAAATAACACTCAAGTTAAAATGATTTCTTTTGAAATAAGAGAATTTTGTTGTTTTGATTATTGTCAGACCTGAAAAAATACACGATTTGATACTTTTTTTCAATCATTTTTATATCTTTATGTTTTGTATTTTGGTATCTATACTCTAATGACTGCCATTTTAAAATCATTACAAAATGTGATAAAGTTTTAAAAATTGTTAACCTTGTCTTCCAGAGGTACAATCCAATAACAATTTGGGCATCCGCTTTGTTAGTGCTGAGTACAGTGTGCTAAGTGTTTTTAGCTTTTATATGTCTTAGGAATTTAAAATGTCACGCTTTTTACCAATAAAATAAACAAATCCCTTAAAATTGTGATGGGTTGTAAACAGTCTGAGGATTATGCATTGAAAAACAAATCCTCTTGGAGAGAATAATAAATATTAGGCAATTCAGTCACTCACAACTGTTTTGAGGTAGAGCCTTTAAAGACAGAAATTACTTATTTAATGATCATTTTGATAAATCTTTACATTATGATATTTAAAACCGGATTCTAATCTTTTACTCCCTAAAAGGGCAGAGTATTTGCCTTACGGTGGTACCAAAGCCTCAACATGTCAAAGCTGTGCCTTGTGCCTTATTTGTTCTGCCCATCTCGCATATATGCACAATTCTCAGTGCATCTCAACCCGTCACATTTTAAAGTAATTATTTGTAAGAGAATTATATGGCCAAATAGTGTAAAGCAAAGTGTTTCAAACTTTTTCCTCTGCATTTATTTTTGCAAATCGGTTGTAAAAGAAGCCTTACTTGTATGATTAGAGCGATCATTGCCCAGCTTTATACTGGCTACTGCCAAGATTTGCTTAAGGTCATACTAAATCAAAATAATAGAATTTAAAAAAAAAAAAATTTTTGTAACACTACTCTTACATGTCATCAAGGTTTCATTTAACCTTTTTAGGGCTAGGTTTATCTTTAATTATATGACTGACACAAATAGTATTTTTTGTAATTGAAACATTAGTCTTTGCTAAACCTGACAAGATAGCTGACCATATGATGCATTAGATCTGCCTACCTTATCTTTTCCATGGCATATTATGAGAACTATCTGTGGTGAGTGTTTCCTTTGATGTTGTGAGCAGAAGGTTGGAAGGGCATGTGCAGTTAGATAAAGTATGTGTGTCACTGTTTGCATCATGTTGTAAAGGCAATGTGAGGCAAATGGAAAAAGGATGGCAGATGATAATGTAATATGCAGATTTTTTCTTACTTCTTGATGGCTCTGTTTGCTAACTTTGTGACTGGATATCAGTTATCATCCCATCTTGGTTGATAACATTTCTTGGTAATTTTACTTTCACATAGACACACAAAATAACTTTGAAAAAAAAAATTAAGAAGCTGAATTAAAAATACCAACAACAGAAAAAAAAAGTTTACTGGTAACATTTTAAATGTTGTAAGTCTTGTCTGTTTAGGTCAGAATCAAGGGAAATAACTCAATACGTTTTTCTTATCATCATGCTCGTCTAGGTGGTAAAAACAGTTTGCAGATTAGGTGATATTAGGTGCTGACCACTGTGTTTCAAAACTTTGGTATATATGGAGAGAAAGAGAGAAATCAAGTGGATACAACTAACTAGTCAATCAATGGTCAGTGGCTGACCTATACCTTACTAGCCAGGTTATGTGATGTGAAGGCCTGTTATTGTAACTAGTCTTAGTAATTCTGTTTAATTTTAGGGTATTAGGTTAGGGGGTGGGGGGGGGGTGAAAAGGAGATGAACTTTTTTACTTGCATTACTTTGTATCTCACCTGCATAACTATTTATTTTAATATACAATTTTTTTTTTTCACCTCTCTGCACTTTTCTATAGGCTTGAGCTTTAAGCTTAGACACCAAGCAGTCCATACTGTCAAAATCTTAGGAAGTTTCAAAAGACGCTCTAATTTTTGGATGTTCTAACACAGTCAGGATAAGCTTGACTCGGGTGAAACCTATAGATCAATATTATTTTTTGTAGTAAATGCTGCATGGTCCACTTCATTAAAGTCAAACACGCATCATCTACTGTGACAACTTTTTTTTAAATGTGAGATGAAAAGTAAAGTGCATGCAATCTTTACCATTACCTGTGGAATATCAATGCAGGCTGAGTGATTTTGTTAGCTTCTATCTTCTCATCAGAGATCTTTTCATCATCCCAACCTCATGTTTTTGTACTGTTTGATATTATGCTGGACTGAAAATCCTTGATCAAGTTCTTGAAGAAGAAGATATCCAATTTTAAAATTACAGAATGTTTAGAGCATGTTTCATGTCGATTTTTTGCTTTTTCTTTTTTTAGAATTTGAAATATATGCTCTAAAGGTAGATTTACAAACGTAACACATAATACACAATTTCAGCAGTGTTATTTCAGTAAGGAATTGTGTAATATGCATATATATTGATTTATAACTTCTGCCAAATTTGATATAGGGCATTACTGTTGTATCCAACAAGTGTTTTACATGAGGCAAGGTTCTATTGTCTATCACATTTATCTTTTGAATATGGGCGAGTATATTTAAAATTATTTCCAATATCAATCAATTTAATTAGCTTGGATTTTTTTGCTGTGTATTGGGGGCATTATTTTTCTGTAAGTCATCATTATGTTATTTTCGCTAATAAAATTCAGTCATGATTAATGAATTTTTTTTTGTACATTTGATCCTTACATTTACAAGTTTATGTACAGTGCACTCCTGATAGATTGACATATAAAGGTCTAAAATTTCTATGTCGATGTAAGCAAAAGTGGATAAAAAGATGTCTCTTTTAATTCAAATACCCTTTTTTAAATGACACTACATGTACATTACATGAACTTTAAACTCGGGGTTTTATACTTAAGGAAAAGCAAATATTAGTGTCTTGTAAACTTTCGCTTACTTCCTTTGTTTTGAAAAATTCAATGAGTACATGTGGCTTTCCTTTTGCACATGCACAGTCTCTCCATCCCCTCCTCCCCTAGATCTAGATTCAACCTGTGAGCTCTGTGCAGGCTTTTGTTGTACTGCAGGCCTGATAAGTGCTAGCCTAGTCCTGACTGACTGACTGTGCATCACTCCCTTACATGGAGTTAAACCGTTTAAGGCCCCAACACACCTACCAATACCTGTGAATCATTGAATGTGATACACTACACTACAGGCCCAATGCTCGCACCACAGTTCACCCCCCCCCCCCCCCTTTTCACCCTCTCCTCACCTTTATCATCCCACCACACCTCTAGTCACAGCAACAAAGGTACGGGTACAAAGGAGTTGCCTCATGCTTTGCAATGTAACACACTAGCATGAAACATTCTGAGAGAGACCAAGACGTGAATGAGATCTTTTCCTGTCACTGGGCCTCTTTTGCCAGGTTACATGTTGATTTAAGAGAAAAGTAAAGAGAGAGTTTCGATATAGAGAACTTTAATTGCAGACAGCAAATAGGGAAAAAATTTGGAATTGATAATGCATGTCATTATAAAAAAAAATTCGATAGAGGCAAGGTCAATATAAATGTTGTGCACTGTGCATGTAATTTTTATTTCTGTTCCACATCTGCTCAAAGGAATTCTTTGCTATTGACCACCACATAATGACATATTCATATATTCCTTTCAAAAATTTAGTCAATTTAAGGATAAGATAGAAGGTATTGCAAGTCTTTTAATTTTATGAAGGAATAAAAACATAGTTGGCATTAGCATGTTTTAAGGTGTACTTTTGTGCTGCAAATGCAATTTCAAAATAATAATTGTGATAACAGACAAGTCCCCAAAGTAATGCTCTTAAGTCATGAAGATCAAGCTTTAGATGTACAATGCAGATTAGATGATTGGAGTACATTGAGCCCAATTGTCGGGGAAATTATGAAAACAATTCTCAGAGAAGAACACTCATGTGGAGAGACAGAAAAAAAAACAAGAAAGTGCGCCTTGATATGCATAAAAGACGCTGAGAATTTTAACTGCTCCCCCCTAGTTTATATTTAAACATGAGTTTATTATAGTGGATATGAGCACTAGGCAAAGAAATATATTTTCACTGTCAGCAATTTATCTTAAATTTCTGATGTGAGTAAATAGTAGATAGCTCAACATTATTTTTTTTTCTCCCAAATCTAGAGTTTATGGAATTTTATGAAAGCTTGTGAAGAATTTCAATAAATCAGTCCTTACTAGAAGACAAGCTCATTTTGTTTCCAACATGATAATACAAGCCTTAACAAAAAGAATATGATTTTGATAATATGAGGTAGTCCTTAATTTTGACTGGAAAATATTGCTTTACAGATTTGTTTCTTCTCCTGATGGTAAAATATAGACTTTTACCTCTTTGGTCGTGTCACTATGACAATGACAAACACCAGACTGATATTTGACCAAAACAGGTCTCATACAAAGGCTCTTGCCGAAGGTGGGTTGTGGTTTTACAAAAAATATGAAATCTTAAGAAAAATGAGGCACCTGAGTGTGTGACGCATAGCTTCAATTACATTTATAGACTAAGTGTTGTATTGATTAATTTACCTTCTTGCAAAGGACTTGCAATACTTGATTTACACTTTTGTTTTGCCGGCTTTTAGCCCCATTTTTTTTAAAACATTATCCATTGGAAGGACAAAAAAAAGAGAGAAAATGTTGACTATTTTAGATGTTAGTGATGGGCTGATATTTTTACTTGTAATGTAATCAGTGGAAAGCATTTATGCTAGATATGTTTTTTACAGTGCTTTTGTGTTACAGAATTAATGATATGCATTTGAGCCCTTGCATATTTTTTTTTGCGCTGTAATATTGCTTCCTCATTTACATGATCAGTGGTAGCATTATTAAAATATTATATTGAAAGTCATTGATGCACTAATTAAGCACATTTTATGGCAAAAAAATATTGCCTTTTTTTTTTCATTGAAATGTTTACCCTCTATTATTTTCATGGTAGATCATATACTAAACTGCAACAAAGTCACTGGATAAGCTCATCTTGGTACTCTTTGTCTTATGATGAGTTGAATAAAATGCGAAATTCATATGATGCTGTCTTATCTCTTATGGAGCTTAACAACAAAGAGCACTAGGTGCCTTAACATCACATTATTCACACTGATTTATTGTGTTGCAGAGAGTTCTAGCTCGTCTCTTAGGGAAATTTTAGGATCCGAAGGATATTTATAACAAAAAATGCTCATGTCTTTTCAGAGCAGGTTTAACTATGAGAAATGAGAAACATTCATCATTTAAATATAAGCACCTTTGAAGGTGATAAGAGTGACATAAGACTTTTATTTGTTTGCTAGACATTTTATTCAAAAGAATAAATTCCGAGGGCTGACATTCAGGATTCATACATAGGTCTATCCTTGCAAAATTTTCAATTGAAAACCGTAAAATTTGAAGGAAAAGTATGTTTTTTCTCATATATGGAAAAATTTTATAGACCATGTAAACCATACATTTACACACTCATTGTACAAAGCATCATCATAGTTTTAAGGTAAAAATATTCAGTATGGAAAGGATTGAAGAAAAAATAAGATCAGTAAGGAATAAAGGACTTCTGACTCACAAATGAATATTACATTATATGAAAATGTAATATAGGAATATAAGCATCTTTAGAGTGTTCTTGTTTTCTCTTCTATATTGAAACCATTTGCCCTATCAGCATGCTGCAAGGTTGACCCATTATCTTACTTAAGGAGGAGTGAAACGACAAACCTTGGTCATTTTTAAATAAGGTTTTATTATTTTATCACACTTCTCCTTTAATAAGGCCGAGAGGGACTCTGGAGATGGGAACAATATGACATAAAAATGACGTCGCGAAAGCTGAAATTTCACTGCAAATCACCTATTTGGTAAATTAGCAAATTGTTTAAGGTTATATGCAATCTAAATCAGTGCAGGTAATATCCAAAAATCTTAATGGAAATCGGATCCTTCTTTAATTCTCTCTCTCTCTCTCTCTCTCTCTCTCTCTCTCTCTCTCTCTCTCTCTCTCTCTCTCTCTCTCTCTCTCTCTCTCTCTCTCTCTCACACACACACACACACAAAGATGTTATCTTTCAGTAAACACAGGCCAACATCTTCTGCATCTACCGGTTAGAACACACTATAAATGAATTATATACAGTGGAATCAAATAGAAATAACTTTTGAAAATCTACAGCTAAAAATGGCACTACTCAGAACGCACACAACAAAATGAGTAAAAGCTGACACTCTAAGGGGGTCGGGCCATTTTTTTTTTAACCACGCCAGGATTCGAACCCACACCCTCATCTCTTGATGAATTGCTGATCCAGGCGCTATACCACTTCTCCAACTGGTCTTGCGATGGTTAGAGTACTTTTAATCTTTATGAAGGAACCTCTCATTTCTCCTGCTCCAGATCCACCGTGAACTGTTTTCGGATGGATCCGATATCAGGCCTTAGTCTTGTGTCTTTGATTATACTGTGGTGACTGTCCCATTCTGTAAAGTCTGATGATGCGTCACAACCGTCTAATAGGATTTTTTTCTTTTGTTGTCCTCATTGGCCTTCCATGCCATGACTTAGCGCCTCCCTCTGTTATAAATATCAACGCATTGATTTTAGGGAGGGTAGTCTCTCTTTTAGCCGTGCTTATGATTGCGGCATGTTCCTGAAGGACTCTTTTATGCCTCCATGTGTATCGCCCCTGTGAGAGGGCGATTGTGCAAGAGCCCAAGGCATGCTCTGCGGTCTGCCTTGGCATAGCGGGCATGTGGGGTCCTCTTTCTTTCCCTACCGTACCAGATTTGCGTTTGAGGGCAGGAGATCGTGCACTGATCCTTTGAGAAAGCTGATCTGAAGCGGCGCCATGTACCAGATATCATTCCATGTGAGGGATTTCTGCATGCAGGGCATTATCCCAATTAAGTCCATTGTCCCTGTTGTGGTTGCTGGACTGCTTTCTGAACCCTTCTGGAATCTCCATTGAGCTGTATCTCATTGATGACCATGTCTCTTTTCTCTTTTCCTTCTGCTTTTGACCATCACTTTGCTGTAGATGATCCCAGCTTTTTGCGGTCAGTTTGAGTTTGCCCAATCACTTCTTCAATCTTAAGGCATTCTTTGGCCTGGTCTATGGCTTCGACAACTTTCCATTTCCTACCAGTTTTTTGTGGTCGGTTGTAGTGTCTTCACAACCGGGTCCTCGGAATCTTCTAGCATAGAGAAGCCTGGCTTTGCCACATTTATACTCTTCCAAGATGGATTTTAGTTGGTCTCACCTTTACGGCATTGCCACATCTGTTAGATCTGAAGGTACCCCTTACTGGTGAACTTATTGATCTTAGCTTCCGAATTAGCATAAACTGTAAGCATCACACTTTCAATTTACCCGGAAGGCCACATCTATTGATGGCTAGCAGGCTTTCGGTAGCAAGTTCTTTTGTTTCTAGTCCTCTTTTGGTATCTTTCATGGATGAATCGTACCATCTCTCAAGGCTCTTAACTGGTTCTTGACTGATCGTTGGTATCTGCTGATTGGCAACTGTGAATGTCGTCGTCGCATCTATCTTGCCTTTCTTTACTGAGAGACCGCTAGTTTTCTTTTGTTTGAATATCATCCTGCACCACACCATTACGACGTCGAGGCTCTCTAGCATTCGGCGTGTTTCGTCTTCATTTGAGCAGATTATGGTGGTATCATCCTTGAATGCTTTCAATGGGGGCATGTACCAACCACCACCTAGATTAGCCTGGCCTGCGCTATATTCTGCTGCTTTCAAGATGACTTTGATAGCCATGATGAACAGGATTGGGGATATGGTACAGCCCATGGCGATTCCAATTTCCAAGTTGATCCAGTCTGCGGTGTAGCTATTAGTGGAGGACCTCATCCGGAAACCGTTGAAATATCATCTAGCATCATTTGTCTATCCTCCGGAACATGGTCGATCCTCAGAGCTAGCTGAATCATTTGGTGTGGTACCGATCCGTAAGCATTTGCTAGGTCCAACCAAATGACGTCGAGGTTAAGTTTCCCCGATTTAGCCCTTTGAACAGCTTTCCAAATCATCGTTGCATGTTCTAAGCAACCAGAAACTCCGAGGATACCTCCTTTCTGGACCGAGGTATTTACGTACCCATTTTCAGTGAGATGTTTTGTTAAGCGGGATGCAATGACTGAGAAGAATATCGTTCCTTCTATGTTCAACAGCGATATTGGTCGAAACTGATTTATTTCAGTCGAGTTTTGCTCCTTGGGTATATAAACTCAATCAGCAGACATCCACTGCTCGCTGATCTTGAGGTTGCTGCATGCTCCTCGGAGAATTTTGTGCAGCCGCTTTAGAATGTTTGGACATCTTTTATAGAGTAGATATAAGGCACGCCATTGGACTCTGGAGCTGACTTGGCTCTCGCTTTTTGCACTACTGCATTCATTTCTTTCAAGCTTGGTGGTTTGCTATTGAATTCTTCTCCGGGAACAGCTGGCCACACCAGACCTGCAGATTCACTTAGAGGTATTTATCTATTTGGGTCAGAGTATGTTTTCCTCAGGTGGGTCTCCAGCTGTTCTTTCTGTACTGAAAAGGAACCTGATCTTGGTTGTTGGATGAGTTGTCTTGCAAATTAAAATGAGCCTTTGCGGAAGCGTTCTTGCTTCTTTTCCTTTTGACTTCCTCTCTTCCTTGCGGATTCAGCTCTGCTCAGTGCTGAGTGTCTCGCCTTCAAACCTCGCCAAAGTTCCTGCAGCCCCCTTTTCTCTTCTTCAAATGCTGATTTCATATGTTTCCTTAATTTTTTCTTCTGCTTTCACACGGTTTCCATCTCACGTTGCCTTCTACTTTTTTTGGGTTATCTTCTGGCTTGATGTTGTTTAGCCCCGAAGGTGTTAATACATGTCTGGTAGATAATGTCACAAAAAGTGGTAAGTTTGTGCTCCAAAGTGCTGTTCCCGATGAGCTTGTCCAGTTGTAGGACTATTTTGCTACCCAGAGCTTCCCATTGTTCTTTTACGCTCGCTGGTGGAAAATTGATCTTCTGGCGTTTAGCGTTGATGAGCTGTCGGAATTCTTAATCTGACTCCTCAGCACTGTGGTTTTGAACTTGGCTTTGGTTTTCCGACGTCTTACCCGCCTGGCAGTGCGCTGCTTTTGATTCGTCGAAGCATTCAAGCAGCCCATTTTAACTCTGTGGATCTTCATCCCGCTTTCGGTGGTAAATCTTCTGCCACATACACAAGGGTAGTCCATTTCCAATTTATTCTGTTGTTCTGATCTCGTAGTCCTTTAGGCGTTTACAGTCGTGATCAATTTGTCACCTATTGATCCATCACTATCTACCTCTTTCGGTGGATAATGGGAGCACTGCTTCTACTACTACTACTACTACTACTACTACTACTACTACTACTACTACTACTACTACTACTACTACTACTACTACTACTACTACTACTACTACTACTACTACTGCTGCTGCTGCTGCTGCTGCTGCTACTACTACTACTACTACTGCTGCTGCTGCTGCTATATATATATATATATATATATATAAAATATAATTTTCACAGATTATTATTATTATTATTATTATTATTATTATTATTATTATTATTATTATTATTATTATTATTATTATTATTATTTCGTCGAAACAGATAGTCTTATGCATGTAACTGATGTATTCTCTGAAATATCTGGCTAACCTTTTGTCTGTAAATCAGTACCGTACGTGTATTTCTTCGTCGTTTTTTTTTTTGTATTTTTTGCAACAAAACTTAATAAATCACTTGCTTGGTCAGTTTCAAATGGACAAGCATCTGCTATATTTCATCTTGCGTTTAAAATAAAACTTAACGGGTAATTTTTCTATGGATTTCTGATTTATTAAACAACCAATGCAGAAAAGTATCAGAGGACGTATCACAAATTTGGGAACGGAAGGACGTGTATTACACACTTTCACTGTACCATCCAAAAGAAAGTCTATAAGCTTATTGCCTTTACGAACTGGAGAATCTTTGGAAAATAAGTTGTAACGAGTGATCTTTTCTTGGTTATCAAATCTGGCCAAGTAGTTTGCTTATCAGCTATTTTCATAGCCCTTTAGGCTAAACATTTTTCTGAGGCTAGAGTTTTTCATTTAAATTTTTTTTTTGTTTGAGATTTAGTTAAAACCAAGATCTATACCTATTAGTATCTGAATCTAGACGTTTCTAGGCATTACTTGAAGCTCTAGATTAGAAACAGAGCCAAGATTGCGAAAGGTAATGACCTCGATCAAAAACTCGATCTAGACTTGATCTATCTAGAATCTAGTTCTAGATCTAGATCTAGATCTAGATCTAGATCTATGTAAAAAAGCAAAGGATTCTAGATTTAATTCTAATCTAGATAACCTTAGATCTATAGCTAGGGCCTAATTTATAACATATATCGAAAATTATTTGACTATCAAAGCTATCTCTAGATCTAGATCTAGATCCTATAAATATCAGTTTATAAATCTAGAGTCTAGATCTAGAAGTTGGATTTTTGAAAAATGAAGAATTAAGTAGGCCCCTATACATGGAATCTAATTCTAGATTAGGTTATTAATCTAGTATCGAATCAAAATTTACGCAGCAAAATTACACATGGTATTTAGATCTAGATCTAGATTAGCAAGTAAATTTGTCGACTATATTGGATCAAAGCTTTGAAAACTCAGGCTTATATTGATGTTAAAAACAACCAAAAACAAATATTTATTTTAAGTGAAGAGGAGGCTTTCTTTTCTCCAATATTGATACAATCAGTGAATTATAAGCCTAATACCACCTTGGTGTGCTTGACTTGACCTAAACAACAGTCTAGATTATTTTTGAAGTTTGTATGCATGTCTTTAGAGGATTCGTCTTTGTTTCATGTGAATTAACTTGGTTCTTTAGTGCTCATTTTACTCTTCCTAGACTAGATCTAGATCTACTGTACTGATTTGGACGAAGTCATGACACATCTATCTTTTTGTTTGCATTTTAAATAAATTTTTGATGTTATTTATTTAACGGTTTAAGTTTACTTTAAAACCATTGTATGATTGTTAAAATCTCTGGGTTTTTTTTTTATAGGCCTATCCTATAAGGCCTTAACTCCTACAACGCGATCAGCCACTGCCAGAGGCTGGAAGACTAGCAGGATTTGCGACTGGCCACTGTCAGCGTTCGCCGCACTACGTCAGTTAAAGTGTCTAAATATTTGTTATAGACGACAATTGCGAAAGGCACTCTTCAGGATAGAAAAAGGACTACACTAAATTATTTACATTTAGCAATGTATGTATGGGTCTTGAGAGCAGGTGAACATTCAGTGGGCTTTCTAAACTTCTTTCTATTGTCGAAACTGTCTTGAAGTTGTCTTGTAGTTTTGGCTAGTCAAAGGCCTACATGTTTTACTGCTAATTAAACGAGGGAATTTTCATCATAGATTCAAGATGATTTACTCTACAGTCTTACAGATTCAATTTACACACCAAAGAGGGCTTCGTTTGATCGGGACCATAGAAAAAGATTGGGCTTGGTTTTTGCTTGGGGTTACACAAAGAAGAAAAATTAATTTATTTCAGCTCTGTCTCTTATCTAACTTATTCCCCTTCTCAGGGCTTTCTTTTTGTTTCTTCTATGTAAAAAGACGTTTGTACTTAAAAGGAACTCTTTCCCTGGTCAAAAGCAGAAGAGACAGATGTATCTAGATCTAAATCTAGATTCGGAACATGACCTAGATCTAAGTCTAGATCTTGATTTTGATCTAGTAATAGGGATCAATCTAAGTCTAGCTTAGACTCTGACTGAGCACTGCCTCTTCAAGTCTAGATCTAGTCCTAATCCAGAGCAATGAACAAGTAGAGGGTGTGACACTTCGACAAGAGCCAGAGATAAACAGTTAGGGAGAGAGGTAGTAGGCCTATTTATTGTTGGGGGACGTAGCACATCTAACACAATTCGCTACATTAGGTTATACAAAACTTTATCTCATTTTCATAATTTTTACTCTTCAGCAAAGAAAATTTATCAGACACATGGGTGATAATTGCTTATTCATATAAAAAAATGAATAGACTCTGTGTTTACTTTCTGTATTTTTTAGTTTCTCCAAAATATCATATATTATTATTTTTTTACTGTTCAATACTGTCTAGTGGTTTTCATTATAATACAAATGTTTTCAGTCTCTCAAAATGCACTTATAACCAGCATTATCATTAACTTCAAGTTATTACCTTTAATTTGATAATTTGTCACAGTTGCTTTGGAGACAGTTGTAAAAAGCCACAATTTTACGCAAGATACCCCCCAATAATTTGCTCCGCTAAAAAATTCTGCGGAAACTCCCAAAAAATTCTGCGCTCAAAGAGTTAAGGTAGTTGCAATTAGAGACAAATTTAATTTAGTAGAATAATTAACATGTACTTGATGTCCAACCTTATCATGCTCGACTGTAGTTTCTGATGTATAAAATTTAGATCTTAATATCTTTATAGTCTAGATCAGACAAGGATTGAGATTTAGATAAGATCTAAGTTCTTAAGCCTTTTAATTCTAGATTAAATCTAGATGTAGAGTCTAAGAATGCAGAAGATGTAAACTTATGGGCCCACTTTATTATAATGTCTGAAGGAATTGGTGTTATTTCCCCTGTACAGAAATTTTCTGGGACATCTGTCTTAGTATGAAACAATCTTTTTTTATTTATATTTTCTTTTTTGCATTTAGCTATCTTAAAGAACAAGAATAAGTATGATGGTGTTATTGTTGCAAGTGCACTTGTAAAAGTCGCATATATTTTTTTATACATTTTTTTTAATTTAATTCACTGTGAATTGGATATATATATATATAGCTCTACTTATAACTGTTAATTTGCTTTCAATTCCTCAGGAAACAGGTAAAAGTGCAGTTCAGGCCACAATCAAGATTGAGAATAAAGTCCGAAATGACAACCTAGCCAGAGTACAAATTTTATAGATTAAAATCTATAAGAGAAGGCAACTGAAATGAAAAGGATATTTAATAAAAACTTAGTCTAAATTCAGACTCTGCACAAGGATCAAAGATCGGCATGGATTTCCATGAGTTGATGCATGTGGCAGCATCAAAACAACAGGCCACTATGAAAAAAGCAGTAAGTTATTGCATTTATTTTATGAAATTTTCGGTCACCAGTCAATATTCATCACACTTCACAGATTTCAGTTTGAAGCTGTACACACATCATTTATTAGTCATGATCCAGGGCACCTAACACAAATGACCTATAGCAAGAGCCTTTGAAAAATAGAAATTAATTATTTGATCATCCTTTTTGGATGCTGCCTTGGTGTGCCACACTTAATCTACCTAACTTTGGAAACATTGTCTTTTATTTAGATTTGACTGGTTTTTCATCCTCTCACATAAAATTATTGAGTAATAAATTCATAGGGAGAGAGTAATCATAGTTGAATGTTGTTTTGTAGATTTTTTTTGCCTTATGAATTTAGGGCAAAGTGATGAAGTAGAACCAAGGGCCATAGATGTGGTTTTAAAGATTCAAATTTGTCAAAAGAGAGAAACCTGTTTGTCAAAGCTGCTTTCACCATTTTAAAATACTGGATTGTTCTAAAAAATGTTTGAGCACGCACTTCCTCTTTGAGTATTGTATGTTTTGGTTGAAATATTATGAAGTGTTCCATTGCACAAGCCATTTCAAAGATTTCTAGTCTCATCTCTTAATTGGCTCGAGGGAGGTGATTTTTTTAACTTGTGGCTGATTCACCTTAGCTGTCTCACAACTACAAAAATAAAGCAATGATGGTGCCTTAGAGTAGATTTTGTTGCAAGTTAGGCTGTGTTAAGTAATTATTCCTGAAGGTTGAGGAGACGTTATTCTTGGCTGTTATATCCTCCAACTATCTAGACGCACTCAAACTGCAAAGTTTTAATATTTTTTTTTCAGTCTCTCTGGATTGAGAGAACTTTTTGTTTTTGAAAAAAAAAATTTAATAAACTTAAATTATCCATGAAATAAATCAGGAATGCAGTCAAGAAGAAAACCAATCGATGCTTTATGCCTTGAGCCCCTGTTAGAAGAAATTCAAAACTGAAAGAGCGGCAAAAGAAATGAAACAATGGTAAATTTCAAATTAGCTAAAATTGGTAGTAACACCAATAGAATAATGCATTGGAATCTTTCAATAAGACCATGTAAGAATGATAACTCGTATTAAAGAGGTGGTCTTTATTCTATTGCCCTATTTTTTTATTTAGTTTAGACCGTTTTTTTAAACAAGCTATTTTAATACTAAAAAATATTGAAGCAATATTTCTTATCAACAGTTTTTTTATATACATTTTTTTTCAGAAAAAGAACCGCTACAGCCTAGATTTGCCTGCTCCAAAGAGAGAGGAAAAAAGCAAAGCCAAATCTGAGACAGTGCAGAAATTAATACAAGAAAAAGAAAAAGAAAAACAAAAAAGGGAACGTGAGCAACAAGAAAACGGTAACTTACGAGAAAAGAGAAAAATTGTAGGACATACTTATGCAGTGATATGTACTTCCTTTCCTAAGAAACTAAATATTCAAAAGTGTATTATGAGATTAGAACTCGGATATCTCTGATTCTACATATTAGGTGATGGAAACCAAGAGCACATATGTTATTCTTGAAATTGCTATAATCTTTATAAAAAGAAGTATTTTATTGTTTTATATTTGACTTTTGTACATTAGAATGAAATTTGAGATGGGATTATGAAATGATATGTTTTCTGTATCATTTTTTAGCTTTTTTCATGTGTGGGATCATTTTCTCTGACACAATCTTTTGTTGCTGTTGATATCAATCTATTACACGTTCTCTGATAAACCATGTCATTGTCCATTAATCTGTTTCCCTAGTTGTTGAAAAGGTCTGTCTTGTGAATTTCTCAATTCATTGGTCCGATCTAAAATATCTGTCTTCATGAACTGGCTGGAGATTTCGCATTGGATTTTCAACAAACAAGTCATTTGAAATATCTGTTCTTGAATTTAAATCCTTGCATACCACCCACTCTACTTCTCCCAGTTGTTTGATCAAGCCATTAATACCCTTTTCTTCTAATTCAATACTTTTAACATAGTCTCAAACAAAGGGGAAAATTCTTTTGCTGCATAAGGAAACATAAGACTGTTTATATCTTTTAGTTTGTGAGCAACACTCATAATAACTCAGGCAAACATGTTCCTTCAACAAAATTTAAACTAGATGCACATAGTTAATGAGCCTTTTTATGAATAAGCAAATTTTTTCTTCCTTGGAAAGGAGAAAAAAAATTCTGAGTATAACTCTTCCAGTTTGTCTTTTCTTTGGAACAGTTACAAGTTTCAGCAGAGATATATATTATATATATATATATATATATATACAGTTGAGTCCAAATAATTTGAATCCGGATAGTTTGAATTCTTGGATATTTCGAAGTCGTTCAATTTTACCGAATATTTCTCTATTAAACTTTATTAAAAAACATTGGTTAGTCCGAATTTTGAAATAAGGATATGGTTAATTCAAAGCGATTTTGGCGTGATTTTTTTTTATTCTGACGCATTGAAAGCACTTTTCCAGGCTTGTAAAACAAAGAACATGTAGATCTATGCTCGGTGCTGCAAGCGATTCTGGTCTGTGTGTGTGTGCCCACCTATGTTACAGGCAAGAGTCTGCAATAAAGCTACAAAAAGGAAAGGGGTTAGACCCACCCCACCCCCTGCACACTTGTATGACATTCCTGATCTGTCATCAACATTTTTTTGACTCTCTTTCTCTATGTATTCTGATAATTCGAATTTCGGATAATTTGAAGTCCTTTTTTTATCCAAATGACTGCGACTCGACTGTATATATATATATATATATATATAGAGAGAGAGAGAGAGAGAGAGAGTGTGTATGTGTCTGTTTACCAAGCGCAATGCCATTTTTGTCATTTATCTTTGACAATGAGACATAAGATGTTAGTATTGTTAATTAAGTGTGAATATTACCTTGTCCCACAGATCTAAATAAAGCAGTGATCTTAATTGCATTGTTTCTGATGCAAAAAATACTGCTCTTTTATGTAACCCTAATAGTGTTTTTTTTTTTACTTAAGTATTAACTGGGAATGCTATCCTTTTTCATTCAGGTTGCCATAGCAATGAATTGGGAATAATGAATATTTCCATGTGACTTAGCTTAATTAATTATTACTTTTTTCATTGATAGAACAGTTTTATTTCGTCAGTTTCTAACAGTTCATGAAGATAAAAACAAAATTGGTGCTATTTGTGTCCTCCAGAAATTACATTTTAGACAGCAATCTTGCATAACACTGTACGAAATCATACGTTTTAACTATTGTTTTATGGTGTAATATTATTTGCTTTCTGTCTAAGAACTTCTAGTTGAATTTAAGAAAAAAGATGTAATTAAATGTTCTGCTTAAAGGAAGATATTCTCAAATGCCTACTTTTTTTGTGCTTTGCTTTAATTTTTTTATGGAGCTGGCAGATTGGGGAACTTTATGTCTTAAGATTGAAATTTGTGTGTACAATTAATTTGGCGTTTTAAAATTTCATTACAGAGCGAAGAAAAATAGAGGAGAGAGAGAGGCAGGAAAAAGAAGAAATAGCCAGGAATAAATTCAGGATTCCCAAGAAGAAATCAGAGCCATTTGCATTGGAGAAAAGACAGCTGATTGACTCTCTGTTTGACGACACTGGAGAGGACTATCCTGAACAAGAAGGAAATACTGATACAGCCAAGAGGAAACACTCTGAAATGAAGGCCTTTTCTAGCCATTCGTCCTCTTCATTACCAAGTAACTCGTCAATACACAAAATATCACTGAAAGACTCTTCTCCTTGTGCCGCTGATAAAAAAGCATCGCGTTTAAGTTCCAAAGAATGCTATAGCAGTAACAAATCATCATCTTCATCAAAGCACTTAAATGGTTCATCATCATCTTCCAAACATAGGAGCAGTCACTCTTCATCTAAAGCCCATAAAGGGGAATCCTCCTCACATCATCATAGCTCAAAGAATACCTCAAACAATCATCAGAATTTAGATATTGCTTCAGCAAAAACAAATAAAGTATCAACATCTCTCAATGGTTCAAAAGACAATTCATCCTACAAAAATCCTATACCATTGAACAAGAACCATCTAAATCCCATTCAAGAGAGGCATGCTGAAAATCCTCAGCTTTCAGAAAAGGCAAAAATTCTTGCCCGACTTCAGGCAATCAAAGAGAGAACCAAAGCTGCCATTGAAATGGAGAATGAAGCAAAAGGAAAGCGTGTGAGAGGTGTTAAAACTCAAAGGAAAGGAAAAAATGAGGAAGTGAATGAAAAAGCTAAATCTGCAGAAATTGTGAAAGATGCCATTTCATCTGATGAAGAAAGTGGAAATGATATGCCATCAGCATTGGACATAATGCTGTCAGAGAGAAATGCCAAACTAGAAAAAGAGAAGATAGCACGCTTGGCCAAGCAGGCTTGGGAGAGAGCCACCAAAGGTGAAGTAGATAAATCAAGAGAGGATTCCAAAAGTCACAAAGTGAAAAAGCACATGTTAGAGAAAAGAAAAGACAAATCATCTAGTCGTATGGTAAAGCAAGATGATAAAATTAGCCCGTTTTCTGAAAGTTCAGCCTCCAAACAGGAAGCACAAAAGCAAAAAAAGCCAGTGATTGTCCGTCATGCAAACAATGCCCCACCTCCTATGGATTTTAAAGCTATTTTAGCTATAGCTGAGAAAAAATCCAAAGAGCCTTCAAATTCAACTGCTCTTCTTACTATACCAAAAAAGAAGAAAGAAGATGAGAGAAGGCCCATGACACAAGAAGAAAAAGACAGAATGGAACGAAGGAAAACAAAGGAATATCAAGATTGGCTCAAATTTGGTGGCAAGCAACCGAAGGACAACAGAAGGAGCAGTATCTCTGATGATGAAATTGGGGAGAAGAGGTCTCTTCCCTCACAAGGCAGCAATTTTGGCCCAAAATCTGTGGATTCATTAAAAGCTAAGTTTGTTGGCTCGAGCAGCACCACCAGTCATAGTCGAGAAAAATCAACAGGGGTGAAGCCTCTTGTAAAACAGTCCTCTCACTACCGCAGCATTCCTGTTAACGAAAATCTACTGGTATGTGGGCCTGTTAGTGAAGACAACGATGATGACAAAAGTGATAATGATATTGAAGCAGTGCAAGGTAACCCCTTTGACAGAATTATGAAACAAGTGCACAAGAAGCGACCAGCGTCACAGCATATGGGTAAGATTTTTTTTAACGAAATGTTTTTTTGTTCACTGTGGCTGAGAATGTTTCAAAATGCAGTGGAATCAAACCTGTATGAGTTAAAAAGAAATATATACGGTTACTAATAAACACTATAAAAGGACACACCCAGATTTAACAATTTAATTGTTGACATCACGGACCTAGAAACTTTTTAAGTGGCATTGAAGCCTGCATGTCTTGATATGATTTTGTTTTAATGAGCTAGTATAATAAATCTGTCTGGACTATAAACCTAATTAAAAAAAATGTTAAGTGCAACCCAATCCTAGTCCTTGTAAATGGAGTAATGACAAAATAGTCGTAAAATTTTCACAGTTTTAGTTTACATTTGGGTAACGGTATCACAAAATGAGTCTAGTTGTGGTCTTAGTTTGGCCAAATGAAAACTTAGTAAGACAGGTGGTGAAAAATGTAAACAAAAATTATAACTTCTCTGCTTTCATAGATGTTATACCTTGAAGAAAACCAAAACTTGTTTTTTGCAGCTTTTTTTCTAATCCAAATCAAGACATCCATCCATTTCGTGGTTAAGTCTAAGCTCTGCATTGAGACTCATTTTGTGAAATAACTGCATATATGTTTATAAATAAGACAAACATTTTTGCTAATATCCTACTTTTGACCACTATTGAGTATCAGTTTGACTTTATGCTGTACAATATTTTCTTACATCTGATTTAGTGAACAAAATGTAAACATGAGCCTTTTAAGTCAATTACAATAATTAGCATTTTTAGTAACTTTATGATGAGCAAAGAAAGAGGTGCGTATGTGAGATATGCAAACAATACAAGTATGAGTATTTGCCCAGATGTCCATCTAGATCATCCACATACTGATTTATTTGAAGATGCTGACCATGCCATGTCTGTCTTGAGGCATCACCTGTCTGCATGTCTTATTAGTCCTGAGAAAATGAGTGATTATTTTACTCAGCCAGGTTTAGATCGAGATTTATAGGTTGGGGATGCGAGTCTCACAAAGAGCAAGCATTTTTGAAGCCTTTTTGTAACCACCGTTGAGCACTATTTAAAATTTACCTTTCCAATACACTTTTTGCCCACCTGATATATCTAAAAGCTAGATCTTTTATTTTAGTGAACCCAAAATATAAAACCTGTTTCCAAAAGCACATAGATGAACTAAATCTCACTCTTGGCTTATGCCCCTTCAAAATTCTATCGATCTATTCAAACATTGTAAACCATTTTAAACTCAATATGGTCATTTTACTTGACTTTTAACTGCTCATTTATAAAGCTGGGCATTTACCTGTTCTTAATCACCAGAAAAGCTTTTTGGTGATATATATTGTAACAAGATTTTAGTTCAAAAGTTATTGCCTTGGTTTTAAAATGTAAAAATTTCAAGGTATCTTGTTTATCCTTTGATTTAGCGCTTAACACTCTGGTTCTAGGCGCAATAATTGTTATTATTATCACAAGGTGAAAACTCTTTTATGAACAGGACCCTGGTGTCACTTTGCCATGGCTGGATTGCATGTGTGTTTTAAATAGGTTTTTAAATGGTCTTGACATCTATCCTTTTATTTTAAGTGATCCAGTTATAGGCTTCCACCTATCTATATTTACCTAGAATCTAGATATCTTTATAATTCTAAACATAGAATCTTGACTTAGATCTTAAATCATTTTGAAATTCTAAGCCCAAAAGTAAAATCTATAGCTATCTTTTGGTTTGAGTCTGGCTGTTGCAAATATCTAGACTCCAGATCTAGAACCTATGTCCAAGAAACTTTGCTAGATTCTTTAATTAGATCTTACACCATAACATGTAGATCTACATCTATTCTAGACGGTTTTAGATCTGCCGCCGCATACAAAGTATGTGTAATTTCAGTTTCATTCCTACCATCTCTGTCAAATTGTTCTAACAGGAGGTAGCTTGCACTTTCGCCTTACACTTTTTAGAAGATAAAAATCACGTTTTAGCCTTCAACTTTCCAAAAACCCAATTTTTGTGAAAAAAGAATATTACCTCTCCAATCTTTAGGACAATTAACAACTTTATATCAAATTTGACATTCCTAGGTGGTCTAGAAATGCTTGTTTAGGCGGTCCTCATCTCTCACCAAGCTCTATTATTTAAAGATTATTATTATTGTTGTTTTTGTAACCATTATCATTATTATTGTTAAGATATATTGGGAATTTAATAAAAAAAAAAGAATGTTTCTAACTCATGGTGCAATTTTTAACTAATTAGGATTGACACATAGAATTATCTACTTTGCATATTATCACATTTCTTTAAGAGGACTGCTGCCAAGGCTTGTGAAATTTTTGGTGACTCAAGTGAAGCAATGCAATTTTCAAGTAGTATCAGCATAAAAAAAGGAAAAATCAAATGTATTTTTGCTGATCTATTTGATGTTGAATTTTACAATTTTTTGTTTTCATTTTATAGTATGTGCATTATCAGGATTTGATGTTTTAAATGCTTTCAGTTCATAACATGAAGGTTGATTCATTGCTTGGTGTCTCAGTAGTTCTAAAATACCAAATCATTCCTTACAGATGTTATTGGCTACGTATCATAAGATTTTGAAATTACGACTATGTTATTCCCATTTGAAATATGAGACATTGGTTTGTGGCACGGCTCAATACAAAAATCATAGTCATGCTATTGTTGATAAAATAAACTTTGTGTTTCCTTTTCAATTTTCTTCTATTAACATAGATTTGAAAATTGTTTCTTTAGTGAAACCATCTAAAAGAATGCGCATCGATTCAGAGGAAGAGGAGGAAGAAGACTCTGACATGGATGATTTCATTGATGATGGTGATGATCCTGCATTAGATGTTTCCAAGGAAATTCAATCACTGTTTGGATATAACCGAAATAAGTAAGTTCAAGCACTCTATGTAGTCTTTTTTATTCTTATATTAAATTTTAATCGCAGTCTTAACTCAACAAAATTTGTCTCAAAAGCTGTTTACCCTTTAAGGACCTGTCAGATATGCAATAATTTTTTGAGTTATTTTATTTCTTTACTGGTAGCACAGCTTATAGTGTGACACTATTGCAGTAGCAATTTATTGAAGCAGACATAATTTGGTGTCTACAGCTAGATGATCTTATGAGTGATTCTACCAGAAAATGTCCTAGAGTAGCAGTTGGTGCATTATTGAAGATAATGGGTAGTAGTGGCAGCAGTGCTTTGCCTAGTATTTTTGATAGTGATAATGGTTATGATGACAATAGCCAGCACCTGTACAACTGATTATGATAGCAGAAGCAGTTTTGAACAGTTAGTTTGAGTCATCATAGAACTGGGGTCAATGAAATCTAAATACCGCTTTGGAGTATAAATTGTGTTCCCAATAAACATGTTGGGGACATTTTTGACAAAAAAGATTATTAACAAAATTATATTTTTTTCAGATCTGTGTCGTTTTGTATCTATGCCAGAATGAAAATTGGTGTGTACAAATATATTTCATGAGAACTGTTTCGCATTGGCTTAAAAAAATGAGTCATTTCCCTCAACAATCTCTATTTTTGTTCTTAAGGTATAAGAATGAGAGAGAAGATGACCTGTCTGACATGGAGGCTAACTTTTCTACAGTAATGGCAGAGGAAAAAAGAAGTGCAAAATTGGGTCTGTTGGAAGATCTGGAGGATATAAGAATGGAGCAGGAAGAACTCCGTCGCAAGGCTGCTCTCAAGAAAAAGATGAGGAGGGCAAAATGAATACAACTCATTATTTTCTTTCAGCCATCGCCAGCTCCATCAGGTTAAGAATTGGAATTTGTGAACCAAGAGGAACTTATAGCTCAGGGACTTAATTATTCATATATCCTAGGAAAATGTTGTCATCTCTTGCACTCTATATAATTTTTTAAAAGTAGGCCAAAAAATCATTTATTATTAATATCTTGTAACAGGTGATGACACCTTACCTATATGATGCACTTCCTAGTGAAACGTTCTCTCATAAAATTTCACTTTTGTACTATTTTCAAATCATTTCAAAGCTCAATATGGAGATGCCTTAGTTTCACAATGAAGTGAGATTTAATGAATGAAATAGTGAAGTCAGTATGAATATATTCTTAGTAGAGGTACACAGCTTTCCTTAGATGATATAAATTTAACATTTTCGTCATGAATTCTTGATATATATATATTCCAATTCAAACTTAGTTGGAGTGATCATTGAAAATGGTGTCCAAGAGAAGTTCTGTGATAAAAATTAGTGTCTCTTTGCGACCTATAGTTTTCTTATTTTCTGCTCCCAAAGGATTAAACTTAAAAAAAAAAAAAAAGAAAAAAGATAAGAAGTGATTTAGATTGAAAGTACTTCTACAAGGTTGATTTTATCCATCTTCTTGTGGAAATGCTTTATTTCAAATCGACATTCCATACATGAATGTTGAAAAAATAACCTTGTGCTCTTTTGTATTTTAACATACAAACTTGTGAGCAATAAAATTTAAAAATAACAATTAATGTTTATTCTGGGTAATCTATGTAATTTTCATATTAAAGTCATCTTGCTTTCCTTTTTTCCCACCATGTGAGTTTTGACTGAAATTTTCAAAACTAGAAAAGTGTGTTTACAAAAGTCTGATATTTTACTTCAGTTGCAAAAAAAGTATAGAAAGCTGTTTTGCAAACTCGTGTCATAACACTACTGTTTAGAGTTTCCCCCTTGTTACATGGATTGGAATAAAAAATGAATTTTGTCAGAAACATTGATAAAGGACAGAAAGTGGGGGATAGTCTCTAAAAGTACATTCTACTAGTACTGCCATATTGAAACTAGTGGAAGATATTATTTAATTTTATTCCATTTGCATTGCAGTGACTTGAGTCAAGACATTACACTTGCACCTACTGGGCAGGTGCAATAATTGCCATTGTCTAACTCAGAACTTAAGATTCAAAATCTTCTTGAATCTTGACATGATTCGCTAACCACCCCAAATTTTCAAATTTTTTTACATATGTGACCTCAATTTCATTCCATAAGTTGTTTCTCCATTGTATATCTTACTTTGAAATCTGAGAATCAACTTATGTCAGCAAAATTCTTAATAGCCTTTTGATTCCAAGTTAATAATTAAAACAAATCACTTTATTGTCAGCCAAATATAAAGAATTTTGATTTGTCAGTGTCATTGAAACTGATGAAGAAGGGTTTTGATGTAACATATTTTTTTTGATGGTCTGATAATTTAGCACTAGAGTCTTTCATTGATTTGATTGCACTGTCTTACAATCTTAATTTTTTTAGCCATGTTCTTTCCTTTGTTTTAGTATGTTATCATTGCAATAATGTAATTTTTCAAATGTGCTCATGTAAATGCATTATTATAGACATCTATGATCTGCAATATATTTATTTGTTACTTGAAAGGCATCCTGAATATATGGGTGAGGTCAGCAGACTTGCTATCTTGTATTAATCAGCTCTTGGTGCTAATTGCAGTTACAATATACTAGATACCTCCTTTTCCCTCTCTGCAAAAATATGAATGACTAAGGGAGGAAATCGACTGAATACTAAATGAGTGGGGTGTTTTTTGGATAATGGCAGAGAGTTAATATGAGACATGATGCCTTGAATCTTGGCCCTTTTTTTTAAACATTTTAAATGAAGATGGATTAGTTGACAAATGCACATCTATGTTGTGTGAGAGTCTGGGAAGTGTTATAAACTAATGCCCAAAACATAAGTGTATACGTCTCAAAATCATCGATAAGAAGCTGAATATCACTTAAAAAATTATCATTCTTAAAGAGAACAATTCTTTTTCTTACTACCGCTACTTCAAAAAATCTGAAAGAAAATATTGACAACTTCATGCAATTTACATCACTAAAAAACTACAGGAAATACATTCTACTATATATCAACACCTTTAAAAATAATCTGTTGGTCGTCCAATTCGTTGGGATAGGGTGCTAAACTTATTTGTTTTATAAAATGTACCAGTTTGTCTATATATTAGTAGGGGTCTGAATTTTTTTCTTTTCTCTATAATATTTGTAATAAAGAACGGCTCCATTAAGTGTCAACAGGTCTGTCTTTGAGAAGGATCAGTTTTTTACACAATCAAATGAAAGAAATGTGTTTATCCAGAATGTTGTAAAAAACTAAAAGGCATTTAACATTTATGCCAATCTAAGATGATGGAAAGAGAGATGGACAGACAGACAGATTCTATTGTGTTAATCTTGAGGCATTAACAGAGGACACTTATTCTTTTTGCTTCATTCTTTCATTGCCTAAATACTATGGGTTAATCATTTTATGTGATGACTGGCTTTAGTGTATGTCTTTATATTTTATAATTGACATGTTTCCTTATTATTGGACATTTACATGCTTTTTGCCATAACAGATTAACAAAATACCAAATAAGCCCAATAATGAAGATGAAATGAGCCAATTTTTTTTAAAGACAGTCACAGATATTGCTTTCATCAACAAAAATATCTCTTGATAGTCTTGTCATTTACTGGCTTTTAAGTGAATTTAATTAAGCATGTAACATCAGCTAAGCACCAGAGCTAGGCCCATCCAGTATGCTACAGTATCTTTTACAAGCAGCTCTGTGCAACAGATGAAGAGGATTAATATACAGTATAATCCGCTTATATCGACATGCTGTTGGAAGAGGATTTTATGTCGATAAATAAAAATATACAGCCAAAGAGGAAAAAACAAGGGGAGGTAAGCGGTTACAAAACTATTATATATATGTGGTTGCTTCCCTTGATTTTTCCACCCGTTATCAAGAGGGGTGGGGGAATTTGTGTTCATTTTTATCAGTTTTCCCCCTTTTTTATTTTTTTTTTAAATAATTTTTTTTTTTGGCATGCCTTTATTTCAATTCAAATCAATTTAAAATAAATAAAACGACAGACATATGGTTGTATTGTAATAGAGAGGTTGTTAGGGATGTGTATGCAAGTGAATAGGGGTGGGGGTACATGTGTTATCTTCAGTTTAGCATTATTATATTAATGTGTTATTCTTTAAGGATAGACAAAAACAAACAAATAAAAAAGAATTGGGTGGAGGGGATCCTGTGCCTTCTTCATTACAATTTTTTGAAGAAATCTTTATGTCTGCTTTTTTGATTGGCTGGCTAGTTCATCAATAGCGTCTTCGGCAGACATTAGAAGAGTGAATAGTTTTTCTCCCTGCTCATGTTGGTGAGCATACTTGAGAAGTTGCTGTAGTGCAGCTTTCGCCTTGTCAGTTGAGACATCTGGCTCTGGGGTGCCCTCAGTCTCAGTCTCACAGGCCTCCTCATCCGACTCTGGCTCCTTTGTGCCTGAGATAGTGTTAACTATGTCGCTTATCGACATTTCCGCAGTAGTTTCAACGTCCATGTCGAAAGCAACATACTCCATGGTGAAACAAGATGATAATAAGACTAACAGTAATAGAGTAAGACTGTAACAGGCTTTGAATAAGTGCTGGACGGATCAGTATCGTGTCTTCACTCAACAATGAATAGTGAGAGAATGAATCAGAATAAACGAGAAGCTGTGCTGGCCTAGGTTTCTTTGTAATGTAATGATGGGCAAACAAGAGGGGAGGAGAATGGGATTGGGAGTACTGGTTGGTACCAAATCTAGCATCAGTCACAAGGCGCACACTAGGCCTACACACCAGCGCAAACTTTACTATAACAGCTCTTAGTCTTAAGGCCTGGTGGTTGAATGACTGCTTGCTGCGAGGGGAGAGGTGCTGACCGTGGCGCTACTAACTTGCCAACGACAATGTGATGGGGAGGTAGAGGGGGATGACAATGGCGGGAGACACGCACGTGTGCGGGGCATGTCCCCTGTAATATTAATCAATGGTAAACTAAAGCCTGGTGTGTCTATATAGGCCTATGGGCCTACTTGGCGGGCACGCCGAATAAAGAACTAATGTGTTGATTGTTATCACATTTCCCACCATGTGCGCTTCACTAGGTACGGATAGGAAGTACATATATGTCAAGCAGAATGGGCAGAAAAAAAGTCGATGTAAGAGAAATTATTAAGTAAAGATATAGAAGGAAAAATTCCGTAATTTGAAAATATGTCGACAAATCGACTGTTGATATAAGTGGATTATACTGTACTTACTTTTCCATGTTGAGGTATAAACATATGAAAATCCTTTAAAAAAATACACAAAAGCAAAACATGGATGCATTGGCATGGAATAAAATTTTAGCAAAGTAGTTTCCTTTTTTTGTTCTTTTCACTTTTAAAATGTGCCTCATTGATAAACTTTTCAAATAATTTTTTCTTACTCATCTTATTCTTAGTACTATATCTCAAGTTATTTTCTTCTTTGGTTGGACAGATTATGATATTTGAATGCTACACTTTGCCTTTTTTGAGTATTGTTTTAGTTTAAGCTTTTCCTTTCTTTTTTTTGTATTTTTAAAAATACTCAAAAAAGCCCAGTAAGGAGCACTCAAATTATTCCCAGACCCTCAGTCCCAAGTGAGGTAAGAGCTAATTTCCACTAAAATTTAAGTGGTTTTCCCAATATTTTTTCTTACTAGCACTGTGAAAAGTTTCACAAGTGTATGTTCTAATAATTTTAAAGATGTAAAAGTGCATCATATCATAGTCAAGTCTCTAAATTCAAGATATAAAAAGATGAGAACTATATCAAATAAAGTGGAATGGACTCATGTTCTTGATTTTATTTTTTTTTTTTTTAATTTTTGTTTATAAAAGAATGGACTCAAAGTCCTTGGTTCAAGGAAGTTTTCTCATTAATACTAATAGATATATTTTATTTTAAAAGCTGGAGAATCCATAGCTCTAAGATCAAAAAGCTTCTCACAGTTGCTTTAATCTAGCAGTTTTATGAAATTTCTTTTTCACATAACTTCCATAACTATTGAGCGATAAAGTCATAATTTCTTAGAACCAAAAGGTATTAGAGCAATAATAATGGGAAACCTAATTTCTATACCAATTTTAAGTTTTCGGTACTTTGAATAAATGCACATAGTGGTAAATCAGTTGTTTTTTTTATGTTCAAAAAGGTTTTAGTGTCAATTTCTTTTCAAAATTTAACATTGGACTGAGGTCTGAATATATAAACAAGTACTTTTTCCAATGTCATACGGTAGTGCTGCTTTGCGAAAATAACACGTTTTATTTCTCCTTTTATGGCTCTTTGCAGTGAATTGTGCTTTGTCCTTATCCCTCCTTAAATGTTAAAATTTGTAAATTCATGCTCATAAAGTTATGTGGTGTGGATAGAATAAAAGTACAGCAATTTTGCTGTGAAATGAACTTTGTATGTTTTTGTTATTTTTACTAGAATTCAAAGTGTTTCTTGCTGTTGTTAGTTTGATTTTGTAAATGGATTTGAATAATCATAGAAATAGTTACACGGAAAATTTAAATAGTACAGCTCACTCTGCTTGTATTGATCTCTGATAAATTAATTTTTCCTATTTAATTCTCAGATACTTACTTCTTATCAGTCACAGTGCATTTTTCAAAAGAATAAGAATATCTTTTTAAAATTTTAGTTGATTTTAGGCCCCCAATTATATCACTTAAACAGTAGATGACTGCAGTTATTTTTCAAGTGATTTTGAAAAGCTTTTTTCTGTTTCTGTTCATCACTTAACATGCAAGTAGAAAGTGCCACTGTACTTTTAGTTTTGCAGGTTGGTCTCTGAGCAGTGCAGAGTAGAGCAGAATGGCTCTGTTTACACTTTGCAGATAGCACTTTAATTGGTCTTAATTGTAAAATTGTATAACAGCCCATAGATCATATTTCAAAACATATCCTGTGGATGGTGGGAGAGATTCATTACATAAGTAATCAACATTTCTGCCCTTAGGATATAAAACTTTATTTCCAATGTTGTTACACTTTTTTTCTCAATTTATTTACGATAAAGTTTTTGTAAATTAAATCTTTTCGACTCCAGAGTGGAGTTTGATCTAGACTTGGGATTGATTCTGTGAGGCTCTCAATGAAGCCTGAAAATACATAGCTGCTTTTTTTTTTTAATTATTGCGCTTATATAATTGTTTGCAGATGAAATTAAAAAGATAAAGAAGGGTCATCACAAGCAAAAAGAGAAAGGTTGGGTTTTTATCACTGATGTGTTTATGGGTAGAAAAAGTTTTGAATTGTAGTCTCTAATGTAAAAAAAATAAGGCAGGGTAAAATGAAAAAAAAATCATTAATATATTAAATTATACATGTACCACAAGTGAAAAATTTTCCAAATATGTACAACTTGTACAGTGAAGTAATTTTAAGAAACTTGGATGGAAGTGAAGGACTCAAAGCGAATGGTGAAAATCTGAACAACCTAAGATATGCAGATGATACTTCTCTATTAGCAGGATCGGAAGAGGATTTACAAAGGCTTCTAAATATTGTTGTAGAAGAGAGTGAAAAGCTGGGATTGTCTCTAAATGTTAAAAAGACTGAATGTATGGTAGTATCTAAGAAGAAAAACAATCCAGAATGCAAGCTTTTTAGCAAGGGAGAACAAATCAGGCAAGTACAGAAATTCAAATACCTAGGATATACATTGACATCTGACGGTAAATGCAGGACTGAAATTAAGAAGAGAATAGCCATTGCAAAGGCCTCTTTCCAAAAAATGAGCACCATTCTTAAAAATAGAAATATATCATTTTCAACCAAATTGAAGGTTTTGAAAACATATGTGTGGTCTATACTTTTATATGGATGCGAAACTTGGACAATAACTGCAGGAACCAAGAAAAATTTAGAGGCAGCGGAAATGTGGTTCTACAGGAGAATGTTAAGAATATCATGGAAAGAAAAGAGGACAAACGAATCGATATTAGAAGTAACGAACCAAGAGAGATCCCTCATTAAAACAATAAGGAAAAGGCAACTGAAATTTTTAGGCCACATATGTCGCCATAAGGGACTGGAATTTTTATCTCTTACAAGCAAGATAGAAGGTACAAGAAGCAGAGGTAGACAAAGGATTACATTTCTTGATAGCTTGAGCTCTTTTGTGACAGGAAACAACAAAGACAACATAGCCTTACTGCGGATGACGGAAGGTAGGGACTGGTGGAGAATCATGATCGCCGATGTCTGTTCCAGACAGGGCATTTGAGAAGAAGAATGTACAGCGTGTATTCAAAACTAATTTTGTAAACTCTTTTTCATCAATACTATTCGGCCGATAGTGCTTAAGAAGCCAAAATGTCAATATCTTTAAATAACACAATTCTGAAAATGATGTAAGTACATCAGTTTAGCTCTACTTTAGTAAACTAACAATAGTAACATTAATAAAAAATCTTTTTTTAAGATTCCTCATGTCTACTATATAACTATATAACACTATAGTTAGCCTGACTCGTTGGTTTTGAAGTTTTTATTTGAAGTGCTAGTTTTTTTTTATACATATATGAGAGCATTATAATCATCAGCTTTGGATGAAACGAAAGAGAGAGGCAGGGTTTTGGTATTTGTTTGTCAATGA
Source organism: Elysia crispata (assembly GCA_033675545.1). NCBI lineage: Eukaryota > Metazoa > Mollusca > Gastropoda > Plakobranchidae > Elysia > Elysia crispata. The sequence continues at coordinate 13,423 of JAWDGP010002797.1, read as the reverse complement.
AATTTGACAAAGCTCTACACTGCATACCTTCGTGGAATGAGAAATAGTTTTTCTTATTAGAAATGTATTTAAAATTTTTCACTTCTGATAATAAACGAATCTGTTCCCTGTCAATGTTTTGGTTATTGAAATCAAATTGCTAAAGTTCCAATAGTGTCCTGATAAGCATAATCTTAAATTTTTTCTCCATTCAATTAGATTTGTTATTTTTCTATCATCTATTATTTTAATTTTTTATTCATGTTACACTTCAAATAATTTCAAAACTCTTGTTGGTGGACAGGCTTAGTTTACAGGATTTTTTTCATCTGCCAAAAATGTCTCTACAATAGTATAAAACTAATAGTTACTTTACAAGGATTTTCATTTTTATGTCAATGAGCTGAAAACATTTTTGGAACTATCTGATCCAAACGCTCTAACAGTCTTTCCAGAATTTCGAGACCCCAAGTTTACCAGAAATTTAATACATGTATAAATAGTGCCTTTTTCTTCTACAAATTTTCAAAACAATTTGCTCTTTAAAAGCTCAGCTAAAAGTTTTTTTTTGCCTCAAATCTTCCTCAAAACATCTCATCTGTTGTTTATTTTTGTTTCCGGGCCACTGGTAGTTTTATAGTAAATGTTTCTCAGCAGCAACAAACAGATGCAACCTTTCATAGCAGAGAAATATTTCATTCTAAAAACAAAACCAAGCCTCAACAAAAGAAGGGAAATATTTTCATCGTGCCCCCACAGAAAGAAACATTTACTACAAAACTACCAGTGGCCCTGGAAACGAAAATAAACAACAACACAAGGTCGGAACGGCAACCGAACACACCTCAGTCATACCCGAAGAGAGCGGAGGACAGGCGACACCTTTGTCCTCCGCTTGAAACACAAGTGTAGTATGCAGAGAATTTAAGGTAAGATCTTCTATATCTATGAAATGCTCCCACAGTGGAGCACTCTTATCAATTATTCCAACTTATCTTCAAACTATATATATGTATATATATATATATATATACTGAAGGAGGATTGATTTAGGTTAATTCAATACTTTCATGACCTGGATAATTCTGAAATTTATAAAAATCATAAAGGATAATCTACCATTTCTATTAAATTCAGATTAACATCATGGTCATTCCAGAATATTTTTTATGATATATAAGGAATCAAATTTTTGTCTGATTACCGATAAATTTAGGGCTTCTTTTTTTCATTTTTCTATCAACTACAAAAAAAATGTCAATAGTTTGTTCAGAACAGGTCTTCCTCTAGTTAAAATTTAATTAAAATTACTTAAGACAAACCAAAATTCAGAAATTGCTTAATTTGTAACATACCCTCTATACCCTCTCTTGCTTTTGCAAGTGGCTGATTGGAGGTTGAACTGCCGAAATCAAAATAATACTATATTTTGCCCATCTAATGAATCCACATTTAGAGCATTTGAAGATTTACGTTGGGCTATCTCTTTCCCTGCTCAAGAAACCAATTATGAAAAGCAGTCCTAATTCAAAAACTAGAATAAGCATTTTTATGTACAAATATACTTACAGCAAAAGAATAAATATCAAAAAGTGGCCAAACTGATTGATTTATTTGGCTCGTTGCTTTACAACTTTTTAAACATACATTTTCATTTAAAAAAAAAAGAAATGAACAGCAACATCAATATAATAATTTCTGCTTGTTACTTTAAAATGCATCTTAATTATACATACATTTTTTCATTGTTTGAGTATCTTTGTATGGTACTTAGAAATCTAGAAAACCTTTTTCTAGTCCGATAGATTGTCAATATCTAAAAAAAAAAGATTTTGTTACATATGTCTCATACCAAAGGCACCCACTGTGACCCAGTTTTTATTATTTGAATTGCTATGGAACTGATCGTTTCATGGGGAGAGGAGAGGTCTAAATAGTCTATGGGATGCAAATATGCTCTTATGCTCTTAAATCTGCTTTGAGAGCAGCATACTCAGGAAATTTTCACCTCAATCACCTTAACATTCCTTCACCTCCATCAAGGTCTAGGTCTAGACTCAGAGCTTTTTACATTTTTTTTCTTTTTTCAAAATTGCCCTTCCAATACATACATTGTAGTATCGCCAGAGCCAGAGTCTAGCTTTGAATTCTTTTACAAAATTTTGGTTGCTTAAGTATGTGTTACACAGAAATAAATACATGACATAGATCCATATTTTGGGGAAAGTTGCCTAGTTTTTCACCACCATTTCCTAAATCCATGTCTAACGAAACATCTTGCCTACTGTTGCTTTCTATCATGGTAAGAAAATAGAAAATAGATTTTTAAGAAAAGGCGGACCATTTACTACTTAGCTGAGCTGAAACAAAAATGGCATCCATAATTATGTTTCCCATATCCTGTAGCAGTATTAATGTTATTCTGATTCTTCAATGGTGCTGAACCTTTTCAATCTCTTTTCCACTTGTTCAGTCTAAGATAAAAATATTATTCACTGAAAAAGAATTGAGGAAAACAAGTATGATCGAGTTTAAAACCAATATAGCATAGGAAAATAAAATGTTTAAAGTAAATAAAATAAAATTTGTCAATACAACATGACTGTGTTAATAAACATTTTTGCATTGTGCTATTCATACTGCATCTATTCTATCATTTCATGGTTTGGGACCAGTAATAAATCTCATGAATTCACCCTATTAAGTTATGGAAGTTTTCAGTCAACCTAACTGAAAGCTGCTATGTAATCATTCAAGGTTGTTGGAATTGCCACACATTCAGATTGCACGGTGATCCAAAGCTATGTGAAAAAGCTACACCTCCAACATATGAAGTGATGGGAAAAGATTTTAAAAAATGTCAGACTCTCAAAGTATTTTGATGAGTGAAATATTAAATCATGTGAAGGGCACTGTAAGTTTGCAGTGTTAAAAAAATTAATCAGTCTAAATGCAAAGCTTTACCAGTCCAAAAAAAGATAAACCAGTCACTCAAAACACACTTTTTTCTTTTAAAAATAAATTCATATAAAGAATTAAAAAAAATGGAAGGAGAAAATTCATGAATTAAAACTAACAATTATCTCCCAACCGAGAAAAAATGTGATGAGCCTTCTTTGCTCTTTTAAGTTACATGAAAATTTAAAGTTCAATACTTCTCCTGCTAAATTAACTAAATAAAAATAATTATGTCAAATTTAAAATATATGAAATCTTATGTAATCTAACACAAATTTATAGTTAGATTGCTGTCGTATGAATTGATTCTGTCTACAAAAATTCAAGAACGTTTTGTAATAATTTCTTCTTGGATGTTTAAATTTTCATTTGACTCTTTTTACTCTTTTTCCTTAAAATTTTAGAAAGTGCAAGATACAAGTTTTATGACTTTTAAGGAACACTTAGAATCCTTCTTAACTAAAGTACCAAAAAACCTTTCTTGTTATTCCTCTGATTTTAATCAAATTACAATGAAAGCCGTTCATTTCTAACTTGGATGAACTTATTTTATCTTTTAGCCACATGGGAATTCCATTTTCCAAAGTTTTATATTATTAAAGCTTACTTTATAAATTCTTTTTAAATTCAACCTGCTTCTGATAACTGGATAACTCTTTCACTTTTAAAAAATTTGACTGGTGCTGAAAAAAAAATCTTCAACTACTTTGCAACTTATGATTATTTTGTCTTTCATCCCACACTATTATTTTCCACATGTTCCTTCTCAGTGATTCAAGAATTTTCAAGGACAAAAGGTGTCCATAATCTTGGTTATCGGAACATTGTGAGGAAATTTACATTACAAACTAAGCAAATTTGTGTAGATTCTGAAGCAGAAATGATAGTTCCATGAAATTTAACTACAGACTAAAAGCTAGATCTAAAAGTAGCCATGGTAAGTCCTCCGAGTCAATACTTTTTGTGCCCTTAATGACCCAGAACCTCCATTTCCTTGACTAAAGGGGTGCCTTGTTATAGGAAAAAGTATGGGCAAACTTAAATCTGCAGTAACTGTTTTGCGATCTAGCTCATACAAAACAGTATCGTCGAGAGAAAATATAATAATACCACTATTTGTCATGAGGACTGCCCAGTGTATGATGAGCATTGTTCTTCTAAATGGCATGTTGGCACTTTTCATTAGAAAAGAAAATATGGGGAGCCTTAACATAAGAGTAACAAAGCAGTTAAACCCTTTGAACTTTTGTGGATCTTAATCAAGTTAATGTTTTGATCTCCATATTCTTCCATAGACATGTCTTTGATGCACAGTGACAGTTGCTGAAAACCACTGGTGTGAAAGGGAAAGAGGTTTGCCAGGTAATAAAGTTTGAGGTTGCTGTTAGCTCCACTGTCTGTCTGTGTAAGGCCCAAGCATTGAAGAAATAAACTTGTTGGCAAATTTACTAACTTTTTACATCAACACACAATGAGGAATTTATATACATATCTTTTTTATCTCGAATACCTTGAAGAAAAACTTTTTCTCAAACTCTGATATGAGCAGACTGCACTTTATTTCCATATTGATAAAAAAAAAGACTTATTTTTTCAAGCATTCATGCACTTAAAAAGAAAATTTACTGTAATTTTTCTAAAACTATATGCAATCAAATCACTCAACATGTTTGGCTAATATGTACAATGACCTCAACATATTTTACATATCTATGTAATCCTCTTGCACATAATAAAGAAGTTAACAGAACAAAATAAAGAACAAACCTAAGCCAATTTTATCAGTAAAGTAAGCTAATGAATTCTTGTAAGCTCTTCAATGGTTTTGACTAAATCTTCCACAGTAGCATCTCTTTTCCTGTCCCCATCATCAATCTAGGAATGCAAGAAATAAATATAAATTTAGTACAACAAACAAAAAAATACTGATATAAATATAAAAAAAAACCCAAATCAAATTTTACATACACAGTGGAGCATGGATTCTTCGAATTCAGTGGAAATATTTTTATGTGTTTGAACAATTCTATTTTTAGCACTCACAGCCCTGTATTTGCATTTGGGACAGTTTTTGTGAATATTTTGAAGTACGTTAACAAAGTATAGAGACTTCCTTATTTCTTGGCTTCTTCCCTGCAATTCCAAGCATTACGGGGATACCCGTTTGCCCTATTTTCCCTTCTTTTAGTATTTCAAATAGAAGATGGAAGACAGATACCTCCAAACAAGCGGATCTGTCATTTCTAACTTGTTTTATGTAAATTCTTTGTCTCCAAACCCCAAAACATATAAGATCTCGAATTCTTGATGCTAGATCTAGATCTAGACTCTAAATATACATTAAGATCACAGTCACAAATTTCTTTCTAGCTAGGGGTACATTAGGTCTGAAGTCTAAAGTCGCCATTTAAATACAATGAACATTGCTTGTTCCTGAATAATTTTCAACCTAGACCATGGATGTCTGTCAAGGCAGAGTAGGCCTAATCCCTCTAGAGAACCTGATGATGAATTGAACGCGGAGCTCACTATTGTCAGTCCAGCATTCTACCTTTTGAGCTATCTGGCGTCCTAACTGTCAATAAAGAGATCTGTCCACCAACTTTTTTTCACACCCATGTACTGAATGATTAAGGATGGGCTTAGACAGGTGCATCATTACCCATATCTGGTACAAGTGTAAAAATCAATTTTGGTTACAAATGGCCTCTTTGAATTCTTAACGACAGATAGACCTAGCATAGACGGAGACAGACAACTAGCGCCGCCTGCATCGAACTAAGCTACAATAAGGTGGGGTCAGAAAGGAGGTGTCTCTCTTGCTAGCTGCTAGGGATAAAAGGCTAGGCTATCTTTCCATGAATTTTTTCTACACAGTGAAAGGGAGAGGTAAGGCGTGTTTATTTGAAGAATAACAGCAGCTATGTAGAACACTTGATCAAACTTTATGATTTGCCAATGAGATGAAAGTCATGGTTTGTCAAATTTCTTAAGAGGCCAACATTTTCTTTCTCTGATTGAGGACCGATTGTTTGAAGAAAACATGATATATAGTACACATCTGATGAATCGACATTACAGGGACCAACAAAATTGTGTCGAATTAGGACATAATAATAAAATTTATAAATTTTAAAATCTCAATAATGACTTTTTAGGTCTGCTTATAACACAACAATGAAGGTACGTAAAGAGGACTCAGTTCAGCCTCACTTTTAATACTAATATAGTAATAAAACCCATCCCATAACATAGATCTAGAACCATAGCACACCCCTCCCCTCTCGTAAGTCCAAACGCTGTGTGGGCAAGACCGTGCAGTGCTAGCATTGGGCTCAAGGCCCGAGGTGCCAGCCCCTCCCTCCTTCCCCTCCTCTTCTCTCTCTCTCACCACACACACAGAAAGGTGCTTGTATCTATACGGTCTTCCCTGCAAATCTGACACCCCTCCCATTTCTTCTCACACAAACCCCTATTTTAAGGTGCAGTTCCCCTCACTTAAGATCTTTAGATCTTACTCATGAGGCTAGGCTAAAAATTAAATGACAACTTGGATGATTTAGATACCGAAACATAGTGAAAATTGTATCGAATTAGGAGAAATTAGTAGACCAAAATGTTGATTTACGGGAAAATTTATTAGTAGTGATAAAATAAATTTATTTGGGACTTTTTAGTTTTGTCCATTTAAGAGGATTGCTGACTTAAGTGGTGGGCACTGTATCTTTGAACAAGTTTGACGAAAATGTAGAAATAAGAAGAGAATTAAGAGAGTATCAGAAGGGGAAAATGGATGAGATCAAGGAATTCCTGATATCGAGAGATCCCTATTCTATCTAATTGTTTTCCACTGTACTACAAAATAGCTAACATTTACTATACTTCTTTCCTTGAAACTCAATATAAAAATGCAAGAAAAGCAGTTGAAAGTAAATCCTTTTAATTAATTCAGATTCATATTACTTTGAAAACCACAACAGCTAAATATTGAGAAACACTATTTAAAAAGCATCAAGAAAAAAATTGGAATATCATAACAACAATTCTGTCATTACAAAATGATTAATTTAGAATAAAGTTTTATTACTCAATACTTTTATGTACATGTTTTCTTTTAATTCTGTGAAAATGCTTCTTGAAAAATTCTGCTTAAAAGATAAGGCCAGTTAAATACAATTAAAAGTAAATTTATAATATGAATTGAGGGTTTCTTAATTTATGCACTCCATTATCTCTCACCTGCAAACCTGCCACAACTTCTTGCATTTTGTCCCTGCTCAGGTCAAGAAAACTCTCCAAAAGATCTCCATCAATAAACCCTAAGGAGTGGTCACACTTCTGATCAGTGTAGAATGACCTCCAGCTGAAAGATTTGGTCAAGGACAACATTTTCTTTTCTTTTGCATTGCCAGGATACCACAGGTGTGGTATTTTTTTGACTAAACAGGAGAGAAATCCTGTTAGAGTGATCCTACAAAATGTGTTCCGCACCTTTGTACAACAATGAGGACAGAAAAAATAACAAAAAAAACCCCCAAAACAATCACAAGTAAAATGAGCAGAATCTGTTCACATTTAGAACAATGCACTTCTCTGAGCTGATGCATAGTTTAGATCCTTGGTTATCACAAAAAATATTACCAAAAATTTAAGAAAGACCTGAAGAACAGAACCATTCTTTTTAGAATGATCTTTGTTATTATACTTCTGAAACCAACTCTTTCAAGATATTTTGGTTGGTGGGAAAAGTTTTGAAAATTTCAATCAATGTCAAGAGACAATCCTCAAACATAGAAGTCACCATTAATTCTCCTTGATTTAATTTCTGTCCACGTCTTGCCTTTTCAGACTTTTGTTTTTCTCTCCCCAAAGCTTAAAGAATATCTCAAGCCTCATCACTTTGAAATCGATGCTTTAGTGTGTGTAGCAGCAGTTTGATGCTTTATTTTTTACTGACGGCATGCTTGGTGTGGATTTCAGTGGATGTTATACTGGAAATAATGCATGTGATGAGCAGCTGAGATCTGAAGGTTTCGTTTGAAACACCAGTTGAAATTTTCACCAAAACCCAAAAGTTGTGATTCTTCAGCCTATCATCATAAGTGATTTCAGACTCAAATTCTACTGTAGTAGAAGGCTAACAAAAATCTTGTTCATAACCAAAAGTGGAGAAAAACCTGACTGTCTGTGAGAGTATAGTCAAAAATAGAACAAAACAGTTATCTTATCTTAACTAAGCCCATCTGGTCAAAAAAAACCTCTTATCTAGGATAATAAAGGAACAGGAGGGATAGAAAAATATGATACTGTGAATGAGAGTGCATAAGCACCGAACATTATTCGATTTCAATGGTTAGTTTGTACCTAAGGTTAGATTTAAATCATTATTTTCAAATAACTCAAAGAGTGGAAATTTAGTTATATAATCAAACTTTAAACTCCAGATTTCGAATTAAGTGGACTCCATGGCATTAAAAATGGGAAACATAATTGTCTCCTTCATGGATCCCACACATACACACATAAAGGATACAATGAGTGTTCAATTTTGCCAACACTTTTTATAACCTTGTTTAGCCTGTTCTGAATCTCATGCAAGAAAGTGTAAAATTCTTGAGGTAGCTGTGCAACCATTCCTGTCAATTAACCAGAAATAAAAAAAACCACAAGAAGCAATGTAATATCAGAAAAATTATGGACAGCAACACAAAATCAAATTCTTAGCAAAATGTCGAGTTATTTTCCTGACACATTTTGTGAGTAGCTTCTGTGTGGTTCTATGTTGAAATCAGGGTGAAGTGCTATAAAAAATTTTTTAACTTCTTTGAGTTAAAGAAAAGATTTTGGAAATTATGCAAAACACAAAGGGATCCAACTTTATAATACAAAGACTACTACAAAAATAGCATTTTCCAGTAGATTCTTCAAAAGTTTTATGAAAACATCCTTTAATTTCAAATTTGTTTTACTATAGCTATTTCTCTTCTCTCCATAATTTGCAATACAAGATGTATTTGCTCATATGGATGAGAAGTTCAAGTCAAAATAAGGAAGCATATTTTAGTAAATATGAACTCAGATAATAAATGGATGTGAAATTGACAATTGTTATCTAATTTGATGTACGTATATCGAAAACAAATTTTTTTTTTAATTTAAAGTTTTTTTTGCAATTTCCACTCACCTACAGCTCCATTTACAGTGCCAAAGAGCACAGAGCCTTGAAGAGGAGTTGTGTTTTCCCCAGCATGATGCATCACAAGAGATCCTTAGACAAAAGAAAATCAAGTGACAATGGAATTGAGAGACATCTTCAATATAAATGAAAAAAGCTGAAGAATAATAGTATTCTGACATCTTGTCATTTTTTGGAAAGCTCAACTGAGATTTGCTGTATGCAAACCAATCTTCCATAGTAAGATCATTCATTTACACCTCTGCCAACCCAGGTGTATAATAATGATAAACTTATGATTCATGGGGCTCATCATGTTACATGTGCATTGCCTAATGATTAAGAAATAATAAAGTTACTAGGATCAAAGATATCAAAGTGTGAGTCACATGACAGGGATCTCAAGCAAAAAACAAAGATGCATGTTTATCCATTTGGAACTGACCAAGCAAATTAATCATTTGTTAATATATAAAGGAAATAATTAGAAATGATAGAAGAAAAATAAACAAATGAGAGTTCAGTTATAAATTTTACTTAAAGTAATTAATCAGTGTTTCTATTTAACATATTGTCGGTCCACAATTTAGATAAAGACCTACAGCCTGAGTTCTGTTACTAAGCATTTTATTCTGAGTACAGTAACTAAACATTTTATCTAGCTCTAGACCTTTTAATCACAAAATAAATATCAATATATCTTTTCTTTTTTTTTCGTATATGTGCTTCTTTTAGGCCTATGTACTCACCAGAGAAAATTTGAACAAGCCACCTGAATTATGCAAGATATAGAAAAAAAATGGTATTGCTACATACTTATCCCCATGTCCTGTATGGCTGAGAACAAAATATTTTGTTCCCTTTTTCTTGATTCTTCCCACATCATTCTTCACAATCAAATCCATATGTTTGTAATAGGATAAGCTATGTCCTGGTAATGCTTTTTCTCAGTGTTGCAATCTGCTATCTTAATACCTCTATCCAATTTAAATGAAGTTGAAATAGATTTTAACTTCAAGTTTTAAAAAAAAAGACCAACATACACACACTGAAGAATAAGGAACTCACCGTGGCGGAAAACATTGATCATTTCTCCAAGATGGTACAATCCCACCTCCTGCATCTGAGATCTCTCCTCATCAGTGGTAGCAGCACTGAATGTATTCAGGTGATCCAAAAATTAAAAAAAAAAAAATTAAAATTCAGGAAGCAAGATATGTAACATGCAATATATAAAAAAATGACTAACTAATTCTATGACATTTGAAGCTAATATTACGCTAAAAAGTGTTTCTCATTGCCAGTGACTCTTTACATCAAAATAATCTTGATCACGAGAAGTTGGTATGAGCACTTTCTTAACTATGAGTTATAAAATTTTCACATGCTGTGACTCTACAAATCTAGAATTATGCACAAGAGTGTTTATGACATACCTATCCTTTTGACACACGAAGAGATTATGAGAGATATCGCCACCCAAAAAGTTGTCATCATCCAGAATCTCTACAGCTGACATCCACTTAACATTTCCATCTCTGGCAATTTCCTCAAAGGCATCCTGGAGTGAACATTGAGTAGTGCAATTAAAAAAATATAACTATTTCTTACACAAATCATATCTAGTGCTGCCTTGTGAAGCTTTACTAACATTAACCCCTTCCCTAGTGACATAGTGACTTTATTCTCCATGACACAGTGATTTATACACAGTTACTATATATAAAGAATATTCAAAACAGGTTCTGTTTAAAAGTATTCTACAAAGTTTTGAGAAACAAGAAATGCTCTCATCATAAAGCATTACTTTCATGCATTTTATATGCTGGTATTCAATGTCACAAAACCTGGATTACATAGGGTTGAAATCAAATAAGTTTGATAAAAGCCAAGATTTTTTTATTATGAGGCACTCCAGGTGGAGAACACCTAGACATTTCAGAAAGAATCAATACATTATATGAAATTTGTGATAGTAAAATATTCCAGATAGCATTTTACAATTAACAAATCAAATGCCACGAAGCTTTATTTGACCTCAAGATATATCAGGGCAAAGGTCAACAAAGCTTTGCAGCTTCATTAAACACTGTTTACCTGCAGTGGCTTGTAGCTAAGAAGTGTTATAGACCTCATGATGTCTGCCACCAGAACAAAATCTCCTTTGGACTTAAGATAGAGAGCTAACAGGTTGTTGAAATGGCTGCATTCCAGCCTCAATTCCTTGTCAGATGTCCACTCAAACAAACGTACCTAGAGAAGTCAAAGACAATTAAATGGTAAAACTGCACCTTACATCTTAATGAGCATGACCTTCTCAGCGGCTTCAGGTTCTAATTGACACACACAAGTAAAAAACAAAAAACAAAAAAACATGTATTCAACCTGTACCTGACTCTAGAGTAGAGATTTTACAAAAATATTTGCAATGGAATATTGACCTGCTGATCAAGGAAAATGTTGACTAAACTCTTGCAAGATCAAATCCCAAGCCTTAAAGGCAAAATGTCAAGTTAAAATAGAAAAGAACATTTTTAGGTAGAACCATACTATTGTATCATTTACGCAAATCAGTTGACTACAGACATTTTTTTTCTATTATCGAAAGATATCACAGTGACTGCTTTCTAGGTAAATACAATTTATTTGCTTTTTGACTTCTCCATTGTTTTAACCCGACTGGCGAGAAAATGACAGTCTGTCATCTATAATCACATATCTTTATAAAAAGTTAATATACTTTGAATATGATGATCTATAGGAAAATCAGTTGGACCTAACTGGGCCCTATATACAGCTATCAGAAATATTTATTAATACATCAATGTTTGTTCTGTGTTAAAATTCTCTTCCAATATGGATTTGACTTTGTCCACTAGTTACTTTTATGATGAAGAGCCCTTTTTGAATGCTTTATTATTACTTTTAATCATGATCTTGCTTATGTTTTTTTAAATTAATTGGTATGACTAAAAGAACTGTTTTTATCAATCTGATAAAACTTAGCAGATGCATTTCATTTCTTTGAAATTGGAAACTAGGGTATCATTGTTTCAAAATCTTTGTAATTCATCAACGAGTATGAAATAAAATAAAGCTTAATCTAAAGAAAATATGTAGTTTATAAATATTATGAGGTGGTTCTTGTTACTGAAACAAAAATTAAAAAAAAAAAGCCATAAAAATTTGAGCCTCAACTTTAAGCTTTATTTTTTCAGAACAGCTCTTTTGTAGGCTTTGCACTTTGATTGCCTTAGTCTCATTAACTTATCAAGATGTTTCATATCTGTAAATCCCAAAATGCCAAGAAACTAATGTAGTTTTATTTCATTAAAATTCCATTTCTTAAAAATCCAGTTGTGACAAATTTCAATGTGTAACACAAATAAATGATGTTGCATATTTGCCTAGTGCCCCTTTGGGTATAAATAAACGTAAGCTGAGCTGCACAAGTCGCAATGCTAATATCAATTAATGCCTGCCCTGCCTCATTAACCACAAAACCACTTGTGTTATGCCCAACGACCCGCTTCAGCCCTTTTTCTATGATTGCAGGACTACAAAATATTGGCCACAGATGGAGTTTCACATTCACCCAGCCACCCCCATCCCCTCCTTTTTTCATATCCTTGAGCATTTCCAATAATAAAACTCTGAGGAAATGTCTATTTAACAATGAAGCAATCTACATCTTTATCCATCAGTGTGTCTTGATCACAGGGACTGGGGTCACTAAACTGGTTCACACTTGTGGAATCAGCAAGCCTCTAAAGCAACATGAATGGTGTCCTTAGCAGCAGTGAGATTTAAACAGACTTATCCAGTACAAATGTGGTACAGTCATAGGGAAAGATTGTTAGTAAGTCCGTTGCAGGGCTCGCTTGGAGAATAGAACTAGATTAAAATATTTATGATTAATTGTGGTCACTAATGTACTCTTGTGTTGTCTATTGACTTCAGGGCATTTTGCAAAGAGACCCGTAAGTATTTAATTTCTCCATAACTTTTTTTATTTTCCTCCTTTAATTGGAATACGTGTTCTTTTTGAGATTTTAGAATCAAAGGATCCATAACTATAGAATACTATGAATCAGATCTACTAAGAACATAAGCAACATAAAGAGATAGTAATTTAAGATTTTGTAAGGCCATTGTAGGCCAAACTCACCGTACTGTTAACACTGACAAGCAGCTTAGTGTTGAAAGAAACCATGCTATAAGCTGCTCCTTTGATCTCTTTCTCTGCTACCATGGTCAACTTGCCTGCCAGGATGTAAAATGAATGGTGTCACAGCTTCATCCTACTAGCCA
>JAWDGP010002796.1:0-49210 GCA_033675545.1 Elysia crispata | reverse complement strand
TTTTACAAATTACGTTTTTTCCGCCGTCATCACGCGAACACACACACACACTCTGTTTTACTGACCCATAATGCGTGAAAATCGCGCTTAACACCTTTTTCTCTAAATTACTTTTTTTTTTACTCTCTAATTCTTCTCCTTACCCCCGAAAAACTTCCTAATTATCTTTTCCGGCAAATTTCCGACAAAAATTAGTGAAAAAGCTCCCTCAAGGGGAAAAATAATTTTTTTTTTAAATATTTATTTCACATTTTCCCTCTCCTCTGATCGCAAAAGCAAAAACTATTTACTTTTTCCACCCTTTTTAATACCACAAATAGGAAAACCGCACGGAAAAACGTCCATGAAAATTTTTTTTTTTTTTTACTTTTTTCTCCCTACCGCTCCTCGTAATCGAAAAAAATTACCACTTACCTTTTTTTTCCGAAATTCCGAGGAAAAAGTGCTCAAAAATCCCGCTAAGCGCGCTCAAGTTTCATTTTTTACAAATTACGTTTTTTCCGCCGTCATCACGCGAACACACACACACACTCTGTTTTACGGACCCATAATGCGTAAAAATCGCGCTTAACACCTTTTTCTCTAAATTACTTTTTTTTACTCTCTAATTCTTCTCTTACCCCCGAAAAACTTCCTAATTATCTTTTTCCGGCAAATTTCCGACAAAAATTAGTGAAAAAGCTCCCTGAAGTGTAAAAATAATTTTTTTTTTTATTTTTTATTTCACATTTTCCCTCTCCTCTGATCGCAAAAACGAAAACTATTTACTTTTTCCACCCTTTTTAATACCACAAATAGGAAAACCGCACGGAAAAACGTCCATGAAAATTTTTTTTTTTTACTTTTTTCTCCCTACCGCTCCTCGTAATCGAAAAAAATTACCACTTACCTTTTTTTCCGAAATTCCGAGAAAAAAGTGCTCAAAAATCCCGCTAAGCGCGCTCAAGTTTCATTTTTTACAAATTACGTTTTTTCCGCCGTGATCACGCGAACACACACACACACTCTGTTTTACGGACCCATAATGCGTAAAAATCGCGCTTAACACCTTTTTCTCTAAATTACTTTTTTTTTACTCTCTAATTCTTCTCCTTACCCCCGAAAAACTTCCTAATTATCTTTTCCGGCAAATTTCCGACAAAAATTAGTGAAAAAGCTCCCTGAAGGGGAAAAATACTTTTTTTTTTTAAAAATTTTTATTTCACATTTTCCCTCTCCTCTGATCGCAAAAACGAAAACTATTTACTTTTTCCACCCTTTTTAATACCACAAATAGGAAAACCGCACGGAAAAACGTCCATGAAAATTTTTTTTTTTTTTTTTAACTTTTTTCTCCCTACCGCTCCTCGTAATCGAAAAAAATTACCACTTACCTTTTTTTCCGAAATTCCGAGGAAAAAGTGCTCAAAAATCCCGCTAAGCGCGCTCAAGTTTCATTTTTTACAAATTACGTTTTTTCCGCCGTCATCACGCGAACACACACACACACTCTGTTTTACGGACCCATAATGCGTAAAAATCGCGCTTAACACCTTTTTCTCTAAATTACTTTTTTTTACTCTCTAATTCTTCTCCTTACCCCCGAAAAACTTCCTAATTATCTTTTCCGGCAAATTTCCGACAAAAATTAGTGAAAAAGCTCCCTGAAGGGGAAAAATACTTTTTTTTAAAAAAAAATTTTTATTTCACATTTTCCCTCTCCTCTGATCGCAAAAACGAAAACTATTTACTTTTTCCACCCTTTTTAATACCACAAATAGGAAAACCGCACGGAAAAACGTCCATGAAAATTTTTTTTTTTTTTTTAACTTTTTTCTCCCTACCGCTCCTCGTAATCGAAAAAAATTACCACTTACCTTTTTTTCCGAAATTCCGAGGAAAAAGTGCTCAAAAATCCCGCTAAGCGCGCTCAAGTTTCATTTTTTACAAATTACGTTTTTTCCGCCGTCATCACGCGAACACACACACACACTCTGTTTTACTGACCCATAATGCGTGAAAATCGCGCTTAACACCTTTTTCTCTAAATTACTTTTTTTTTACTCTCTACTTCTTCTCCTTACCCCCGAAAAACTTCCTAATTATCTTTTCCGGCAAATTTTCGACAAAAATTAGTGAAAAAGCTCCATGAAGGGGAAAAACAATTTTTTTCAAAAAAAATTTTTATTTCACATTTTCCCTCTCCTCTGATCGCAAAAACGAAAACTATTTACTTTTTCCACCCTTTTTAATACCACAAATAGGAAAACCGCACGGAAACACGTCCATGAAAAATTTTTTTTTTTTTTTACTTTTTTCTCCCTACCGCTCCTCGTAATCGAAAAAAATTACCACTTACCTTTTTTTCCGAAATTCCGAGGAAAAAGTGCTCAAAAATCCCGCTAAGCGCGCTCAAGTTTCATTTTTTACAAATTACGTTTTTTCCGCCGTCATCACGCGAACACACACACACACTCTGTTTTACGGACCCATAATGCGTAAAAATCGCGCTTAACACCTTTTTCTCTAAATTACTTTTTTTTACTCTCTAATTCTTCTCCTTACCCCCGAAAAACTTCCTAATTATCTTTTCCGGCAAATTTCCGACAAAAATTAGTGAAAAAGCTCCCTGAAGGGGAAAAATAATTTTTTTTTTTAAAAAATTTTTATTTCACATTTTCCCTCTCCTCTGATCGCAAAAACGAAAACTATTTACTTTTTCCACCCTTTTTAATACCACAAATAGGAAAACCGCACGGAAAAACGTCCATGAAAATTTTTTTTTTTTTTTACTTTTTTCTCCCTACCGCTCCTCGTAATCGAAAAAAATTACCACTTACCTTTTTTTCCGAAATTCCGAGGAAAAAGTGCTCAAAAATCCCGCTAAGCGCGCTCAAGTTTCATTTTTTACAAATTACGTTTTTTCCGCCGTCATCACGCGAACACACACACACACTCTGTTTTACGGACCCATAATGCGTAAAAATCGCGCTTAACACCTTTTTCTCTAAATTACTTTTTTTTACTCTCTAATTCTTCTCCTTACCCCCGAAAAACTTCCTAATTATCTTTTCCGGCAAATTTCCGACAAAAATTAGTGAAAAAGCTCCCTGAAGGGGAAAAATAATTTTTTTTTTAAAAAAATTTTTATTTCACATTTTTTCTCTCCTCTGATCGCAAAAACGAAAACTATTTACTTTTTCCACCCTTTTTAATACCACAAATAGGAAAACCGCACGGAAAAACGTCCATGAAAATTTTTTTTTTTTTTTTTACTTTTTCTCCCTACCGCTCCTCGTAATCGAAAAAAATTACCACTTACCTTTTTTTCCGAAATTCCGAGGAAAAAGTGCTCAAAAATCCCGCTAAGCGCGCTCAAGTTTCATTTTTTACAAATTACGTTTTTTCCGCCGTCATCACGCGAACACACACACACACTCTGTTTTACGGACCCATAATGCGTAAAAATCGCGCTTAACACCTTTTTCTCTAAATTACTTTTTTTTTACTCTCTAATTCTTCTCCTTACCCCCGAAAAACTTCCTAATTATCTTTTCCGGCAAATTTCCGACAAAAATTAGTGAAAAAGCTCCCTGAAGGGGAAAAATAATTTTTTTTTTTTAAATTTTTATTTCACATTTTCCCTCTCCTCTGATCGCAAAAACGAAAACTATTTACTTTTTCCACCCTTTTTAATACCACAAATAGGAAAACCGCACGGAAAAACGTCCATGAAAATTTTTTTTTTTTTTTACTTTTTTCTCCCTACCGCTCCTCGTAATCGAAAAAAATTACCACTTACCTTTTTTTCCGAAATTCCGAGGAAAAAGTGCTCAAAAATCCCGCTAAGCGCGCTCAAGTTTCATTTTTTACAAATTACGTTTTTTCCGCCGTGATCACGCGAACACACACACACACTCTGTTTTACGGACCCATAATGCGTAAAAATCGCGCTTAACACCTTTTTCTCTAAATTACTTTTTTTTTACTCTCTAATTCTTCTCCTTACCCCCGAAAAACTTCCTAATTATCTTTTCCGGCAAATTTCCGACAAAAATTAGTGAAAAAGCTCCCTGAAGGGGAAAAATAATTTTTTTTAAAAAAATTTTTATTTCACATTTTCCCTCTCCTCTGATCGCAAAAGCGAAAACTATTTACTTTTTCCACCCTTTTTAATACCACAAATAGGAAAATCGCACGGAAAAACGTCCATGAAAATTTTTTTTTTTTTTATTTTTTTCTACCTACCGCTCCTCGTAATGGAAAAAAATTACCACTTACCTTTTTTTCCGAAATTCCGAGAAAAAGTGCTCAAAAATCCCGCTAAGCGCGCTCAAGTTTCATTTTTTACAAATTACGTTTTTTCCGCCGTCATCACGCGAACACACACACACACTCTGTTTTACGGACCCATAATGCGTAAAAATCGCGCTTAACACCTTTTTCTCTAAATTACTTTTTTTTACTCTCTAATTCTTCTCCTTACCCCCGAAAAACTTCCTAATTATCTTTTCCGGCAAATTTCCGACAAAAATTAGTGAAAAAGCTCCCTGAAGGGGAAAAATAATTTTTTTTTACAAAAATTTTTATTTCACATTTTCCCTCTCCTCTGATCGCAAAAACGAAAACTATTTACTTTTTCCACCCTTTTTAATACCACAAATAGGAAAACCGCACGGAAAAACGTCCATGAAAATTTTTTTTTTTTTTTACTTTTTCTCCCTACCGCTCCTCGTAATCGAAAAAAATTACCACTTACCTTTTTTTCCGAAATTCCGAGGAAAAAGTGCTCAAAAATCCCGCTAAGCGCGCTCAAGTTTCATTTTTTACAAATTACGTTTTTTCCGCCGTCATCACGCGAACACACACACACACACTCTGTTTTACGGACCCATAATGCGTAAAAATCGCGCTTAACACCTTTTTCTCTAAATTACTTTTTTTTTACTCTCTAATTCTTCTCCTTACCCCCGAAAAACTTCCTAATTATCTTTTCCGGCAAATTTCCGACAAAAATTAGTAAAAAAGCTCCCTGAAGGGGAAAAATAATTTTTTTTTAAAAATGTTTTTATTTCACATTTTCCCTCTCCTCTGATCGCAAAAACGAAAACTATTTACTTTTTCCACCCTTTTTAATACCACAAATAGGAAAACCGCACGGAAAAACGTCCATGAAAATTTTTTTTTTTTTACTTTTTCTCCCTACCGCTCCTCGTAATCGAAAAAAATTACCACTTACCTTTTTTTCCGAAATTCCGAGGAAAAAGTGCTCAAAAATCCCGCTAAGCGCGCTCAAGTTTCATTTTTTACAAATTACGTTTTTTCCGCCGTCATCACGCGAACACACACACACACTCTGTTTTACGGACCCATAATGCGTAAAAATCGCGCTTAACACCTTTTTCTCTAAATTACTTTTTTTTTACTCTCTAATTCTTCTCCTTACCCCCGAAAAACTTCCTAATTATCTTTTCCGGCAAATTTCCGACAAAAATTAGTGAAAAAGCTCCCTGAAGGGGAAAAAAATTTTTTTTTTTTTTAAATTTTTATTTCACATTTTCCCTCTCCTCTGATCGCAAAAACGAAAACTATTTACTTTTTCCACCCTTTTTAATACCACAAATAGGAAAACCGCACGGAAAAACGTCCATAAAAAATTTTTTTTCTTTTTTTACTTTTTTCTCCCTACCGCTCCTCGTAATCGAAAAAATTACCACTTACCTTTTTTTCCGAAATTCCGAGGAAAAAGTGCTCAAAAATCCCGCTAAGCGCGCTCAAGTTTCATTTTTTACAAATTACGTTTTTTCCGCCGTCATCACGCGAACACACACACACACTCTGTTTTACGGACCCATAATGCGTAAAAATCGCGCTTAACACCTTTTTCTCTAAATTACTTTTTTTTTTTACTCTCTAATTCTTCTCCTTACCCCCGAAAAACTTCCTAATTATCTTTTCCGGCAAATTTCCGACAAAAATTAGTGAAAAAGCTCCCTGAAGGGGAAAAATAATTTTTTTTTAAAAAAATTTTTATTTCACATTTTCCCTCTCCTCTGATCGCAAAAACGAAAACTATTTACTTTTTCCACCCTTTTTAATACCACAAATAGGAAAACCGCACGGAAAAACGTCCATGAAAATTTTTTTTTTTTTTTTAACTTTTTTCTCCCTACCGCTCCTCGTAATCGAAAAAAATTACCACTTACCTTTTTTTCCGAAATTCCGAGGAAAAAGTGCTCAAAAATCCCGCTAAGCGCGCTCAAGTTTCATTTTTTACAAATTACGTTTTTTCCGCCGTCATCACGCGAACACACACACACACTCTGTTTTACGGACCCATAATGCGTAAAAATCGCGCTTAACACCTTTTTCTCTAAATTACTTTTTTCTACTCTCTAATTCTTCTCCTTACCCCCGAAAAACTTCCTAATTATCTTTTCCGGCAAATTTCCGACAAAAATTAGTGAAAAAGCTCCCTGAAGGGGAAAAATAATTTTTTTTAAAAAAATTTTTATTTCACATTTTCCCTCTCCTCTGATCGCAAAAACGAAAACTATTTACTTTTTCCACCCTTTTTAATACCACAAATAGGAAAACCGCACGGAAAAACGTCCATGAAAATTTTTTTTTTTTTTTACTTTTTTCTCCCTACCGCTCCTCGTAATCGAAAAAAATTACCACTTACCTTTTTTTCCGAAATTCCGAGGAAAAAGTGCTCAAAAATCCCGCTAAGCGCGCTCAAGTTTCATTTTTTACAAATTACGTTTTTTCCGCCGTCATCACGCGAACACACACACACACTCTGTTTTACGGACCCATAATGCGTAAAAATCGCGCTTAACACCTTTTTCTCTAAATTACTTTTTTTTTACTCTCTAATTCTTCTCCTTACCCCCGAAAAACTTCCTAATTATCTTTTCCGGCAAATTTCCGACAAAAATTAGTGAAAAAGCTCCCTGAAGGGGAAAAATAATTTTTTTTTTTAAAAATTTTTATTTCACATTTTCCCTCTCCTCTGATCGCAAAAACGAAAACTATTTACTTTTTCCACCCTTTTTAATACCACAAATAGGAAAACCGCACGGAAAAACGTCCATGAAAATTTTTTTTTTTTTTTTACTTTTTTCTCCCTACCGCTCCTCGTAATCGAAAAAAATTACCACTTACCTTTTTTTCCGAAATTCCGAGGAAAAAGTGCTCAAAAATCCCGCTAAGCGCGCTCAAGTTTCATTTTTTACAAATTACGTTTTTTCCGCCGTCATCACGCGAACACACACACACACTCTGTTTTACGGACCCATAATGCGTAAAAATCGCGCTTAACACCTTTTTCTCTAAATTACTTTTTTTTACTCTCTAATTCTTCTCCTTACCCCCGAAAAACTTCCTAATTATCTTTTCCGGCAAATTTCCGACAAAAATTAGTGAAAAAGCTCCCTGAAGGGGAAAAATACTTTTTTTTTTAAAAATTTTTATTTCACATTTTCCCTCTCCTCTGATCGCAAAAACGAAAACTATTTACTTTTTCCACCCTTTTTAATACCACAAATAGGAAAACCGCACGGAAAAACGTCCATGAAAATTTTTTTTTTTTTTTTTTTACTTTTTCTCCCTACCGCTCCTCGTAATCGAAAAAAATTACCACTTACCTTTTTTTCCGAAATTCCGAGGAAAAAGTGCTCAAAAATCCCGCTAAGCGCGCTCAAGTTTCATTTTTTACAAATTACGTTTTTTCCGCCGTGATCACGCGAACACACACACACACTCTGTTTTACGGACCCATAATGCGTAAAAATCGCGCTTAACACCTTTTTCTCTAAATTACTTTTTTTTTTACTCTCTAATTCTTCTCCTTACCCCCGAAAAACTTCCTAATTATCTTTTCCGGCAAATTTCCGACAAAAATTAGTGAAAAAGCTCCCTGAAGGGGAAAAAATTTTTTTTTTTTTTTTAAATTTTTATTTCACATTTTCCCTCTCCTCTGATCGCAAAAACGAAAACTATTTACTTTTTCCACCCTTTTTAATACCACAAATAGGAAAACCGCACGGAAAAACGTCCATGAAAATTTTTTTTTTTTTTTATTTTTCTCCCTACCGCTCCTCGTAATCGAAAAAAATTACCACTTACCTTTTTTTCCGAAATTCCGAGGAAAAAGTGCTCAAAAATCCCGCTAAGCGCGCTCAAGTTTCATTTTTTACAAATTACGTTTTTTCCGCCGTCATCACGCGAACACACACACACACTCTGTTTTACGGACCCATAATGCGTAAAAATCGCGCTTAACACCTTTTTCTCTAAATTACTTTTTTTTACTCTCTAATTCTTCTCCTTACCCCCGAAAAACTTCCTAATTATCTTTTCCGGCAAATTTCCGACAAAAATTAGTGAAAAAGCTCCCTGAAGGGGAAAAATACTTTTTTTTTTTTTTAATTTTTATTTCACATTTTCCCTCTCCTCTGATCGCAAAAATGAAAACTATTTACTTTTTCCACCCTTTTCAATACCAGAAATAGAAAAACCGCATGGAAAAACGTCGTGGAAAATATATTTTTTTTTTTTGGACTTTTTTCTACCCTACCGCTCCTCGAAATCGAAAAAAATTACCAGTTACCTTTTTTTCCCAAATTCCGAGTAAATGTGCTAAAAAATCAAGCTAAGCGCGCTGAAGTTTCATTTTTAACAAATTACATTTTTTCCGCCATGATGATGCGAACACACACACACCTACCCACACATATTCTGTTTTTCCGACCCATAAAGCTTTAAAAACACGCTCAACACCTTTTTCTTGAAATTACTTTTTTTTGCCTTCTGCTTCTTCTTCTTACCCCAAAATCACTTCGTAATTATCTTTTCCGGCAAATTTCCGACAAAAATTAGTCCATGAAGGGGAAAAAAAATTAAAAAAAAAAAAAAAATTTATTTCACATTTTCCCTCTCCTCTGATCGCAAAAACGAAAACTATTTACTTTTTCCACCCTTTTTAATACCAGAAATAGGGAAACTACACGAAAAAACGTCCATTAAAAATTTTTGATTTTCTTTTGATTTTTTTGCACCCTACTGATCCTCGTAATCGAAAAAAAATACCACTTACCTTTTTTTCCGAAAGTCCGACTAAAAGTGCTGAAAAATCGCGCTAAGCGCGCTCAAGTTTCATTTTTTACAAATTACGTTTTTTCCGCCGTGATCACGGGAACACACACACTCTGTTTTTCGGACCCACAATGCGTAAAAAACGCGCTTAACACCTTTTTCTTTAAATTACTTTTTTTTTTTTGCTCTCTACTTCTTCTTCTTACCCCTGAAACATTTCCTAATCATCTTTTCCAAAAAATAGTGAAAAAGATCACTGAAGGGGAAAAACCATTTAAAAAAAAAAAAAATTATTTCACATTTTCCCTCTCCTCTGATCGCAGAAACGAAAACTATTTACTTTTTCCACTCTTTTTATTACTGGAAATAGGAAATCCGCATGGAAAAACTTTCATTACAAATTTTTTTTTTTGACCTTTTTGGACCCTACCGCTGCTCGTAATCGGAAAAATGTACCACTTACCTTTTTTTTGCGAAATTACGACTAAAAGTGCTCAAAAATCCCGCTAACCGCTCTCAAGTTACATTTTTTACAAATTATGTTTTTTCCACCGTGATCACGCGAACACACACACACACCTACCCACACACACTCTGTTTTTCGGACCCATAGTGTGTAAAAAACGCGCTTAACACCTTTTTCTTGAAAATACTTTTTTTTTAGCTCTCTACTTCTTCTCCTTACCCCCGAAACACTTCCTAATCATCTTTTCCGGGAAATTTCCGAGAAAAAAATAATTAAAAAGGGCCCTGAAGGGTAAAAACAATTTTTAAAAAAAAATAATTTATTTCATATTTTCCCTCTCCTCTGATCGCATAAACGAAAACTATTTCTTTTTTCCAACATTTTCAATACCAGAAATAGAAAAACCGCATGGAAAAACGTCCTGGAAAAATTTTTTTTTTTTGGACTTTTTTCTACCCTACCGCTCCTCGTAATCGAAAAAAATTACCAGTTACCGTTTTTTCCGAAATTCCGAGTAAATGTGCTCAAAAATCAAGCTAAGCGCGCTGAAGTTTCATTTTTAACAAATTACGTTTTTTCCGCCATGATGATGCGAACACACACACACCTACCCACACATATTCTGTTTTTCCGACCCATAATGCTTTAAAAACGCGCTGAACACCTTTTTCTTGAAATTACTTTTTTTTGCCCTCTACTTCTTCTTCTTACCCCAAAATCACTTCGTAATTATCTTTTCCGGCAAATTTCCGACAAAAATTAGTGAAAAAGCTCCATGAAGGGGAAAAAAAATTAAAAAAAAAAAAAAAATTTATTTCACATTTTCCCTCTCCTCTGATCGCAAAAACGAAAACTATTTACTTTTTCCACCCTTTTTAATACCAGAAATAGGGAAACTACACGAAAAAACGTCCATTAAAAATTTTTGATTTTCTTTTGATTTTTTTTGCACCCTACTGATCCTCGTAATCGAAAAAAATTACCACTTACCTTTTTTTCCGAAATTCCGAGGAAAAAGTGCTCAAAAATCCCGCTAAGCGCGCTCAAGTTTCATTTTTTACAAATTACGTTTTTTCCGCCGTGATCACGCGAACACACACACACACTCTGTTTTACGGACCCATAATGCGTAAAAATCGCGCTTAACACCTTTTTCTCTAAATTACTTTTTTTTTACTCTCTAATTCTTCTCCTTACCCCCGAAAAACTTCCTAATTATCTTTTCCGGCAAATTTCCGACAAAAATTAGTGAAAAAGCTCCCTGAAGGGGAAAAATAATTTTTTTAAAAAAAAATTTTTATTTCACATTTTCCCTCTCCTCTGATCGCAAAAACGAAAACTATTTACTTTTTCCACCCTTTTTAATACCACAAATAGGAAAACCGCACGGAAAAACGTCCATGAAAATTTTTTTTTTTTTTTTTACTTTTTTCTCCCTACCGCTCCTCGTAATCGAAAAAAATTACCACTTACCTTTTTTTCCGAAATTCCGAGGAAAAAGTGCTCAAAAATCCCGCTAAGCGCGCTCAAGTTTCATTTTTTACAAATTACGTTTTTTCCGCCGTGATCACGCGAACACACACACACACACTCTGTTTTACGGACCCATAATGCGTAAAAATCGCGCTTAACACCTTTTTCTTGAAATTACTTTTTTTTTGCTCTCTAATTCTTCTCCTTACCCCCGAAAAACTTCCTAATTATCTTTTCCGGCAAATTTCCGACAAAAATTAGTGAAAAAGCTCCCTGAAGGGGAAAAATAATTTTTTTTTTAAAAAATTTTTATTTCACATTTTCCCTCTCCTCTGATCGCAAAAGCGAAAACTATTTACTTTTTCCACCCTTTTTAATACCACAAATAGGAAAACCGCACGGAAAAACGTCCATGAAAATTTTTTTTTTTTTTTTACTTTTTTCTCCCTACCGCTGCTCGTAATGGAAAAAATTACCACTTACCTTTTTTTCCGAAATTCCGAGAAAAAGTGCTCAAAAATCCCGCTAAGCGCGCTCAAGTTTCATTTTTTACAAATTACGTTTTTTCCGCCGTCATCACGCGAACACACACACACACTCTGTTTTACGGACCCATAATGCGTAAAAATCGCGCTTAACACCTTTTTCTTGAAATTACTTTTTTTTTGCTCTCTAATTCTTCTCCTTACCCCCGAAAAACTTCCTAATTATCTTTTCCGGCAAATTTCCGACAAAAATTAGTGAAAAAGCTCCCTGAAGGGGAAAAAAATTTTTTTTAACAAAAATTTTTATTTCACATTTTCCCTCTCCTCTGATCGCAAAAACGAAAACTATTTACTTTTTCCACCCTTTTTAATACCACAAATAGGAAAACCGCACGGAAAAACGTCCATGAAAATTTTTTTTTTTTTTTTAATTTTTCTCCCTACCGCTCCTCGTAATCGAAAAAAATTACCACTTACCTTTTTTTCCGAAATTCCGAGGAAAAAGTGCTCAAAAATCCCGCTAAGCGCGCTCAAGTTTCATTTTTTACAAATTACGTTTTTTCCGCCGTGATCACGCGAACACACACACACACTCTGTTTTACGGACCCATAATGCGTAAAAATCGCGCTTAACACCTTTTTCTCTAAATTACTTTTTTTTACTCTCTAATTCTTCTCCTTACCCCCGAAAAACTTCCTAATTATCTTTTCCGGCAAATTTCCGACAAAAATTAGTGAAAAAGCTCCCTGAAGGGGAAAAATAATTTTTTTTAAAAAAATTTTTATTTCACATTTTCCCTCTCCTCTGATCGCAAAAACGAAAACTATTTACTTTTTCCACCCTTTTTAATACCACAAATAGGAAAACCGCACGGAAAAACGTCCATGAAAATTTTTTTTTTTTTTTTTAACTTTTTTCTCCCTACCGCTCCTCGTAATCGAAAAAAATTACCACTTACCTTTTTTTCCGAAATTCCGAGGAAAAAGTGCTCAAAAATCCCGCTAAGCGCGCTCAAGTTTCATTTTTTACAAATTACGTTTTTTCCGCCGTCATCACGCGAACACACACACACACTCTGTTTTACGGACCCATAATGCGTAAAAATCGCGCTTAACACCTTTTTCTCTAAATTACTTTTTTTTTACTCTCTAATTCTTCTCCTTACCCCCGAAAAACTTCCTAATTATCTTTTCCGGCAAATTTCCGACAAAAATTAGTGAAAAAGCTCCCTGAAGGGGAAAAATAAGTTTTTTTTAAATATTTATTTCACATTTTCCCTCTCCTCTGATCGCAAAAACGAAAACTATTTACTTTTTCCACCCTTTTTAATACCACAAATAGGAAAACCGCACGGAAAAACGTCCATGAAAATTTTTTTTTTTTTACTTTTTCTCCCTACCGCTCCTCGTAATCGAAAAAAATTACCACTTACCTTTTTTTCCGAAATTCCGAGGAAAAAGTGCTCAAAAATCCCGCTAAGCGCGCTCAAGTTTCATTTTTTACAAATTACGTTTTTTCCGCCGTGATCACGCGAACACACACACACACTCTGTTTTACGGACCCATAATGCGTAAAAATCGCGCTTAACACCTTTTTCTTGAAATTACTTTTTTTTGCTCTCTAATTCTTCTCCTTACCCCCGAAAAACTTCCTAATTATCTTTTCCGGCAAATTTCCGACAAAAATTAGTGAAAAAGCTCCCTGAAGGGGAAAAAAAAATTTTTTTTTTTAAAAAGTTTTTATTTCACATTTTCCCTCTCCTCTGATCGCAAAAGCGAAAACTATTTACTTTTTCCACCCTTTTTAATACCACAAATAGGAAAACCGCACGGAAAAACGTCCATGAAAATTTTTTTTTTTTTACTTTTTTCTCCCTACCGCTCCTCGTAATCGAAAAAAATTACCACTTACCTTTTTTTCCGAAATTCCGAGGAAAAAGTGCTCAAAAATCCCGCTAAGCGCGCTCAAGTTTCATTTTTTACAAATTACGTTTTTTCCGCCGTGATCACGCGAACACACACACACACTCTGTTTTACGGACCCATAATGCGTAAAAATCGCGCTTAACACCTTTTTCTTGAAATTACTTTTTTTTGCTCTCTAATTCTTCTCCTTACCCCCGAAAAACTTCCTAATTATCTTTTCCGGCAAATTTCCGACAAAAATTAGTGAAAAAGCTCCCTGAAGGGGAAAAATACTTTTTTTTTTTAAAAAATTTTATTTCACATTTTCCCTCTCCTCTGATCGCAAAAACGAAAACTATTTACTTTTTCCACCCTTTTTAATACCACAAATAGGAAAACCGCACGGAAAAATGTCCATAAAAATATTTTTTTTTTTTTACTTTTTTCTCCCTACCGCTCCTCGTTATCGAAAAAAATTACCACTTACCTTTTTTTCCGAAATTCCGAGAAAAAGTGCTCAAAAATCCCGCTAAGCGCGCTCAAGTTTCATTTTTTACAAATTACGTTTTTTCCGCCGTCATCACGCGAACACACACACACACTCTGTTTTACGGACCCATAATGCGTAAAAATCGCGCTTAACACCTTTTTCTCTAAATTACTTTTTTTTACTCTCTAATTCTTCTCCTTACCCCCGAAAAACTTCCTAATTATCTTTTCCGGCAAATTTCCGACAAAAATTAGTGAAAAAGCTCCCTGAAGGGGAAAAATAATTTTTTTTTTAAATTTTTAATTCACATTTTCCCTCTCCTCTGATCGCAAAAACGAAAACTATTTACTTTTTCCACCCTTTTTAATACCACAAATAGGAAAACCGCACGGAAAAACGTCCATGAAAATTTTTTTTTTTTTACTTTTTTCTCCCTACCGCTCCTCGTAATCGAAAAAAATTACCACTTACCTTTTTTTCCGAAATTCCGAGGAAAAAGTGCTCAAAAATCCCGCTAAGCGCGCTCAAGTTTCATTTTTTACAAATTACGTTTTTTCCGCCGTCATCACGCGAACACACACACACACTCTGTTTTACGGACCCATAATGCGTAAAAATCGCGCTTAACACCTTTTTCTCTAAATTACTTTTTTTTACTCTCTAATTCTTCTCCTTACCCCCGAAAAACTTCCTAATTATCTTTTCCGGCAAATTTCCGACAAAAATTAGTGAAAAAGCTCCCTGAAGGGGAAAAATAATTTTTTTTTTTTTAAATTTTTATTTCACATTTTCCCTCTCCTCTGATCGCAAAAGCGAAAACTATTTACTTTTTCCACCCTTTTTAATACCACAAATAGGAAAATCGCACGGAAAAACGTCCATGAAAATTTTTTTTTTTTTTATTTTTTTCTACCTACCGCTCCTCGTAATGGAAAAAAATTACCACTTACCTTTTTTTCCGAAATTCCGAGAAAAAGTGCTCAAAAATCCCGCTAAGCGCGCTCAAGTTTCATTTTTTACAAATTACGTTTTTTCCGCCGTCATCACGCGAACACACACACACACTCTGTTTTACGGACCCATAATGCGTAAAAATCGCGCTTAACACCTTTTTCTCTAAATTACTTTTTTTTTACTCTCTAATTCTTCTCCTTACCCCGAAAAACTTCCTAATTATCTTTTCCGGCAAATTTCCGACAAAAATTAGTGAAAAAGCTCCCTGAAGGGGAAAAATAATTTTTTTTTTAAAAAATTTTTATTTCACATTTTCCCTCTCCTCTGATCGCAAAAACGAAAACTATTTACTTTTTCCACCCTTTTTAATACCACAAATAGGAAAACCGCACGGAAAAACGTCCATGAAAATTTTTTTTTTTTTTTACTTTTTCTCCCTACCGCTCCTCGTAATCGAAAAAAATTACCACTTACCTTTTTTTCCGAAATTCCGAGGAAAAAGTGCTCAAAAATCCCGCTAAGCGCGCTCAAGTTTCATTTTTTACAAATTACGTTTTTTCCGCCGTCATCACGCGAACACACACACACACTCTGTTTTACGGACCCATAATGCGTAAAAATCGCGCTTAACACCTTTTTCTTGAAATTACTTTTTTTTGCTCTCTAATTCTTCTCCTTACCCCCGAAAAACTTCCTAATTATCTTTTCCGGCAAATTTCCGACAAAAATTAGTGAAAAAGCTCCCTGAAGGGGAAAAATAATTTTTTTTTAAAAAAAATTTTTATTTCACATTTTCCCTCTCCTCTGATCGCAAAAACGAAAACTATTTACTTTTTCCACCCTTTTTAATACCACAAATAGGAAAACCGCACGGAAAAACGTCCATGAAAATTTTTTTTTTTTTTAATTTTTTTCTCCCTACCGCTCCTCGTAATCGAAAAAAATTACCACTTCCCTTTTTTTCCGAAATTCCGAGGAAAAAGTGCTCAAAAATCCCGCTAAGCGCGCTCAAGTTTCATTTTTTACAAATTACGTTTTTTCCGCCGTGATCACGCGAACACACACACACACTCTGTTTTACGGACCCATAATGCGTAAAAATCGCGCTTAACACCTTTTTCTCTAAATTACTTTTTTTTGCTCTCTAATTCTTCTCCTTACCCCCGAAAAACTTCCTAATTATCTTTTCCGGCAAATTTCCGACAAAAATTAGTGAAAAAGCTCCCTGAAGGGGAAAAATAATTTTTTTTTTTTAAATTTTTATTTCACATTTTCCCTCTCCTCTGATCGCAAAAACGAAAACTATTTACTTTTTCCACCCTTTTTAATACCACAAATAGGAAAACCGCACGGAAAAACGTCCATGAAAATTTTTTTTTTTTACTTTTTTCTCCCTACCGCTCCTCGTAATCGAAAAAAATTACCACTTACCTTTTTTTCCGAAATTCCGAGAAAAAGTGCTCAAAAATCCCGCTAAGCGCGCTCAAGTTTCATTTTTTACAAATTACGTTTTTTCCGCCGTCATCACGCGAACACACACACACACTCTGTTTTACGGACCCATAATGCGTAAAAATCGCGCTTAACACCTTTTTCTTGAAATTACTTTTTTTTTACTCTCTAATTCTTCTCCTTACCCCCGAAAAACTTCCTAATTATCTTTTCCGGCAAATTTCCGACAAAAATTAGTGAAAAAGCTCCCTGCAGGGGAAAAATAATTTTTTTTAAAAAAAAATTGTTATTTCACATTTTCCCTCTCCTCTGATCGCAAAAACGAAAACTATTTACTTTTTCCACCCTTTTTAATACCACAAATAGGAAAACCGCACGGAAAAACGTCCATGAAAATTTTTTTTTTCCTACCGCTCCTCGTAATCGAAAAAAATTACCACTTACCTTTTTTTCCGAAATTCCGAGGAAAAAGTGCTCAAAAATCCCGCTAAGCGCGCTCAAGTTTCATTTTTTACAAATTACGTTTTTTCCGCCGTGATCACGCGAACACACACACACACTCTGTTTTACGGACCCATAATGCGTAAAAATCGCGCTTAACACCTTTTTCTTGAAATTACTTTTTTTTGCTCTCTAATTCTTCTCCTTACCCCCGAAAAACTTCCTAATTATCTTTTCCGGCAAATTTCCGACAAAAATTAGTGAAAAAGCTCCGTGAAGGGGAAAAATACTTTTTTTTTTAAAAATTTTTATTTCACATTTTCCCTCTCCTCTGATCGCAAAAACGAAAACTATTTACTTTTTCCACCCTTTTTAATACCACAAATAGGAAAATCGCACGGAAATACATCAATGAAAATTTTTTTTTTTTTATTTTTTTCTACCTACCGCACCTCGTAATGGAAAAAAATTACCACTTTCCTTTTTTTCCGAAATTCCGAGAAAAAGTGCTCAAAAATCCCGCTAAGCGCGCTGAAGTTTCATTTTTTACAAATTACGTTTTTTCCGCCGTCATCACGCGAACACACACACACACTCTGTTTTACGGACCCATAATGCGTAAAAATCGCGCTTAACACCTTTTTCTCTAAATTACTTTTTTTTTACTCTCTAGTTCTTCTCCTTACCCCCGAAAAACTTCCTAATTATCTTTTCCGGCAAATTTCCGACAAAAATTAGTGAAAAAGCTCCCTGAAGGGGAAAAATAATTTTTTTTTAAAAAATTTTTATTTCACATTTTCCCTCTCCTCTGATCGCAAAAACGAAAACTATTTACTTTTTCCACCCTTTTTAATACCACAAATAGGAAAACCGCACGGAAAAACGTCCATGAAAATTTTTTTTTTTTTTTACTTTTTTCTCCCTACCGCTCCTCGTAATCGAAAAAAATTACCACTTACCTTTTTTTCCGAAATTCCGAGAAAAAGTGCTCAAAAATCCCGCTAAGCGCGCTCAAGTTTCATTTTTTACAAATTACGTTTTTTCCGCCGTGATCACGCGAACACACACACACACTCTGTTTTACGGACCCATAATGCGTAAAAATCGCGCTTAACACCTTTTTCTCTAAATTACTTTTTTTTTACTCTCTAATTCTTCTCCTTACCCCCGAAAAACTTCCTAATTATCTTTTCCGGCAAATTTCCGACAAAAATTAGTGAAAAAGCTCCCTGAAGGGGAAAAATAATTTTTAAAAAAAAAAATTTTTATTTCACATTTTCCCTCTCCTCTGATCGCAAAAACGAAAACTATTTACTTTTTCCACCCTTTTTAATACCACAAATAGGAAAACCGCACGGAAAAACGTCCATGAAAATTTTTTTTTTTTTTTTTTACTTTTTTTCCCTACCGCTCCTCGTAATCGAAAAAAATTACCACTTACCTTTTTTTCCGAAATTCCGAGGAAAAAGTGCTCAAAAATCCCGCTAAGCGCGCTCAAGTTTCATTTTTTACAAATTACGTTTTTTCCGCCGTCATCACGCGAACACACACACACACTCTGTTTTACGGACCCATAATGCGTAAAAATCGCGCTTAACACCTTTTTCTTGAAATTACTTTTTTTTGCTCTCTAATTCTTCTCCTTACCCCCGAAAAACTTCCTAATTATCTTTTCCGGCAAATTTCCGACAAAAATTAGTGAAAAAGCTCCCTGAAGGGGAAAAATAATTTTTTTTTAAAAATATTTTTATTTCACATTTTCCCTCTCCTCTGATCGCAAAAACGAAAACTATTTACTTTTTCCACCCTTTTTAATACCACAAATAGGAAAACCGCACGGAAAAAAGTCCATGAAAAAACATTTTTTTTTTTACTTTTTTCTCCCTACCGCTCCTCGTAATCGAAAAAAATTACCACTTACCTTTTTTTCCGAAATTCCGAGAAAAAGTGCTCAAAAATCCCGCTAAGCGCGCTCAAGTTTCATTTTTTACAAATTACGTTTTTTCCGCCGTGATCACGCGAACACACACACACACTCTGTTTTACGGACCCATAATGCGTAAAAATCGCGCTTAACACCTTTTTCTTGAAATTACTTTTTTTTTGCTCTCTAATTCTTCTCCTTACCCCCGAAAAACTTCCTAATTATCTTTTCCGGCAAATTTCCGACAAAAATTAGTGAAAAAGCTCCCTGAAGGGGAAAAATAATTTTTTTTTTTTAAATTTTTATTTCACATTTTCCCTCTCCTCTGATCGCAAAAACGAAAACTATTTACTTTTTCCACCCTTTTTAATACCACAAATAGGAAAACCGCACGGAAAAACGTCCATGAAAATTTTTTTTTTTTTAACTTTTTTCTCCCTACCGCTCCTCGTAATCGAAAAAAATTACCACTTACCTTTTTTTCCGAAATTCCGAGAAAAAGTGCTCAAAAATCCCGCTAAGCGCGCTCAAGTTTCATTTTTTACAAATTACGTTTTTTCCGCCGTGATCACGCGAACACACACACACACTCTGTTTTACGGACCCATAATGCGTAAAAATCGCGCTTAACACCTTTTTCTTGAAATTACTTTTTTTTTGCTCTCTAATTCTTCTCCTTACCCCCGAAAAACTTCCTAATTATCTTTTCCGGCAAATTTCCGACAAAAATTAGTGAAAAAGCTCCCTGAAGGGGAAAAATAATTTTTTTTTAAAAATGTTTTTATTTCACATTTTCCCTCTCCTCTGATCGCAAAAACGAAAACTATTTACTTTTTCCACCCTTTTTAATACCACAAATAGGAAAACCGCACGGAAAAACGTCCATGAAAATTTTTTTTTTTTTATTTTTTTCTACCTACCGCTCCTCGTAATCGAAAAAAATTACCACTTACCTTTTTTTCCGAAATTCCGAGGAAAAAGTGCTCAAAAATCCCGCTAAGCGCGCTCAAGTTTCATTTTTTACAAATTACGTTTTTTCCGCCGTCATCACGCGAACACACACACACACTCTGTTTTACGGACCCATAATGCGTAAAAATCGCGCTTAACACCTTTTTCTTGAAATTACATTTTTTTACTCTCTAATTCTTCTCCTTACCCCGAAAAACTTCTTAATTATCTTTTCAAACAAATTTCCGACAAAAATTAGTGAAAAAGCTCCCTGAAGGGGAAAAATAATTTTTTTTTTTTAAAAATTTTATTTCACATTTTCCCTCTCCTCTGATCGCAAAAACGAAAACTATTTACTTTTTCCACCCTTTTTAATACCACAAATAGGAAAACCGCACGGAAAAACGTCCATGAAAATTTTTTTTTTTTTTTACTTTTTTCTCCCTACCGCTCCTCGTAATCGAAAAAAATTACCACTTACCTTTTTTTCCGAAATTCCGAGAAAAAGTGCTCAAAAATCCCGCTAAGCGCGCTCAAGTTTCATTTTTTACAAATTACGTTTTTTCCGCCGTCATCACGCGAACACACACACACACTCTGTTTTACGGACCCATAATGCGTAAAAATCGCGCTTAACACCTTTTTCTCTAAATTACTTTTTTTTTACTCTCTAATTCTTCTCCTTACCCCCGAAAAACTTCCTAATTATCTTTTCCGGCAAATTTCCGACAAAAATTAGTGAAAAAGCTCCCTGAAGGGGAAAAATAATTTTTTTTTTTAAATTTTTATTTCACATTTTCCCTCTCCTCTGATCGCAAAAACGAAAACTATTTACTTTTTCCACCCTTTTTAATACCACAAATAGGAAAACCGCACGGAAAAACGTCCATGAAAATTTTTTTTTTTTTACTTTTTTCTCCCTACCGCTCCTCGTAATCGAAAAAAATTACCACTTACCTTTTTTTCCGAAATTCCGAGGAAAAAGTGCTCAAAAATCCCGCTAAGCGCGCTCAAGTTTCATTTTTTACAAATTACGTTTTTTCCGCCGTGATCACGCGAACACACACACACACTCTGTTTTACGGACCCATAATGCGTAAAAATCGCGCTTAACACCTTTTTCTTGAAATTACTTTTTTTTTGCTCTCTAATTCTTCTCCTTACCCCCGAAAAACTTCCTAATTATCTTTTCCGGCAAATTTCCGACAAAAATTAGTGAAAAAGCTCCCTGAAGGGGAAAAATAATTTTTTTTTTTTAAATTTTTATTTCACATTTTCCCTCTCCTCTGATCGCAAAAACGAAAACTATTTACTTTTTCCACCCTTTTTAATACCACAAATAGGAAAACCGCACGGAAAAACGTCCATGAAAATTTTTTTTTTTTTTTACTTTTTCTCCCTACCGCTCCTCGTAATCGAAAAAAATTACCACTTACCTTTTTTTCCGAAATTCCGAGAAAAAGTGCTCAAAAATCCCGCTAAGCGCGCTCAAGTTTCATTTTTTACAAATTACGTTTTTTCCGCCGTGATCACGCGAACACACACACACACTCTGTTTTACGGACCCATAATGCGTAAAAATCGCGCTTAACACCTTTTTCTTGAAATTACTTTTTTTTGCTCTCTAATTCTTCTCCTTACCCCCGAAAAACTTCCTAATTATCTTTTCCGGCAAATTTCCGACAAAAATTAGTGAAAAAGCTCCCTGAAGGGGAAAAATAATTTTTTTTAAAAAAAATTTTTATTTCACATTTTCCCTCTCCTCTGATCGCAAAAACGAAAACTATTTACTTTTTCCACCCTTTTTAATACCACAAATAGGAAAACCGCACGGAAAAACGTCCATGAAAATTTTTTTTTTTTTTTACTTTTTTCTCCCTACCGCTCCTCGTAATCGAAAAAAATTACCACTTACCTTTTTTTCCGAAATTCCGAGGAAAAAGTGCTCAAAAATCCCGCTAAGCGCGCTCAAGTTTCATTTTTTACAAATTACGTTTTTTCCGCCGTGATCACGCGAACACACACACACACTCTGTTTTACGGACCCATAATGCGTAAAAATCGCGCTTAACACCTTTTTCTTGAAATTACTTTTTTTTGCTCTCTAATTCTTCTCCTTACCCCCGAAAAACTTCCTAATTATCTTTTCCGGCAAATTTCCGACAAAAATTAGTGAAAAAGCTCCCTGAAGGGGAAAAATAATTTTTTTTTTTTTTTAAATTTTTATTTCACATTTTCCCTCTCCTCTGATCGCAAAAACGAAAACTATTTACTTTTTCCACCCTTTTTAATACCACAAATAGGAAAACCGCACGGAAAAACGTCCATGAAAATTTTTTTTTTTTTTTTTACTTTTTTCTCCCTACCGCTCCTCGTAATCGAAAAAAATTACCACTTACCTTTTTTTCCGAAATTCCGAGAAAAAGTGCTCAAAAATCCCGCTAAGCGCGCTCAAGTTTCATTTTTTACAAATTACGTTTTTTCCGCCGTCATCACGCGAACACACACACACACTCTGTTTTACGGACCCATAATGCGTAAAAATCGCGCTTAACACCTTTTTCTCTAAATTACTTTTTTTTTGCTCTCTAATTCTTCTCCTTACCCCCGAAAAACTTCCTAATTATCTTTTCCGGCAAATTTCCGACAAAAATTAGTGAAAAAGCTCCCTGAAGGGGAAAAATAATTTTTTTTTTAAAAAATTTTTATTTCACATTTTCCCTCTCCTCTGATCGCAAAAACGAAAACTATTTACTTTTTCCACCCTTTTTAATACCACAAATAGGAAAACCGCACGGAAAAACGTCCATGAAAATTTTTTTTTTTTTTATTTTTCTCCCTACCGCTCCTCGTAATCGAAAAAAATTACCACTTACCTTTTTTTCCGAAATTCCGAGGAAAAAGTGCTCAAAAATCCCGCTAAGCGCGCTCAAGTTTCATTTTTTACAAATTACGTTTTTTCCGCCGTGATCACGCGAACACACACACACACACTCTGTTTTACGGACCCATAATGCGTAAAAATCGCGCTTAACACCTTTTTCTTGAAATTACTTTTTTTTTACTCTCTAATTCTTCTCCTTACCCCCGAAAAACTTCCTAATTATCTTTTCCGGCAAATTTCCGACAAAAATTAGTGAAAAAGCTCCCTGAAGGGGAAAAATAATTTTTTTTTTTAAAAATTTTTATTTCACATTTTCCCTCTCCTCTGATCGCAAAAACGAAAACTATTTACTTTTTCCACCCTTTTTAATACCACAAATAGGAAAACCGCACGGAAAAACGTCCATGAAAATTTTTTTTTTTTTTACTTTTTTCTCCCTACCGCTCCTCGTAATCGAAAAAAATTACCACTTACCTTTTTTTCCGAAATTCCGAGGAAAAAGTGCTCAAAAATCCCGCTAAGCGCGCTCAAGTTTCATTTTTTACAAATTACGTTTTTTCCGCCGTGATCACGCGAACACACACACACACACTCTGTTTTACGGACCCATAATGCGTAAAAATCGCGCTTAACACCTTTTTCTTGAAATTACTTTTTTTTTGCTCTCTAATTCTTCTCCTTACCCCCGAAAAACTTCCTAATTATCTTTTCCGGCAAATTTCCGACAAAAATTAGTGAAAAAGCTCCCTGAAGGGGAAAAATACTTTTTTTATCAAAAAAATTTTATTTCACATTTTCCCTCTCCTCTGATCGCAAAAACGAAAACTATTTACTTTTTCCACCCTTTTTAATACCACAAATAGGAAAACCGCACGGAAAAACGTCCATGAAAATTTTTTTTTTTTTTTTTACTTTTTTCTCCCTACCGCTCCTCGTAATCGAAAAAAATTACCACTTACCTTTTTTTCCGAAATTCCGAGAAAAAGTGCTCAAAAATCCCGCTAAGCGCGCTCAAGTTTCATTTTTTACAAATTACGTTTTTTCCGCCGTCATCACGCGAACACACACACACACTCTGTTTTACGGACCCATAATGCGTAAAAATCGCGCTTAACACCTTTTTCTCTAAATTACTTTTTTTTTACTCTCTAATTCTTCTCCTTACCCCCGAAAAACTTCCTAATTATCTTTTCCGGCAAATTTCCGACAAAAATTAGTGAAAAAGCTCCCTGAAGGGAAAAAATAATTTTTTTTTTTAAAAAATTTTTATTTCACATTTTCCCTCTCCTCTGATCGCAAAAACGAAAACTATTTACTTTTTCCACCCTTTTTAATACCACAAATAGGAAAACCGCACGGAAAAACGTCCATGAAAATTTTTTTTTTTTTTTTAATTTTTCTCCCTACCGCTCCTCGTAATCGAAAAAAATTACCACTTACCTTTTTTTCCGAAATTCCGAGGAAAAAGTGCTCAAAAATCCCGCTAAGCGCGCTCAAGTTTCATTTTTTACAAATTACGTTTTTTCCGCCGTGATCACGCGAACACACACACACACTCTGTTTTACGGACCCATAATGCGTAAAAATCGCGCTTAACACCTTTTTCTCTAAATTACTTTTTTTTTACTCTCTAATTCTTCTCCTTACCCCCGAAAAACTTCCTAGTTATCTTTTCCGGCAAATTTCCGACAAAAATTAGTGAAAAAGCTCCCTGAAGGGAAAAAATAATTTTTTTTCAAAAAAATTTTTATTTCACATTTTTCCTCTCCTCTGATCGCAAAAACGAAAACTATTTACTTTTTCCACCCTTTTTAATACCACAAATAGGAAAACCGCACGGAAAAACGTCCATGAAAATTTTTTTTTTTTTTAAACTTTTTCTCCCTACCGCTCCTCGTAATCGAAAAAAATTACCACTTACCTTTTTTTCCGAAATTCCGAGGAAAAAGTGCTCAAAAATCCCGCTAAGCGCGCTCAAGTTTCATTTTTTACAAATTACGTTTTTTCCGCCGTGATCACGCGAACACACACACACACTCTGTTTTACGGACCCATAATGCGTAAAAATCGCGCTTAACACCTTTTTCTTGAAATTACTTTTTTTAGCTCTGTAAATCTTCTCCTTACCCCCGAAAAATTTCCTAATTATCTTTTCCGGCAAATTTCCGACAAAAATTAGTGAAAAAGCTCCCTGAAGGGGAAAAATACTTTTTTTTTTTAAAAAATTTTTATTTCACATTTTCCCTCTCCTCTGATCGCAAAAACGAAAACTATTTACTTTTTCCACCCTTTTTAATACCACAAATAGGAAAACCGCACGGAAAAACGTCCATGAAAATTTTTTTTTTTTTACTTTTTCTCCCTACCGCTCCTCGTAATCGAAAAAAATTACCACTTACCTTTTTTTCCGAAATTCCGAGAAAAAGTGCTCAAAAATCCCGCTAAGCGCGCTCAAGTTTCATTTTTTACAAATTACGTTT
Organism: Elysia crispata; assembly: GCA_033675545.1. NCBI lineage: Eukaryota > Metazoa > Mollusca > Gastropoda > Plakobranchidae > Elysia > Elysia crispata. Next base: position 24,226 of record JAWDGP010002796.1, on the reverse strand, counting down.
TTTCCGCCGTGATCACGCGAACACACACACACACTCTGTTTTACGGACCCATAATGCGTAAAAATCGCGCTTAACACCTTTTTCTTGAAATTACTTTTTTTTCCTCTCTAATTCTTCTCCTTACCCCCGAAAAACTTCCTAATTATCTTTTCCGGCAAATTTCCGACAGAAATTAGTGAAAAAGCTCCCTGAAGGGGAAAAATAATTTTTTTTTTTAAAAATTTTTATTTCACATTTTCCCTCTCCTCTGATCGCAAAAACGAAAACTATTTACTTTTTCCACCCTTTTTAATACCACAAATAGGAAAACCGCACGGAAAAACGTCCATGAAAATTTTTTTTTTTTTTTATTTTTTCTCCCTACCGCTCCTCGTAATCGAAAAAAATTACCACTTACCTTTTTTTCCGAAATTCCGAGGAAAAAGTGCTCAAAAATCCCGCTAAGCGCGCTCAAGTTTCATTTTTTACAAATTACGTTTTTTCCGCCGTGATCACGCGAACACACACACACACTCTGTTTTACGGACCCATAATGCGTAAAAATCGCGCTTAACACCTTTTTCTTGAAATTACTTTTTTTTACTCTCTAATTCTTCTCCTTACCCCCGAAAAACTTCCTAATTATCTTTTCCGGCAAATTTCCGACAAAAATTAGTGAAAAAGCTCCCTGAAGGGGAAAAATAATTTTTTTTAAAAAAATTTTTATTTCACATTTTCCCTCTCCTCTGATCGCAAAAACGAAAACTATTTACTTTTTCCACCCTTTTTAATACCACAAATAGGAAAACCGCACGGAAAAACGTCCATGAAAATTTTTTTTTTTTTACTTTTTTCTCCCTACCGCTCCTCGTAATCGAAAAAAATTACCACTTACCTTTTTTTCCGAAATTCCGAGGAAAAAGTGCTCAAAAATCCCGCTAAGCGCGCTCAAGTTTCATTTTTTACAAATTACGTTTTTTCCGCCGTGATCACGCGAACACACACACACACTCTGTTTTACGGACCCATAATGCGTAAAAATCGCGCTTAACACCTTTTTCTTGAAATTACTTTTTTTTTGCTCTCTAATTCTTCTCCTTACCCCCGAAAAACTTCCTAATTATCTTTTCCGGCAAATTTCCGACAAAAATTAGTGAAAAAGCTCCCTGAAGGGGAAAAATAATTTTTTTTTTTTAAAATTTTTATTTCACATTTTCCCTCTCCTCTGATCGCAAAAACGAAAACTATTTACTTTTTCCACCCTTTTTAATACCACAAATAGGAAAACCGCACGGAAAAACGTCCATGAAAATTTTTTTTTTTTACTTTTTTCTCCCTACCGCTGCTCGTAATGGAAAAAATTACCACTTACCTTTTTTTCCGAAATTCCGAGAAAAAGTGCTCAAAAATCCCGCTAAGCGCGCTCAAGTTTCATTTTTTACAAATTACGTTTTTTCCGCCGTGATCACGCGAACACACACACACACTCTGTTTTACGGACCCATAATGCGTAAAAATCGCGCTTAACACCTTTTTCTTGAAATTACTTTTTTTTGCTCTCTAATTCTTCTCCTTACCCCCGAAAAACTTCCTAATTATCTTTTCCGGCAAATTTCCGACAAAAATTAGTGAAAAAGCTCCCTGAAGGGGAAAAATAATTTTTTTTTTTAAAATTTTTATTTCACATTTTCCCTCTCCTCTGATCGCAAAAACGAAAACTATTTACTTTTTCCACCCTTTTTAATACCACAAATAGGAAAATCGCACGGAAAAACGTCCATGAAAATTTTTTTTTTTTTTTTTTTTCTCCCTACCGCTCCTCGTAATCGAAAAAAATTACCACTTACCTTTTTTTCCGAAATTCCGAGAAAAAGTGCTCAAAAATCCCGCTAAGCGCGCTCAAGTTTCATTTTTTACAAATTACGTTTTTTCCGCCGTGATCACGCGAACACACACACACACTCTGTTTTACGGACCCATAATGCGTAAAAATCGCGCTTAACACCTTTTTCTTGAAATTACTTTTTTTTACTCTCTAATTTTTCTCCTTACCCCCGAAAAACTTCCTAATTATCTTTTCCGGCAAATTTCCGACAAAAATTAGTGAAAAAGCTCCCGCAAGGGGAAAAAAAATTTTTTTTTTTTTAAATATTTATTTCACATTTTCCCTCTCCTCTGATCGCAAAAACGAAAACTATTTACTTTTTCCACTCTTTTTATTACTGGAAATAGGAAAACCGCATGGAAAAAAGTCCATAAAAAAAATTTTTTGTTTTACTTTTTTCTCCCTACCGCTCCTCGTAATCGAAAAAAATTACTACTTACCTTTTTTCCCGAAATTCCGAAAAAGTGCTCAAAAATCCCGCTAAGCCCGCTGAAGTTTCATTTTATAGAAATTACGTTTTTTCCGCCGTGATCACGCGAACACACACACACCTACCCACACACTTTCCGTTTTTCCGACCCATAATGCGTAAAATTCGCGCTTAACACCTTTTTCTTGAAATTACTTTTTTTTGCTCTCTAATTCTTCTCCTTACCCCCGAAAAACTTCCTACTTATCTTTTCCGGCAAATTTCCGACAAAAATTAGTGAAAAAGCTCCCTGAAGGGGAAAAATAATTTTTTTTTTTTTTAAATTTTTATTTCACATTTTCCCTCTCCTCTGATCAGAAAAACGAAAACTATTTACTTTTTCCACCCTTTTTAATACCACAAATATGAAAACCACACGGGAAAACGTCCATGAAAATTTTTTTTTTTTACTTTTTTCTCCCTACCGCTCCTCGTAATCGAAAAAAATTACCACTTACCTTTTTTTCCGAAATTCCGAGAAAAAGTGCTCAAAAATCCCGCTAAGCGCGCTCAAGTTTCATTTTTTACAAATTACGTTTTTTCCGCCGTCATCACGCGAACACACACACACACTCTGTTTTACGGACCCATAATGCGTAAAAATCGCGCTTAACACCTTTTTCTCTAAATTACTTTTTTTTTACTCTCTAATTCTTCTCCTTACCCCCGAAAAACTTCCTAATTATCTTTTCCGGCAAATTTCCGACAAAAATTAGTGAAAAAGCTCCCTGAAGGGGAAAAATAATTTTAAAAAAAAAAAATTTTTATTTCACATTTTCCCTCTCCTCTGATCGCAAAAACGAAAACTATTTACTTTTTCCACCCTTTTTAATACCACAAATAGGAAAACCGCACGGAAAAACGTCCATGAAAATTTTTTTTTTTTTACTTTTTCTCCCTACCGCTCCTCGTAATCGAAAAAAATTACCACTTACCTTTTTTTCCGAAATTCCGAGAAAAAGTGCTCAAAAATCCCGCTAAGCGCGCTCAAGTTTCATTTTTTACAAATTACGTTTTTTCCGCCGTGATCACGCGAACACACACACACACCTACCCACACACACACTCTGTTTTACGGACCCATAATGCGTAAAAATCGCGCTTAACACCTTTTTCTTGAAATTACTTTTTTTTTGCTCTCTAATTCTTCTCCTTACCCCCGAAAAACTTCCTAATTATCTTTTCCGGCAAATTTCCGACAAAAATTAGTGAAAAAGCTCCCTGAAGGGGAAAAACAATTTTTTTTAAAAAAATGTTTATTTAACATTTTCCCTCTCCTATGATCGCAAAAACGAAAACTATTTACTTTTTCCACCCTTTTGAATACCAGAAATAGGAAAACCGCACTTAAAAACGTCCATAAAAAAATTTTTTTTTTTTTTAATTTTTTCTACCCTACCCATCCTCGTAATCGAAAAAAATTACCACTTACCTCTTTTACCGAAATTCCGCCTAAAAGTGTTAAATAATCCCGCTAAGCGCGCTCATGTTTCAATTTTTACAAATTACGTTTTTTCCGCCGTGATCACGCGAACACACACACCTACCCACACACACTCCGTTTTTCCGACCCATTATGCGTAAAAAACGCGCTTAACATCTTTTTCTTGAAATTCCTTTTTTTTTGCTCTCTACTTCTCCTTCTTACTCCCGAAACACTTCCTAATCATCTTTCCCGGCAAATTTTCGACAAAAATTAGTGATAAAGCTTCCTGAAGGGGAAAAATAATTTTAAAAAAAAAAAAAATTTAATTCACATTTTCCCACTCCTCTGATCGCAAAAAGGAGGAACTATTTACTTTTTCCACCCTTTTAAACACCAGAAATAGGAAAACTACACGGAAAAACGTCCATTAAAAATTTTTTTGATTTTTTTATATTTTTTTGCACCCTACTGTTCCTCGTAATCGAAAAAAAATACCACTTACCTTTTTTTCCGGAATTCCGACTAAAAGTGCTCAAAAATCCCGGTAACCGCGCGCAAAGTTCATTTTTTACAAGTTACGTTTTTTCCGCCGTGATCACGCGAACACACACACACACTCTGTTTTCATACCCATAATGCGTAAAAAACGCGCTTAACACCTTTTTCTTTAAGTTAATTTTTTTTTGCTCTCTACTTCTTCTCCTTACCCCCGAAACATTTCCTAATGATCTTTTCCTGTAAATTTCCGACAAAAAATAGTGAAAAAGATACCTGAAGGGGAAAAATAATTTTTTTTTTTTTAATAATTTTTTTCACATTTTCTCTCTCCTCTGATCGCAAAAACGAAAACTATTTACTTTTTCCACTCTTTTTATTACTGGAAATAGGAAAACCGCACGGAAAAACTTACATTACAAATATTTTTTTTTAACTCTTTTGCACCCTACCGCTCCTCGTAATTGGAAAAATTTACCACTTACCTTTTTTTTGCGAAATTCCGACTAAAAGTGCTCAAAAATCCCGCTAACCGCTCTCAAGTTACATTTTTTACAAATTATGTTTTTTCCGCCGTGATCACGCGAACACACACACACACCTACCCACACACACTCTGTTTTTCGGACCCATAGTGCGTAAAAAACGCGCTTAACACCTTTTTCTTGAAAATACTTTTTTTTTAGCTCTCTACTTCTTCTCCTTACCCCCGAAACACTTCCTAATCATCTTTTCCGGGAAATTTCCGAGAAAAAATAATTAAAAAGGGCCCTGAAGGGTAAAAACAATTTTTTTAAAAAAATAATTTATTTCATATTTTCCCTCTCCTCTGATCGCATAAACGAAAACTATTTCTTTTTTCCAACATTTTCAATACCAGAAATAGAAAAACCGCATGGAAAAACGTCCTGGAAAAATTTTTTTTTTTTTGACTTTTTTCTACCCTACCGCTCCTCGTAATCGAAAAAAATTACCAGTTACCTTTTTTTCCCAAATTCCGAGTAAATGTGCTAAAAAATCAAGCTAAGCGCGCTGAAGTTTCATTTTTAACAAATTACGTTTTTTCCACCATGATCACGCGAACACACACACACCTACCCACACATACTCTGTTTTTCCGACCCATATTGCTGTAAAAACGCGATTAACATCTTTTTCTTGAATTTACTTTTTTTTGCCCACTACTTATTCTTTTTACCCCCAAATCACTTGGTAATTATTTTTTCCGGCAAATTTCCGACAAAAATTAGTAAAAAAGATCCCTGAAGGGGAAAACAATTTTTTTAAAAATAATTTAATTCACATTTTCCCACTCCTCTGATCGCAAAAACGAAAACTATTTACTTTTTGCACCCTTTTTCATACCAGAAATAGGAAAACTACACGGAAAAACGTCCATTAAAATTTTTTTTTTTTTTTGATTTTTTTGCACCCTACTGATCCTCGTAATCGAAAAAAAATACCACTTACCTTTTTTTCCGAAATTCCGACTAAAAGTGCTGAAAAATCCCGCTAAGCGCGCTCAAAGTTTATTTTTTACAAATTACGTTTTTTCCGCCGTGATCACGCGAACACACACACTCTGTTTTTCGGACCCACAATGCGTAAAAAACGCGCTTAACACCTTTTTCTTTAAATTACTTTTTTTTTTTGCTCTCTACTTCTTCTTCTTACCCCCGAAACATTTCCTAATCATCTTTTCCTGCAAATTTCCGACAAAAAATAGTGAAAAAGATCACTGAAGGGGAAAAACCATTTAAAAAAAAAAAAATTATTTCACATTTTCCCTCTCCTCTGATCGCAGAAACGAAAACTATTTACTTTTTCCACTCTTTTTATTACTGGAAATAGGAAATCTGCATGGAAAAACTTCCATTACAATTTTTTTTTTCACCTTTTTGGACCCTACCGCTCCTCGTAATCGGAAAATTTACCACTTACCTTTTTTTTTTCGAAATTGCAACTAAAAGTGCTCAAAAATCCCGCTAACCGCGCTCAAGTCACATTTTTTACAAATTATGTTTTTTCCGCCGTGATCACGCGAACACACACACACACCTACCCACACACACTCTGTTTTTCGGACCCATAGTGCGTAAAAAACGCGCTTAACACCTTTTTCTTGAAAATACTTTTTTTTAGCTCTCTACTTCTTCTCCTTACCCCCGAAACACTTCCTAATCATCTTTTCCGGGAAATTTCCGAGAAAAAGTAATTAAAAAGGGCCCTGAAGGGTAAAAACAATTTTTTTTTTAAATAATTTATTTCATATTTTCCCTCTCCTCTGATCGCATAAACGAAAACTATTTCTTTTTTCCAACATTTTCAATACCAGAAATAGAAAAACCGCATGGAAAAACGTCCTGGAAAATATTTGTTTTTTTTTGACTTTTTTCTACCCTACCGCTCCTCGTAATCGAAAAAAATTACCAGTTACCTTTTTTTCCGAAATTCCGAGTAAATGTGCTAAAAAATCAAGCTAAGCGCGCTGAAGTTTCATTTTTTACAAATTACGTTTTTTCCGCCATGATCACGCGAACACACACACACCTACCCACACATATTCTGTTTTTCCGACCCATAATGCTTTAAAAACGCGCTGAACACCTTTTTCTTGAAATTACTTTTTTTTGCCCTCTACTTCTTCTTCTTACCCCAAAATCACTTCGTAATTATCTTTTCCGGCAAATTTCCGACAAAAATTAGTGAAAAAGCTCCATGAAGGTGAAAAACCATTTAAAAAAAAAAAAAAATTTATTTCACATTTTCTCTCTCCTCTGATCGCAAAAACGAAAACTATTTACTTTTTGCACCCTTTTTAATACCAGAAATAGGAAAACTACACGGAAAAACGTCCATTAAAAATTTTTTATTTTTTTTTATTTTTTTGCACCCTACCGCTCCTCGTAATCGAAAAAAAATACCACTTACCTTTTTTTCCGAAATTCCGACTAAAAGTGCTCAAAAATCCCGCTAGGCGCGCTCAAGTTTCATTTTTTACAAATTACGTTTTTTCCGCCGTGATCACGCGAACACACACACACACACTCTGTTTTACGGACCCATAATGCGTAAAAAACGCGCTTAACACCTTTTTCTTGAAATTACTTTTTTTTTGCTCTCTACTTCTTCTCCTTACCCCCGAAACATTTCCTAATCATCTTTTCCTGCAAATTTCCGACGAAAAATAGTGAAAAAGCTCCCTGAAGGGGAAAAACAATTTTTTTAAAAAAATAATTTATTTCACACTTTCCCTCTCCTCTGATCGCAAAAACGAAAACTATTTACTTTTTCCACCAATTTAATACCAGAAATAGGAAAACCGCACGGAAGAACTTCTATTAAAAATTTTTTTTTTTGACCTTTTTGCACCCTACAGCTCCTCGTAATCGGAAATATTTACCACTTACCTTTTTTTTCCGAAATTCCGACTAAAAGTGCTCAAAAATCCCGCTAAGCGCGCTCAAGTTTCATTTTTTACAAATTACGTTTTTTGCGCCGTGATCACGCGAACACACACACTCTGTTTTTCGGACCTATAATGCGTAAAAAACGCGCTTAACACCTTTTTCTTGAAATTAGTTTCTTTTGCTCTCTACTTCTTCTCCTTACCCCCGAAAAACTTCCTAATTATCTTTTCCGGCAAATTTCCGACAAAAATTAGTGAAAAAGCTCCCTGAAGGGGAAAAAAAATTTTTTTTAACAAAAAATTTTATTTCACATTTTCCCTCTCCTCTGATCGCAAAAACTAAAACTATTTACTTTTTCCACCCTTTTTAATACCACAAATAGGAAAACCGCACGGAAAAACGTCCATGAAAATTTTTTTTTTTTTTTACTTTTTTCTCCCTACCGCTCCTCGTAATCGAAAAAAATTACCACTTACCTTTTTTTCCGAAATTCCGAGAAAAAGTGCTCCAAAATCCCGCTAAGCGCGCTCAAGTTTCCTTTTTTACAAATTACGTTTTTTCCGCCGTGATCACGCGAACACACACACACACCTACCCACACACACTCTCTATTTTTCGGACCCATAATGCGTAAAAAACGCGCTTAACACCTTTTTCTTGAACTTGTTTTTTTTTGCTCTCTACTTCTTCTCCTTACCCCCGAAACACTTCCTAATTATCTTTTCCGGCAAATTTCCGACAAAAAATAGTGAAAAAGCTCCCTAAAGGGGAAAAACAATTTTTTTTTTTAAATAATTTATTTCATATTTTCCCTCTGCTCTGATCGCAAAAACGAAAACTATTTACTTTTTCCACCAATTTAATACCAGAAATAGGAAAACCGCACGGAAAAACGTCCATGAAAATTTTTTTTTTTTTTACTTTTTTCTCCCTACCGCTCCTCGTAATCGAAAAAAATTACCACTTACCTTTTTTTCCGAAATTCCGAGAAAAAGTGCTCAAAAATCCCGCTAAGCGCGCTCAAGTTTCATTTTTTACAAATTACGTTTTTTCCGCCGTGATCACGCGAACACACACACACACCTACCCACACACACTCTCTATTTTTCGGACCCATAATGCGTAAAAAACGCGCTTAACACCTTTTTCTTGAAATTACTTTTTTTTTGCTCTCTATTTCTTCTCCTTACTCCCGAAACACTTCCTAATTATCTTTTCCGGCAAATTTCCGACAAAAAATAGTGAAAAAGCTCCCTAAAGGGGAAAAACAATTTTTTTTTTTAAATAATTTATTTCACATTTTCCCTCTCCTCTGATCGCAAAAACGAAAACTATTTACTTTTTCCACCAATTTAATACCAGAAATAGGAAAACCGCACGGAAAAACGTCCATGAAAGTTTTTTTTTTATTAGTTTTTTTCTCCCTGCCGCTCCTCGTAATCGAAAAAAATTACCACTTACCTTTTTTTCCGAAATTCCGAGAAAAAGTGCTCAAAAATCCCGCTAAGCGCGCTCAAGTTTCATTTTTTACAAATTACGTTTTTTCCGCCGTGATCACGCGAACACACACACACCTACCCACACACACTCTGTTTTTCCGACCCATAATGCGTAAAAAACGCGCTTAACACCTTTTTCTTGAAATTACTTTTTTTTTGCTCTCTACTTCTTCTCCTTACCCCCGAAACATTTCCTAATCATCTTTTCCTGCAAATTTCCGACGAAAAATAGTGAAAAAGCTCCCTGAAGGGGAAAAACAATTTTTTTTTAAATAATTTATTTCACATTTTCCCTCTCCTCTGATCGCAAAAACGAAAACTATTTACTTTTTCCACCAATTTAATACCAGAAATAGGAAAACCGCACGGAAAAACGTCCATGAAAATTTTTTTTTTTTTTTACTTTTTTCTCCCTACCGCTCCTCGTAATCGAAAAAAATTACCACTTACCTTTTTTTCCGAAATTCCGAGAAAAAGTGCTCAAAAATCCCGCTAAGCGCGCTCAAGTTTCATTTTTTACAAATTACGTTTTTTCCGCCGTGATCACGCGAACACACACACACCTACCCACACACACTCCGTTTTTCCGACCCATAATGCGTAAAAAACGCGCTTAACACCTTTTTCTTGAAATTATTTTTTTTTTGCTTTCTATTTCTTCTCCTTACCCCCGAAAAACTTTCTAATTATCTTTTCCGGCAAATTTCCGACAAAAATTAGTGAAAAAGCTCCCTAAAGGGAAAAAACAATTTTTTTTTTTAAATAATTTATTTCACATTTTCCCTCTCCTCTGATCGCAAAAACGAAAACTATTTACTTTTTCCACCCTTTTTAATACCACAAATAGGAAAACCGCACGGAAAAACGTCCATGAAAATTTTTTTTTTTTTTACTTTTTTCTCCCTACCGCTCCTCGTAATCGAAAAAAATTACCACTTACCTTTTTTTCCGAAATTCCGAGAAAAAGTGCTCAAAAATCCCGCTAAGCGCGCTCAAGTTTCATTTTTTACAAATTACGTTTTTTCCGCCGTGATCACGCGAACACACACACACACACTCTGTTTTACGGACCCATAATGCGTAAAAATCGCGCTTAACACCTTTTTCTTGAAATTACTTTTTTTTGCTCTCTAATTCTTCTCCTTACCCCCGAAAAACTTCCTAATTATCTTTTCCGGCAAATTTCCGACAAAAATTAGTGAAAAAGCTCCCTGAAGGGGAAAAATAATTTTTTAAAAAAAATTTTTTTATTTCACATTTTCCCTCTCCTCTGATCGCAAAAACGAAAACTATTTACTTTTTCCACCCTTTTTCATACCACAAATAGGAAAACCGCACGGAAAAACGTCCATGAAAGTTTTTTTTATTTTTTCCTTTTTTCTCCCTACCGCTCCTCGTAATCGAAAAAAATTACCACTTACCTTTTTTTCCAAAATTCCGAGAAAAAGTGCTCAAAAATCCCGCTAAGCGCGCTCAAGTTTCATTTTTTACAAATTACGTTTTTTCCGCCGTGATCACGCGAACACACACACACACCTACCCACACACACTCTCAATTTTTCGGACCCATAATGCGTAAAAAACGCGCTTAACACCTTTTTCTTGAAATTACTTTTTTTTTGCTCTCTACTTCTTCTCCTTACCCCCGAAAAACTTCCTAATTATCTTTTCCGGCAAATTTTCGACAAAAATTAGTGAAAAAGCTCTCTGAACGGGAAAAATAATTTTTTTTTTTTTAAATTTTTATTTCACATTTTCCCTCTCCTCTGATCGCAAAAACGAAAGCTATTTACTTTTTCCAACAATTTAATACCAGAAATAGGAAAAGCGCACGGAAAAACGTCTATGAAAATTTTTTTTTTTTTTTACTTTTTTCTCCCTACCGCTCCTCGTAATCGAAAAAAATTACCACTTACCTTTTTTTCCGAAATTCCGAGAAAAAGTGCTCAAAAATCCCGCTAAGCGCGCTCAAGTTTCATTTTTTACAAATTACGTTTTTTCCGCCGTGATCACGCGAACACACACACACACCTACCCACACACACTCTCTATTTTTCGGACCCATAATGCGTAAAAATCGCGCTTAACACCTTTTTCTTGAAATTACTTTTTTTTTTGCTCTCTAATTCTTCTCCTTACCCCCGAAAAACTTCCTAATTATCTTTTCCGGCAAATTTCCGACAAAAATTAGTGAAAAAGCTCCCTGAAGGGGAAAAAAAATTTTTTTTTCTTAAATTTTTATTTCACATTTTCCCTCTCCTCTGATCGCAAAAACGAAAACTATTTACTTTTTCCACCCTTTTTAATACCACAAATAGGAAAACCGCACGGAAAAACGTCCATGAAAATTTTTTTTTTTTTACTTTTTCTCCCTACCGCTCCTCGTAATCGAAAAAAATTACCACTTACCTTTTTTTCCGAAATTCCGAGAAAAAGTGCTCAAAAATCCCGCTAAGCGCGCTCAAGTTTCATTTTTTACAAATTACGTTTTTTCCGCCGTGATCACGCGAACACACACACACACTCTGTTTTACGGACCCATAATGCGTAAAAATCGCGCTTAACACCTTTTTCTTGAAATTACTTTTTTTGCTCTCTAATTCTTCTCCTTACCCCCGAAAAACTTCCTAATTATCTTTTCCGGCAAATTTCCGACAAAAATTAGTGAAAAAGCTCCCTGAAGGGGAAAAATAATTTTTTTTTTTAAAAATTTTTATTTCACATTTTCCCTCTCCTCTGATCGCAAAAACGAAAACTATTTACTTTTTCCACCCTTTTTAATACCACAAATAGGAAAACCGCACGGAAAAACGTCCATGAAAATTTTTTTTTTTTTTTTTAATTTTTTCTCCCTACCGCTCCTCGTAATCGAAAAAAATTACCACTTACCTTTTTTTCCGAAATTCCGAGAAAAAGTGCTCAAAAATCCCGCTAAGCGCGCTCAAGTTTCATTTTTTACAAATTACGTTTTTTCCGCCGTGATCACGCGAACACACACACACACTCTGTTTTACGGACCCATAATGCGTAAAAATCGCGCTTAACACCTTTTTCTTGAAATTACTTTTTTTTGCTCTCTAATTCTTCTCCTTACCCCCGAAAAACTTCCTAATTATCTTTTCCGGCAAATTTCCGACAAAAATTAGTGAAAAAGCTCCCTCAAGGGGAAAAATAATTTTTTTTTTTAAATATTTATTTCACATTTTCCCTCTCCTCTGATCGCAAAAGCAAAAACTATTTACTTTTTCCACCCTTTTTAATACCACAAATAGGAAAACCGCACGGAAAAACGTCCATGAAAATTTTTTTTTTTTTTTTACTTTTTTCTCCCTACCGCTCCTCGTAATCGAAAAAAATTACCACTTACCTTTTTTTCCGAAATTCCGAGAAAAAGTGCTCAAAAATCCCGCTAAGCGCGCTCAAGTTTCATTTTTTACAAATTACGTTTTTTCCGCCGTGATCACGCGAACACACACACACACCTACCCACACACACTCCGTTTTTCCGACCCATAATGCGTAAAAATCGCGCTTAACACCTTTTTCTTGAAATTACTTTTTTTTTGCTCTCTAATTCTTCTCCTTACCCCCGAAAAACTTCCTAATTATCTTTTCCGGCAAATTTCCGACAAAAATTAGTGAAAAAGCTCCCTGAAGGGGAAAAATAATTTTTTTTTTTTAAATTTTTATTTCACATTTTCCCTCTCCTCTGATCGCAAAAACGAAAACTATTTACTTTTTCCACCCTTTTTAATACCACAAATAGGAAAACCGCACGGAAAAACGTCCATGAAAATTTTTTTTTTTTTTTTACTTTTTTCTCCCTACCGCTCCTCGTAATCGAAAAAAATTACCACTTACCTTTTTTTCCGAAATTCCGAGAAAAAGTGCTCAAAAATCCCGCTAAGCGCGCTCAAGTTTCATTTTTTACAAATTACGTTTTTTCCGCCGTGATCACGCGAACACACACACACACTCTGTTTTACGGACCCATAATGCGTAAAAATCGCGCTTAACACCTTTTTCTTGAAATTACTTTTTTTTGCTCTCTAATTCTTCTCCTTACCCCCGAAAAACTTCCTAATTATCTTTTCCGGCAAATTTCCGACAAAAATTAGTGAAAAAGCTCCCTGAAGGGGAAAAATAATTTTTTTTTTAAAATTTTTATTTCACATTTTCCCTCTCCTCTGATCGCAAAAAACGAAAACTATTTACTTTTTCCACCCTTTTTAATACCACAAATAGGAAAACCGCACGGAAAAACGTCCATGAAAATTTTTTTTTTTTTACTTTTTTCTCCCTACCGCTCCTCGTAATCGAAAAAAAATTACCACTTACCTTTTTTTCCGAAATTCCGAGAAAAAGTGCTCAAAAATCCCGCTAAGCGCGCTCAAGTTTCATTTTTTACAAATTACGTTTTTTCCGCCGTGATCACGCGAACACACACACACACTCTGTTTTACGGACCCATAATGCGTAAAAATCGCGCTTAACACCTTTTTCTTGAAATTACTTTTTTTTGCTCTCTAATTCTTCTCCTTACCCCCGAAAAACTTCCTAATTATCTTTTCCGGCAAATTTCCGACAAAAATTAGTGAAAAAGCTCCCTGAAGGGGAAAAAAATATTTTTTTTTATAAATTTTTATTTCACATTTTCCCTCTCCTCTGATCGCAAAAACGAAAACTATTTACTTTTTCCACCCTTTTTAATACCACAAATAGGAAAACCGCACGGAAAAACGTCCATGAAAATTTTTTTTTTTTCCTTTTTTCTCCCTACCGCTCCTCGTAATCGAAAAAAATTACCACTTACCTTTTTTTCCGAAATTCCGAGGAAAAAGTGCTCAAAAATCCCGCTAAGCGCGCTCAAGTTTCATTTTTTACAAATTACGTTTTTTCCGCCGTGATCACGCGAAAACAGACACACACTCTGTTTTACGGACCCATAATGCGTAAAAATCGCGCTTAACACCTTTTTCTTGAAATTACTTTTTTTTTGCTCTCTAATTCTTCTCCTTACCCCCGAAAAACTTCCTAATTCTCTTTTCCGGCAAATTTCCGACAAAAATTAGTGAAAAAGCTCCCTGAAGGGGAAAAATAATTTTTTTTTAAAAAAATTTTTATTTCACATTTTTCCTCTCCTCTGATCGCAAAAACGAAAACTATTTACTTTTTCCACCCTTTTTAATACCACAAATAGGAAAACCGCACGGAAAAACGTCCATGAAAAATTTTTTTTTTTTTTTTTACTTATTCTCCCTACCGCTCCTCGTAATCGAAAAAAATTACCACTTACCTTTTTTTCCGAAATTCCGAGGAAAAAGTGCTCAAAAATCCCGCTAAGCGCGCTCAAGTTTCATTTTTTACAAATTACGTTTTTTCCGCCGTGATCACGCGAACACACACACACACTCTGTTTTACGGACCCATAATGCGTAAAAATCGCGCTTAACACCTTTTTCTTGAAATTACTTTTTTTTTGCTCTCTAATTCTTCTCCTTACCCCCGAAAAACTTCCTAATTATCTTTTCCGGCAAATTTCCGACAAAAATTAGTGAAAAAGCTCCCTGAAGGGGAAAAATAATTTTTTTTTTTAAAATTTTTATTTCACATTTTCCCTCTCCTCTGATCGCAAAAACGAAAACTATTTACTTTTTCCACCCTTTTTAATACCACAAATAGGAAAACCGCACGGAAAAACGTCCATGAAAATTTTTTTTTTTTTACTTTTTTCTCCCTACCGCTCCTCGTAATCGAAAAAAATTACCACTTACCTTTTTTTCCGAAATTCCGAGAAAAAAGTGCTCAAAAATCCCGCTAAGCGCGCTCAAGTTTCATTTTTTACAAATTACGTTTTTTCCGCCGTCATCACGCGAACACACACACACACTCTGTTTTACGGACCCATAATGCGTAAAAATCGCGCTTAACACCTTTTTATCTAAATTACTTTTTTTTTGCTCTCTAATTCTTCTCCTTACCCCCGAAAAACTTCCTAATTATCTTTTCCGGCAAATTTCCGACAAAAATTAGTGAAAAAGCTCCCTGAAGGGGAAAAATAATTTTTTTTTTTTTAATTTTTATTTCACATTTTCCCTCTCCTCTGATCGCAAAAACGAAAACTATTTACTTTTTCCACCCTTTTTAATACCACAAATAGGAAAACCGCACGGAAAAACGTCCATGAAAATTTTTTTTTTTTACTTTTTCTCCCTACCGCTCCTCGTAATCGAAAAAAATTACCACTTACCTTTTTTTCCGAAATTCCGAGGAAAAAGTGCTCAAAAATCCCGCTAAGCGCGCTCAAGTTTCATTTTTTACAAATTACGTTTTTTCCGCCGTGATCACGCGAACACACACACACACTCTGTTTTACGGACCCATAATGCGTAAAAATCGCGCTTAACACCTTTTTCTCTAAATTACTTTTTTTTTACTCTCTAATTCTTCTCCTTACCCCCGAAAAACTTCCTAATTATCTTTTCCGGCAAATTTCCGACAAAAATTAGTGAAAAAGCTCCCTGAAGGGGAAAAATAATTTTTTTTTTTTTAAATTTTTATTTCACATTTTCCCTCTCCTCTGATCGCAAAAACGAAAACTATTTACTTTTTCCACCCTTTTTAATACCACAAATAGGAAAACCGCACGGAAAAACGTCCATGAAAATTTTTTTTTTTTTTTTTACTTTTTCTCCCTACCGCTCCTCGTAATCGAAAAAAATTACCACTTACCTTTTTTTCCGAAATTCCGAGGAAAAAGTGCTCAAAAATCCCGCTAAGCGCGCTCAAGTTTCATTTTTTACAAATTACGTTTTTTCCGCCGTGATCACGCGAACACACACACACACTCTGTTTTACGGACCCATAATGCGTAAAAATCGCGCTTAACACCTTTTTCTTGAAATTACTTTTTTTTTGCTCTCTAATTCTTCTCCTTACCCCCGAAAAACTTCCTAATTATCTTTTCCGGCAAATTTCCGACAAAAATTAGTGAAAAAGCTCCCTGAAGGGGAAAAATAATTTTTTTTTTTTTAAATTTTTATTTCACATTTTCCCTCTCCTCTGATCGCAAAAACGAAAACTATTTACTTTTTCCACCCTTTTTAATACCACAAATAGGAAAACCGCACGGAAAAACGTCCATGAAAATTTTTTTTTTTTACTTTTTTCTCCCTACCGCTCCTCGTAATCGAAAAAAATTACCACTTACCTTTTTTTCCGAAATTCCGAGGAAAAAGTGCTCAAAAATCCCGCTAAGCGCGCTCAAGTTTCATTTTTTACAAATTACGTTTTTTCCGCCGTGATCACGCGAACACACACACACACTCTGTTTTACGGACCCATAATGCGTAAAAATCGCGCTTAACACCTTTTTCTCTAAATTACTTTTTTTTACTCTCTAATTCTTCTCCTTACCCCCGAAAAACTTCCTAATTATCTTTTCCGGCAAATTTCCGACAAAAATTAGTAAAAAAGCTCCCTGAAGGGGAAAAATAATTTTTTTTTTTTAAAATTTTTATTTCACATTTTCCCTCTCCTCTGATCGCAAAAACGAAAACTATTTACTTTTTCCACCCTTTTTAATACCACAAATAGGAAAACCGCACGGAAAAACGTCCATGAAAATTTTTTTTTTTTTTTTTTTTACTTTTTCTCCCTACCGCTCCTCGTAATCGAAAAAAATTACCACTTACCTTTTTTTCCGAAATTCCGAGGAAAAAGTGCTCAAAAATCCCGCTAAGCGCGCTCAAGTTTCATTTTTTACAAATTACGTTTTTTCCGCCGTGATCACGCGAACACACACACACACTCTGTTTTACGGACCCATAATGCGTAAAAATCGCGCTTAACACCTTTTTCTCTAAATTACTTTTTTTTTTGCTCTGTAAATCTTCTCCTTACCCCCGAAAAACTTCCTAATTATCTTTTCCGGCAAATTTCCGACAAAAATTAGTGAAAAAGCTCCCTGAAGGGGAAAAATAATTTTTTTTTTTTAAAAATTTTTATTTCACATTTTCCCTCTCCTCTGATCGTAAAAGCGAAAACTATTTACTTTTTCCACCCTTTTTAATACCACAAATAGGAAAACCGCACGGAAAAACGTCCATGAAAATTTTTTTTTTTTTTTACTTTTTTCTCCCTACCGCTCCTCGTAATGGAAAAAAATTACCACTTACCTTTTTTTCTGAAATTCCGAGGAAAAAGTGCTCAAAAATACCGCTAAGCGCGCTCAAGTTTCATTTTTTACAAATTACGTTTTTTCCGCCGTCATCACGCGAACACACACACACACTCTGTTTTACGGACCCATAATGCGTAAAAATCGCGCTTAACACCTTTTTCTCTAAATTACTTTTTTTTACTCTCTAATTCTTCTCCTTACCCCCGAAAAACTTCCTAATTATCTTTTCCGGCAAATTTCCGACAAAAATTAGTGAAAAAGCTCCCTGCAGAGGAAAAATAATTTTTTTTTTAAAATTTTTATTTCACATTTTCCCTCTCCTCTGATCGCAAAAACGAAAACTATTTACTTTTTCCACCCTTTTTAATACCACAAATAGGAAAACCGCACGGAAAAACGTCCATGAAAATTTTTTTTTTTTTTTTTTTCTCCCTACCTCTCCTCGTAATCGAAAAAAATTACCACTTACCTTTTTTTCCGAAATTCCGAGGAAAAAGTGCTCAAAAATCCCGCTAAGCGCGCTCAAGTTTCATTTTTTACAAATTACGTTTTTTCCGCCGTCATCACGCGAACACACACACACACTCTGTTTTACGGACCCATAATGCGTAAAAATCGCGCTTAACACCTTTTTCTCTAAATTACTTTTTTTTTGCTCTCTAATTCTTCTCCTTACCCCCGAAAAACTTCCTAATTATCTTTTCCGGCAAATTTCCGACAAAAATTAGTGAAAAAGCTCCCTGAAGGGGAAAAATAATTTTTTTTTAAAAATTTTTATTTCACATTTTCCCTCTCCTCTGATCGCAAAAACGAAAACTATTTACTTTTTCCACCCTTTTTAATACCACAAATAGGAAAACCGCACGGAAAAACGTCCATGAAAATTTTTTTTTTTTTAACTTTTTTCTCCCTACCGCTCCTCGTAATCGAAAAAAATTACCACTTACCTTTTTTTCCGAAATTCCGAGGAAAAAGTGCTCAAAAATCCCGCTAAGCGCGCTCAAGTTTCATTTTTTACAAATTACGTTTTTTCCGCCGTGATCACGCGAACACACACACACACTCTGTTTTACGGACCCATAATGCGTAAAAATCGCGCTTAACACCTTTTTCTCTAAATTACTATTTTTTACTCTCTAATTCTTCTCCTTACCCCCGAAAAACTTCCTAATTATCTTTTCCGGCAAATTTCCGACAAAAATTAGTGAAAAAGCTCCCTGAAGGGGAAAAATAATTTTTTTTTTTTTAAATTTTTATTTCACATTTTCCCTCTCCTCTGATCGCAAAAACGAAAACTATTTACTTTTTCCACCCTTTTTAATACCACAAATAGGAAAACCGCACGGAAAAACGTCCATGAAAATTTTTTTTTTTTTTTTTAACTTTTTTCTCCCTACCGCTCCTCGTAATCGAAAAAAATTACCACTTACCTTTTTTTCCGAAATTCCGAGGAAAAAGTGCTCAAAAATCCCGCTAAGCGCGCTCAAGTTTCATTTTTTACAAATTACGTTTTTTCCGCCGTGATCACGCGAACACACACACACACTCTGTTTTACGGACCCATAATGCGTAAAAATCGCGCTTAACACCTTTTTCTCTAAATTACATTTTTTTACTCTCTAATTCTTCTCCTTACCCCCGAAAAACTTCTTATTATCTTTTCCGGCAAATTTCCGACAAAAAATAGTAAAAAAGCTCCCTGAAGGGGAAAAATAATTTTTTTTTTAAATTTTTATTTCACATTTTCCCTCTCCTCTGATCGCAAAAACGAAAACTATTTACTTTTTCCACCCTTTTTAATACCACAAATAGGAAAACCGCACGGAAAAACGTCCATGAAAATTTTTTTTTTTTTTTTTACTTTTTTCTCCCTACCGCTCCTCGTAATCGAAAAAAATTACCACTTACCTTTTTTTCCGAAATTCCGAGGAAAAAGTGCTAAAAAATCCCGCTAAGCGCGCTCAAGTTTCATTTTTTACAAATTACGTTTTTTCCGCCGTGATCACGCGAACACACACACACACTCTGTTTTACGGACCCATAATGCGTAAAAATCGCGCTTAACACCTTTTTCTCTAAATTACTTTTTTTTGGCTCTCTAATTCTTCTCCTTACCCCCGAAAAACTTCCTAATTATCTTTTCCGGCAAATTTCCGACAAAAATTAGTGAAAAAGCTCCCTGAAGGGGAAAAATAATTTTTTTTTTTTAAATTTTTATTTCACATTTTCCCTCTCCTCTGATCGCAAAAACGAAAACTATTTACTTTTTCCACCCTTTTTAATACCACAAATAGGAAAACCGCACGTAAAAACGTCCATGAAAATTTTTTTTTTTTTTTATTTTTTCTCCCTACCGCTACTCGTAATCGAAAAAAATTACCACTTACCTTTTTTTCCGAAATTCCGAGGAAAAAGTGCTCAAAAATCCCGCTAAGCGCGCTCAAGTTTCATTTTTTACAAATTACGTTTTTTCCGCCGTGATCACGCGAACACACACACACACTCTGTTTTACGGACCCATAATGCGTAAAAATCGCGCTTAACACCTTTTTCTCTAAATTACTTTTTTTTGCTCTCTAATTCTTCTCCTTACCCCCGAAAAACTTCCTAATTATCTTTTCCGGCAAATTTCCGACAAAAATTAGTGAAAAAGCTCCCTGAAGGGGAAAAATAATTTTTTTTTTTTAAATTTTTATTTCACATTTTCCCTCTCCTCTGATCGCAAAAACGAAAACTATTTACTTTTTCCACCCTTTTTAATACCACAAATAGGAAAACCGCACGGAAAAACGTCCATGAAAATTTTTTTTTTTTTTTTTTACTTTTTTCTCCCTACCGCTCCTCGTAATCGAAAAAAATTACCACTTACCTTTTTTTCCGAAATTCCGAGGAAAAAGTGCTCAAAAATCCCGCTAAGCGCGCTCAAGTTTCATTTTTTACAAATTACGTTTTTTCCGCCGTGATCACGCGAACACACACACACACTCTGTTTTACGGACCCATAATGCGTAAAAATCGCGCTTAACACCTTTTTCTCTAAATTACTTTTTTTTTACTCTCTAATTCTTCTCCTTACCCCCGAAAAACTTCCTAATTATCTTTTCCGGCAAATTTCCGACAAAAATTAGTGAAAAAGCTCCCTGAAGGGGAAAAATAATTTTTTTTTTTTAAAATTTTTATTTCACATTTTCCCTCTCCTCTGATCGCAAAAACGAAAACTATTTACTTTTTCCACCCTTTTTAATACCACAAATAGGAAAACCGCACGGAAAAACGTCCATGAAAATTTTTTTTTTTTTACTTTTTTCTCCCTACCGCTCCTCGTAATCGAAAAAAATTACCACTTACCTTTTTTTCCGAAATTCCGAGGAAAAAGTGCTCAAAAATCCCGCTAAGCGCGCTCAAGTTTCATTTTTTACAAATTACGTTTTTTCCGCCGTGATCACGCGAACACACACACACACTCTGTTTTACGGACCCATAATGCGTAAAAATCGCGCTTAACACCTTTTTCTCTAAATTACTTTTTTTTTGCTCTCTAATTCTTCTCCTTACCCCCGAAAAACTTCCTAATTATCTTTTACGGCAAATTTCCGACAAAAATTAGTGAAAAAGCTCCCTGAATTGGAAAAATAATTTTTTTTTAAAATTTTTATTTCACATTTTCCCTCTCCTCTGATCGCAAAAACGAAAACTATTTACTTTTTCCACCCTTTTTAATACCACAAATAGGAAAACCGCACGGAAAAACGTCCATGAAAATTTTTTTTTTTTTTACTTTTTCTCCCTACCGCTCCTCGTAATCGAAAAAAATTACCACTTACCTTTTTTTCCGAAATTCCGAGGAAAAAGTGCTCAAAAATCCCGCTAAGCGCGCTCAAGTTTCATTTTTTACAAATTACGTTTTTTCCGCCGTCATCACGCGAACACACACACACACTCTGTTTTACGGACCCATAATGCGTAAAAATCGCGCTTAACACCTTTTTCTCTAAATTAATTTTTTTACTCTCTAATTCTTCTCCTTACCCCGAAAAACTTCCTAATTATCTTTTCCGGCAAATTTCCGACAAAAATTAGTGAAAAAGCTCCCTGAAGGGGAAAAATAATTTTTTTTTTTTTAAATTTTTATTTCACATTTTCCCTCTCCTCTGATCGCAAAAACGAAAACTATTTACTTTTTCCACCCTTTTTAATACCACAAATAGGAAAACCGCACGGAAAAACGTCCATGAAAATTTTTTTTTTTTTTTTACTTTTTCTCCCTACCGCTCCTCGTAATCGAAAAAAATTACCACTTACCTTTTTTTCCGAAATTCCGAGGAAAAAGTGCTCAAAAATCCCGCTAAGCGCGCTCAAGTTTCATTTTTTACAAATTACGTTTTTTCCGCCGTGATCACGCGAACACACACACACACACTCTGTTTTACGGACCCATAATGCGTAAAAATCGCGCTTAACACCTTTTTCTTGAAATTACTTTTTTTTTGCTCTCTAATTCTTCTCCTTACCCCCGAAAAACTTCCTAATTATCTTTTCCGGCAAATTTCCGACAAAAATTAGTGAAAAAGCTCCCTGAAGGGGAAAAATAATTTTTTTTTTTTAATTTTTATTTCACATTTTCCCTCTCCTCTGATCGCAAAAACGAAAACTATTTACTTTTTCCACCCTTTTTAATACCACAAATAGGAAAACCGCACGGAAAAACGTCCATGAAAATTTTTTTTTTTTTTTTTTACTTTTTCTCCCTACCGCTCCTCGTAATCGAAAAAATTACCACTTACCTTTTTTTCCGAAATTCCGAGGAAAAAGTGCTCAAAAATCCCGCTGCGCGCTTAAGTTTCATTTTTTACAAATTACGTTTTTTCCGCCGTCATCACGCGAACACACACACACACTCTGTTTTACGGACCCATAATGCGTAAAAATCGCGCTTAACACCTTTTTCTCTAAATTACTTTTTTTTTACTCTCTAATTCTTCTCCTTACCCCCGAAAAACTTCCTAATTATCTTTTCCGGCAAATTTCCGACAAAAATTAGTGAAAAAGCTCCCTGAAGGGGAAAAATAATTTTTTTTTAAAAAAATTTTTATTTCACATTTTCCCTCTCCTCTGATCGCAAAAACGAAAACTATTTACTTTTTCCACCCTTTTTAATACCACAAATAGGAAAACCGCACGGAAAAACGTCCATGAAAATTTTTTTTTTTTTCACTTTTTTCTCCCTACCGCTCCTCGTAATCGAAAAAAATTACCACTTACCTTTTTTTCCGAAATTCCGAGGAAAAAGTGCTCAAAAATCCCGCTAAGCGCGCTCAAGTTTCATTTTTTACAAATTACGTTTTTTCCGCCGTCATCACGCGAACACACACACACACTCTGTTTTACGGACCCATAATGCGTAAAAATCGCGCTTAACACCTTTTTCTTGAAATTACTTTTTTTTTGCTCTCTAATTCTTCTCCTTACCCCTGACAACTTCCTAATTATATTTTCCGGCAAATTTCCGACAAAAAGTAGTAAAAAAGCTCCCTGAAGGGGAAAAATAATTTTTTTTTTTTTAAATTTTTATTTCACATTTTCCCTCTCCTCTGATCGCAAAAGCGAAAACTATTTACTTTTTCCACCCTTTTTAATACCACAAATAGGAAAACCGCACGGAAAAACGTCCATGAAAATTTTTTTTTTTTTACTTTTTTCTCCCTACCGCTCCTCGTAATCGAAAAAAATTACCACTTACCTTTTTTTCCGAAATTCCGAGAAAAAGTGCTCAAAAATCCCGCTAAGCGCGCTCAAGTTTCATTTTTTACAAATTACGTTTTTTCCGCCGTCATCACGCGAACACACACACACACTCTGTTTTACGGACCCATAATGCGTAAAAATCGCGCTTAACACCTTTTTCTCTAAATTACTTTTTTTTACTCTCTAATTCTTCTCCTTACCCCCGAAAAACTTCCTAATTATCTTTTCCGGCAAATTTCCGACAAAAATTAGTGAAAAAGCTCCCTGAAGGGGAAAAATAATTTTTTTTTAAAAAATTTTTATTTCACATTTTCCCTCTCCTCTGATCGCAAAAACGAAAACTATTTACTTTTTCCACCCTTTTTTAATACCACAAATAGGAAAACCGCACGGAAAAACGTCCATGAAAATTTTTTTTTTTTTTTTACTTTTTCTCCCTACCGCTCCTCGTAATCGAAAAAAAATTACCACTTACCTTTTTTTCCGAAATTCCGAGGAAAAAGTGCTCAAAAATCCCGCTAAGCGCGCTCAAGTTTCATTTTTTACAAATTACGTTTTTTCCGCCGTGATCACGCGAACACACACACACACTCTGTTTTACGGACCCATAATGCGTAAAAATCGCGCTTAACACCTTTTTCTTGAAATTACTTTTTTTTACTCTCTAATTCTTCTCCTTACCCCCGAAAAACTTCCTAATTATCTTTTCCGGCACATTTCCGACAAAAATTAGTGAAAAAGCTCCCCTGAAGGGGAAAAATAATTTTTTTTTAAAAATTTTTATTTCACATTTTCCCTCTCCTCTGATCGCAAAAGCGAAAACTATTTACTTTTTCCACCCTTTTTAATACCACAAATAGGAAAACCGCACGGAAAAACGTCCATGAAAATTTTTTTTTTTTTTACTTTTTTCTCCCTACCGCTCCTCGTAATCGAAAAAAATTACCACTTACCTTTTTTCCGAAATTCCGAGGAAAAAGTGCTCAAAAATCCCGCTAAGCGCGCTCAAGTTTCATTTTTTACAAATTACGTTTTTTCCGCCGTCATCACGCGACACACACACACACACTCTGTTTTACGAGACCCATAATGCGTAAAAATCGCGCCTTAACACCTTTTTTCTCTAAATTACTTTT
>JAWDGP010002795.1:12500-15819 GCA_033675545.1 Elysia crispata | reverse complement strand
TATGTATATTTATATCTGGATCGTGTGAGTAAAAAGAGAGATATCAAGACCATTTAAATGCCTGATGAATAAAAAGACGCACCCCACCTCCGGCAAATTGTCGCCAGGGTCTCGTTTATAGAACGAGGCTTTCAACTTGTAGAGAATATTCCCGAATGTTAGAGATATAAGGTTTAGAATGTAAAGAAAAGAGCAGATATGCACTATATGATCTATAATCTAAGAAAAAAGACTAAGTCTAATAGTTAACCAGGAAAATCTTACTGGTAATAAATAATAATGGGGGACAGTAAATGAGAGAAGAGAGAAGAAAGAAGAAATGACCGTTTCAATTTAAAAAAAAAATGACTCAAGGTTACGCCAAACAGTCAGTGAGCGATGTAATCTTTCAGGCAGTACTAAAATTACAAAGATCTACAATAACAAGACTAAATTTACATAACACGAATGTGATTGTGGTAGTAAAAGTCTTTGAGTTATGTACTGTTATGTAAATCACATAACAGAAAACACTCATTTTTGCCTAAACCTGAATCAAGTGGTTCTATTCAAAGGAAAGACAGTGTCACCACGAGATGTGAAATACATGCGGGTGAAGATATTCAAAGATATCTTTCTTTCTTTCTTTCTTTTTTTTTTTTTTTTTTAAAGCACACACATTATGCATGAGATTGGGTGGAAAAGTCAACCTGTTTTCCTCTGTTCCACATCTCTCTCTCTCTCTCTCTCTCTCTCTCTCTCTCTCTCTCCTTTTCTTTCTCTCTCTTTCTGTCTGTCTCTCTCTCTCTGTGTCTCTCTGCCTGACTGCCTCTCTCTCTCTCTCTCTCTCTCTCTCTCTCTCTCTCTCTCTCTCTCTCTCTCTCTCTCTCTCCCTTTCTTTCTCGGTCTGTCTCTCTCTCTGTGTCTCTGTCTGCCTGTCTCTCTTTCTCCCTCTGCTCCCCTCCCCCTTCCCCACTCCCCCACGTTTCCCCACAAGATGCTCGTCCTTCTTGTTTATATAACGTGGTGTTAGATAACCGCCCAGAGTCAAACTGTCACGCTCCAGGTTACCACCCCTGGCAGCTCTTAAAACAAAGATACGATCATTTGGTAACAAAAAACTCTTTCGAAGCCTTATTTCGGAAATATAAGTGTTATGAAGTTAGAGTTAGAGGACTACGCGCCCCCCACCCCCTCAGCTGAGCACAAGAGAGGAATTGGGTGAATTAAAAAAAAGGGTAGGTAAACAGGAAGCAAATAATTTTAAGATTGGCAGAGTTTGAATAATTATTAAGGAAAACATACTTCGTGAAGGAGAGTTTAAAGGGTAAAAAAAATGGAAAAAAAACGAAAACCAAAACAGATACAAAAGCAGGTGAAAAAAAGGGAAATAAATTACATAGGATGCATAAAGAGAGAGAGAGAGAGAGAGAGAGAGAGAGAGAGAGAGAGAGAAAGAGAGAGAGAAAGAAAGAGACAGAATAGAGAGAGATAAAAGAAAGAGCGAATGAGGAGTGAGAAAGAGAGAGAGAGAGAGAGAGAGAGAGAGAGAGAGAGAGAGAGAGAAAGAAAGAGACAGAATAGAGAGAGATAAAAGAAAGAGCGAATGAGGAGTGAGAAAGAGAGAGAGAGAGAGAGAGAGAGAGAGAGAGAGAGAGAGAGAGAGAGAGAGAGAGAGAGAGAGAGAGAGAGAATAGAAAGAGATAAAAGAAAGAGCGAATGAGGAGTGAGAAAGAGAGAGAGAGAGAGAGAGAGAGAGAGAGAGAGAGAGAGAGAGAGAGAGAGAGAAAGAGATAGAGCGAGGAAAAGAGAGAAAAGAGAGAGAAGGTGTGTGTCTGTGAGAGAGAGAAAGAGAGAGTGTTTGAGAGAAAGAGTGTGAGAGAATGAGAGAGTGAGGGAGAGAGGAAGAGTGTGAGAGAATATGTGTGTGTCTTTGAGAGAGAGAGAGAAAGAGAGAGTGTGAGAGTAAAGAGAGATAGTGTGTGTGTGAGAGAGAGAAAGAGAGAAAAGAGAGAGAGCGTGTCTGAGAGAGAGCGAGAGAGAGAGAGAGAGAGAGAGAGAGAGAGAGAGAGAGAGAGAGAGAGAGAGAGAACGATAGCAGTAGTTGATAAAGAGAAGGGACACTAAGCTTTTTTATTTTTTTTTTCTGGATAATTCTTTGAGATATTTCAAAATTAATCTAATATGTATGCCTATGACCAAACAGACCATGATAACCAACTCAAAGTGAAGGTCTGATTATCGAACACATTATTCATAAAACCCACATATTTCACTCTTGCCCATCAGGCTTTCAGGGTTATATTTCTAGAGCTTAAAGTGAAGGGCACGAAATAATGAACCTAACAAGACAACTGTTCCTTTTTTTATGATTCACTGAAGTTGTGATAAACTTGTGTTATAAGACACATTTCATAATTACTTAGGACTTTATTACAGTGAGTGAAATTAACTCGTCTTGTTTAAAAAAAAAAATCCCGTCTTCACCCAAGGTTTCCCTAGAAATGTGGGAATAAATTCGATGTATGATACATTTTATTTTATTAAAGTGGATAAATCGATACGTGACAAATCTTCAACTGACTCTATTTTAGTAGGTAAAAGAAAAGTTCGACTTATAGATCAAAGCCATATTGTACATTTAGGATTCATTTTATAAAGTAGATAAAACGGATTTGTGTCAAAATTTTCGTTTTCTTGAAAAGTTATTAAGAATGGTTTGGTAGACGAAAAGAACAGATGCTACCATATTATATAGGACCTCTACGAGTGTGTGAAATACACTAAGAGCAAAAAAAACGTCTCAACTAAACTTTAATATGTAAGTAGAAGGAATAAACGCAGGCCACCTGATCTTCTCTTATTAGGATAGATTGAAAGAGAGAGTGAAATTGAAAGAGATAGACAAGAGAAAGAGACACAGAGAGACAGGCGAAGAGAAAAAGAGAATCAGACAGACAGAGATAAAGATTGACAAGGAGACAGAAAAAGGGGGACAGAGAGACACTGAGAAAGAGAGAGATAGACAGAGAAACGGACACAGAGAAAGAGAGAGAATAAGTCAAAAGAAATAATGTTTGTGGGCGAATGTTAAGCTTTGCATTTAGTTGCAAGAAGAATCGAATCACAACGGCTATTATTCCAACATAACCCGACTCAAGAAAATGTAATAATAATAAAGTCTGATTGTCCTTCTCCCAACTCCCCACCTCCCTTCTAATCAAACATCCAACTCCCACGCACACACACACACACACACACGGGCGTGCCTCCACCCAAACAACCCAACAGCGAGCAGACGTCCTGAGAGTCTGCTACCAGGAACAACGGGAATCCCCGA
>JAWDGP010002795.1:0-5000 GCA_033675545.1 Elysia crispata | reverse complement strand
AGAGAGAGAGTAAACGAAGAGAGAAAAAAGTGACAGAAAATAGAGAATAGAGAGAGAGACAAAGAATGAAAGACAGAGGAGATAGGAGAGAGAGAGAGAGAGAGAGAGAGAGAGAGAGAGAGAGAGAGAGAGAGAGAGAGAGAGAGGGAGAGAGAGAGTAAACGGAAAGAGAAAAAAGTGACAGAGAATAGAGAGAGAGGGGAAGAAAGAAGGGGAAAAGAAAGTGGAAGGAAAGAAGAGAGAGAGAGAGAGAGAGAGAGAGAGAGAGAGAGAGAGAGAGAGAGAGAGAGAGAGAAACAGAGAGAGAGACAGAGAGATACAAAGAGAGAGAAGCAGTTAGAGACACAGAGAGATACACAGAGAGAAGGGGGCAAAGGAGGGAGGGGCGAATGAAAAAAAATTGAAAGAGAGGGATAAAACGGAAAACAGAAACCACATAAAGCAGTTCCGAATCTCCAAAACATAGATGTATCAAGTGCAAAGAGATGAATGCTTTTCTTTCTCCTGATTTCTCAAGATGAGGTTAGACTTTGTCAGAAAGGAGAGAAATTATGATGAACAGCCTGTTGGAGACAGAGATAACCCGATTTGTAGAAATGATGTATGTTAATTAATTGGTTTTCCAGGGCTGTTTTGTACGGAAATAATACAAAAAGTTCACTAGGAATACAGTATCGATTCTGGCTTTGCTGAAGGACATAGGAGATAAGTATACATGCTGGAAGAGTCGGGTAAAAGGTATGGGAATGTATTGATTTGTTCAATGGTAAAGAAACACCAAAGAGTTACTTCTAGGATTCTTCGAACTTGAGTGAAATTTGAACATGTCACACCTCACTCATGCCGGCTAATCATGAAGGCATGAGGATCAGTTAAGTTTTCTTAATTTTTTTTTTCGTCTTTCTTTTCAGAGTTGAATTAAAATCAAGTCTTAGAGAGAAAATGACTTTATGAAATATATAATTAACATCTGTATACGCTTTTAGTGTCGTATATGTCCCGTGTGATAAGGCAGAATAAATGCTTATCTTCGATATTTTACATTCTATATCCATTGTCATGAAAGGTCTTGCCATTCTGTCCCTTGTTTTTGTACGGCTGCTTTTTTTTCCTCTTCTTTTGCTCCAGATTTCGTGTCGCTGAAGGTGAACAAAACTTCTCCGAGTACGTTTTAGATTTTTCGAATGCCTTTCAATGTGGTTTAGGGTTCTTTGAGGTTGTTCGAATATCGTCCATGGTGGTTGGGGATCATTCGAGTTTGTTCGAGTACCGTCCATGGTGGTTCCGGGTCATTCGAGTTTGTTCGAGTAACGTCCATGGTGGTTTAGGGTCATTTGAGGTTGTTCGAGTAACGTCCATGGTGGTTTAGGGTCATTTGAGGTTGTTCGAGTAACGTCCATGGTGGTTTAGGGTCATTTGAGGTTGTTCGAGTAACGTCCATGGTGGTTTAGGGTCATTTGAGGTTGTTCGAGTAACGTCCATGGTGGTTTAGGGTCATTTGAGGTTGTTCGAATATCGTCCATGGTGGTTTAGAGTTCTTTGAGTTTGTTCGAGTAACGTCCATGGTGGTTTAGAGTCATTTGAGGTTGTTCGAGTAACGGCCATGGTGGTTTAAGGTCATTTGAGATTGTTCGAGAACCGATAAAACTGTAAAGTCACACCCGAATTTCCGAGTCCCATGGCTGTCAGGGTCACCCCAGAAGTTTTTCCTTGCACCATTCATTGTGGTCAGGGTCAACCCATGTCGTCCGAATACCATTGATGGTTGTCAGAGTCGCCTTAGATTGTCCAATTACCGTTCATGGAGGTAAGGATCCCTGTAGATTGTTCGGGTATCTTTAATGACTGTCAAGGTAAGTCCAAAATTTCCGAGAACTGTTTATGGTGATTAGTAGTAGTAATGTAGTCTAAATAGCATTAATAGTGGTCTGGGTCACCTCAGGTTGTAGGAGTATCATTCATGAAGGTCAAGGTCACCCTACATTTGCTTGAAAACCGTTTCGGGGTGTTTAGGATCACCCCCATGATCTAAATGCACCGTTTATGGTAATCTGTGTCTTGCATACGTTCGGAGCCGAGAACCCATACGAATATAACCGCTGGAAACTTAGATAATCTGTCTGATCACGGAATGCTTTGATTTGTTTTTCAAGTTCAACGTGATTGCAATGTTTTTAGACGTCGATTCGTCTGGCCAGACACAAACAGAGCTCTCCTCACATCGGATTAATATTTATAAGTTTTCTTCTTTGTTTGTTTCATGAATGTCATTTTCGCGTGATTTATTATACTGATGTCGGGGTTGAGGTGACTCTACACTTTTGTTGGTTAGAGTTTGAACAAAAATAAGTAAACATGAACATTTCCTTGTTAAATCATTGACAGTTAGTGAAAATATTGACATTTCCTCGTGTTCAAGATATTTCAGTGAAAATATTAAAAAAAAAAAATCATGGATCCAGGGAAAAAATTATTTGAGTATAAAATACTCTGGTACTATAAATCCAGGTACAACCTAACTAAACACAAATAACCAAATACAAGTAACCTAGTTTCAAACTCCGTATAATGAGAGTATTTTAGGTATAAGTTGTCGAGGTCCAAGATAGTCAGATACGAGCTTTCAAGATGAAATCTTGAGAGTATTTTAGGTATAAGTTGTCGAGGTCCAAGATAGTCAGATACAAGCTTCCAAGATGAAATCTTGCAAGGTATAAACTTCCCATTATAATCAGGTCCGCTTTTACAGATATGGAAGTGAAATCGGAATATGCCAAAGCCTCTAGTTCGAGTTACCATACAGAAATCCCCGAGAATAGAGGGCGATTGAGAGAAGAGAAAGACCACCAGGAGTTTTAATCACCACAATATTGTCTTGTAGCTAAACTTGTGAACTTCTACTAGTTGGAGTGTAAAATCGATTCTCGCTCAATTCGAGATTCAATTCTTTAGAAGTCACATTTTGCCATAAAAAGCCACGATAACGGGGATTGAACTTTCCCACAGCAAGAGTCTTTCAGCGCACGTGATTTCTGCACAAAACAAGCCATATTGGAAAGGTTTGCATTGTTTATAGAGCAATCAGAGTGTGTTCGGTACATTCAATATTGCGGTTAGGTCTTATCCAGGATGATGAAACAAATGAATGTCAGTTAGTGCTAGCCCATCATTGTGAGAGACAAAAATGATTATCATAAAAAAAGTGTATTGAATAATTAATATTATGAGATGATGATGATGATGATAATAATAATAATAATAATAGTAATAGTAATAATATTAACAGTAATAATAATAATAATAATAATAATAATAATAATAATAATAATAATAATAATGATGATGATAATAATAATAATAATAATAATAATAATAATAATAACAATAATAATAATAACAACAACGATAACATCAACAGCAACAACAACAAGAAAGAAAGAAGAAAGAAAGAAGAAACAACAACAACAACAACAACAGAGCAAGAAGAAGAAGAAGAAGAAGAAGAAGAAGAAGAAGAAGAAGAAGAAGAAGAAGAAGAAGAAGAGGAGGAGGAGGAGGAGGAGGACCAACAACAACAACAACAACAACAATAACAGCAACAAAAAGAAGAAGAAGAAGAAGAAGAAGAAGAAGAAGAAGAAGAAGAAGAAGAAGAAGAAGAAGAAGAAGAAGAAGAAGAAGAAGAAGAAGAAGAGAAAAGAAAAACAACAGAATGAGTACAAGAATAAGAGTTGTAAAAAGAAAAAAAAAATTAAAGAAACTGGAAAAAAACATCACAATCATAATACATCAAGTTCACTAAATCTGATTATAATGAAAAATCAAGAGTCCCCCAGAAAACAGTATTTCACATTCCGACAACGGTGTCTCCATGTGTGTTTGTTTGTGTGTGACTCACCTGTTCAGTTGCTCGGCGACGTGAGTCAGCACTGCCTGGAAGGCGTCATTGTCAGCTGGAGTCAGAGAAAGAAAAAAAGAGTCAGATATAAAGTACAAGTAGATGGAAACAGATAGATTTTCAATGTAGCTGATTTGGTTGTCTTCATAAAGTCCTGAAAATAATTTTTTGAGTAGGTTGGGGTGGGAAAAGAGAGGAGTGTGTGGAGTGTGGGGGGAGGAGGAGATATTTTTCTGGATCAGTGAAGCGGATGCTCTATAAATTTATTTAAGAAGAATTTCAGGATTTCGGTTGAACTTTCAACAAATCTAATGTTAGATACGGCTTGTCTAAAAAGATGAAAAAACGAACTCAGTCGTCGAGAAAGTTTACAAAAATTATTGTTAAGGAGGTTTGACGGAGACTGAAGAAGCTGTCAGAAAAGGGGAGAGATGTGGAGTGGGGTGGTGTTAAGGTGTATAAATCATGTGTGTTTTGGGAGGTTTGGAGATATAGAACAAACAAAGGGGAAATGGATGCCATATCCAGTATCAGATAAAGGAAAGCATAATTATTTTCTAGTGACCGGCAAATTTATGATTTACCATCGTAAAACTCGCGGGTTTCGAACCAACGTTACACAATGCCTCGACATAGCAAGTTAGGAGCGTGTGCTACTCTACCACCCAGCTGCTTGACTAGCATCTTCTTTTTTTTTTCTTTCTCGGAACTTGTTTGTGCGGATTAATTAGCTTTGCTCTCTCTCTCTCTCTCTCTCTCTCTCTCTCTCTCTCTCTCTCTCTCTCTCTCTCTCTCTCTCTCTCTCTCTCTCTCTCTCTCTCTCTCTCACTCTCGCTCTCTGTCTCGCTCTCTCGAAACACCCCGAGTAGCTGGGGAGTTGCTAACCAAGTGGCTCTTGTGACCGTCTGAGGGGTCCTAATTATACTAGCCAATATATCGATTGGGTTGAATTGTGACGATACCGGCGGCAGAGTTGGATACTGAGGGCTTTCGCTAAGAGCCGTTACTTGGTGGATAGCTATGAAGCAAACTATATCGATGTTTGTTAAATGAGACATATCGATATTATCTTTTATATGAGAATGCAAAATTTGTACTGAAA
>JAWDGP010002794.1:0-14805 GCA_033675545.1 Elysia crispata | reverse complement strand
GCGGCGTGCAGGAGGCAGCAGAGACCCAGTCGCTTGTTCCCTGATTGGCCCGAATCGGGGCTTGCCAGAATTCTCAGCTCTTGACAGCCACGAAACCAACAATCCTATAGGTATCGCTGGTGATAGGTGACCTCTGTGACTGGCTAGCGGCGTGCAGGAGGCAGCAGAGACCCAGTCGCTTGTTGCCTGATTGGGCCGAATCGGGCCACACCAGGACATCAAAACTCTGACAGCCACGAAACCAACAGTCCTATAGGTATCGTTGGTGGTTACCTCTGTGACTGGCTAGAGGCGACCTAGCCACCTGCTATAATTATGGTGTTACACCCCGCCAACCCGGTCCACACCTTTTCAAATATTTCTGTCTCCACACGTTGTTTCAGTTATGTTTGATCATTAATGTCCAATTGATAGTAACATCCTCACCGTGTGTTGATACCTAGATTTGTTTGTATCCACCAAGCTGTTATCACTAGGACAAGAACTCCCGACTCGCCGGGTGTACTGACCTCTGATGCCGGACCCGCTCTGTACCCGGTAATCTGCCTGGACAGGCTCACGCCCCATAAATCTGATTGGTTTACAACCAAGGCCACATACACATTCATGAAAGTTTTGGTAAAACAGAAGATTTCAACGTCTCTTAAGGCTGCGGGTATTCTCTTGACATTTCTCTCTCTGATCTAGACGGGAAATGAGGCTGCTAGATCCTTTAATCAAGATTTTCACAGCGGTGATCTGTTAGCCTCATCTTTGAAGGTGTTAAATTTGTATTTCTAATTTCAAGTAGATCAACTAGATCTAGGTCGTGCTTCATTGGAATAGTTTGACATAGATGAAAAACCAAGCGAGTGCCAGTGACCATGTTCAGAAAAGCATCGTGTTGGAGGTATCAGTTGTCAGTAGCAAAGTTTCACACAGCTCACCGCCAAGCCTGAATTCATCACTTCACCAAACTATGACAAGCTGCTGTCGAGTCAATAAACAATGACGACAACCATTTTGATTTCTAGTTGCATCTATTTTGTTTAATCAAAATTAAGCATGAAATGTCAACATATAGAAGTGAAAGGAAACGGCTATTTAACAAATCCCATACTATGAAGACGTTAATTATTATGTGTAAGTATAACAATTCAATTTAAATATTAAAACATTAGAAAAAGATCAAAAGTTAATTCCTCATTTTAAGACGCACCCTAAAAGATGAGTGATCATAACACTGCAGTGAAGCTTTCGTGATAAGACGTGAATATTCCAAAAAGCAATTCTGATGTTCAGGCTTCAAAGTAAGAACTCCCAAAGCTTCGATTAGCTCAACTCCTGGTAAAACTCCCAAAAGCTTCAGTTAGCGCTCAACTCTAGCAATTTATGCCTCGACAATGATGAAGACTTTCGCAGCTCAGGTGGTTTGAATGGATGGAGGTCGTAGTGTAAGACAAGCATGGTTTTATAGATTCGCGAGCAGAAGTTGGCCATTGTGTGATGGTTGCTAGCTTTTTGTATTCCTTCCCAATCATCCAAGATATCCCTTATGAGGAAACCCTGAAAGCGTGCACTTCCCCAGTTGTACAACAGGTGGACACACTGACCTGAGGGTTGCTGTAGGGAACAGCCTGAGGTCAGTGTGTGCTGTGTTGACCAGAGATCCCCATGAGGGCGAACTCCAGACACAATCCCGTCCGTAAATCTGTCCAACAGAGGGTGGGAAAGTTCACACCTAACTAGTTAGCAGGATTTTCTGCGGGAATTCCGATAGATACCCAAAAACCAACACTGTTTACTGCCTGAGAAGACGCGAACTGTTTCATTATATCGAACATCTCCGAGCGACATAAGGTTTGGGGTGCTTCTTTGAAGTTCGTGGTTTTGCCAGTGTCTAGTTGTTTGGGGAGAATAAGGCAGAACTTACTATTTGGGTTACAAGTAAGAAGGCTGTTATAGTATGTCAGCTTGTGGCAGTGGCAGTAGGCCTTCAGAGCAGATCTATAGTATGTCAGCTTGTGGGTGGAGCCAGGAGCACACCTAGCTTGTTATATTAGTAGACTTAGTTAGTGGCGGAAAACTAGTCTCCGCCCCTCTAGTAGATTATTTCCTTCTTGTTCTATTATATTCTGAAGATGATTTGTTTATAATGTAATGACTGCATAAAGTGACTAGCCGATCTATTCTTTTGTTCTGATCAGCTGGCCAGAGGAGCTGATTCAGGGATCTTGGGGAATTTAGGGAAACTACTTGTGCTAAGTTTATGTGATGCTTTGATCGGGAGATGCTAGACGTAGCGATAAGTTAACCCTCGGGTTTCGTACCGGTAGATCAAGATTCTTTCATCTCGGTCGGGAAACGAGTTGTTCCGCTCGATGAAGTAGAATTCTCCTCGGTTGGCGTTGGGCCTTGTTCTAGGGAAGCTGGACTGACGAACTGGGAATCCAGAGAAGTCTTTGACTGGGGACTGCGCTGACTGAGTCTTTAGTGTAAATGTAGAGCTCGAAAAGACCCGTTGTCAGTACAGTTTTTGGGACATCTTGAGGCCATATCGGTTAGAAGTATTGTTGAAACTCCTTGTGATCTTAGTTGAAATTGTTGAAGTACTGTGTGAGACCCCTGAGCAATTCTTGTGTTTGGATTATCAGTTCTAATAATTTTACTTGAATATCACCGTGACTCGGGCGGTGGCTGATTATTGGGCATTTGGTTTTAGCATCTTCTATACACCTACGCATTTTGTAATGGTCCTCTTATTATTCTGACCATTTTGTTTACGCATTTTGTTTTAGTAACCTGTTCTTAGTACGTTCCGCACAATTTTTTTACGCATTTGGTTTTGGTATTTTCTTGGCGCTTATTATTCTGAATCTGACCAATACGTTCCTATTGTCTTCTCTATGTATCTTGTTTTTAATATCTTCTTTCACGCACTTAGTTTTGTAAGTTCTGTGTATTTTTTCTTTGAGGATTGAATTCATTCATTGATATAATTTGAGCATTCGTGTAAAAAACTTACTATAGGTGTCGATAACTTTAACTTCTTCTTGCTGTATTCTTCCTTTCTCGAGCATAGCTATTGTGTTGTTGTTAAGTCTCAACACCCACTTATCTTTAGTTGAAGAACATTGGCCTTAGTACTCCACAGATACTCAAGGACCGTTGTGTGTGAACTCTGTAGTATTGCACGGCTGCTAGGCACGCTACCATAACCAGTTAGGGCCTGCAATTACTTACAGCAGGAAGAAGCACTGAGCCTCTACAGATAACTAGTGGGTCCTATTGTGGTAGAAGTGAGTAATCACCCACGCGGTTACAAACAGAGATAAAGAAGCATAGGAGGAAAAGAAAGCGTGCCGCAGAGAGAGAGAGAGAGAGAGAGAGAGAGAGAGAGAGAGAGAGAGAGAGAGAGAGAGAGAGAGAGAGAGAGACAGACAGACAGACAGACAGAGAGACAGAGAGAGAATGAGAGAACTTAAGAGACCTCTACACCACAAAGTTTGGCAATATTCAGAATCAACTCGGCCTGTTTTGATTGCAAGCTGATTCTAATTTTATAACAAACTTTGTGGAGTAGAGGTCTCCTAATACAGCAAATCACCCAACTCTGCGCTGTTTTAATCTCTGTAAGATGTTTGTGAGTTTCTAACGCTTATTATAAGGCTGGGTGCAAAGTGTCTAAACGGGTCTTCGGTTTATATTTGCTGAAAAGAGCAGAACCTCGTGACAACAACAGGAAGATAGAACTTAGAACAACATTTAAACCAATTTAGGTTAAAAGGAATAATTGTTTTAAAGTTTGTTTTACTTCTGAAAAAAAGAATTAGGAATCCTTTACCAAACTAAACTCGTTATTGGAGCAGGGTCAAGTCATTAGCAACCAGGTCTCTAGATGCATGCTTTGACCGAGAGGTGGATATCAATCAACACGTAAGCTCAAGCATGTTTCTCCGCCAAGGCCCGCCAAGATCCCGCCAAAGCCTGCGGATCTGTCGCTCCAAGCTGGCTATTATATTCTGTGAATAAAGTCAGATTGTTTAATAAACCATAAAAGTGTTATTGCGTCATCTCTGACTTCCAGCGTGTTAACGGCCATTGCGTGACTGTTTTTGTGTTTGTTTCCGCCACTATTTTGGAAAGCCTGTCTTTTGTTGTCGCTGATGGTGAAATCACAAGAGACCACAAAATCACACAGAGTAAAAATTCTTCCACTGTAGGGATAAAAAAAACCTGATGGTAGGAAGACGAGGCTGGATGACGGTTTAGGATGATATCAAAACCAGCAGGACAAGCCGGCACACAGTTCATCTGGCTCTAAAATCAACGCACACTTTTTTTTCACACACACAAAACACACACAAAAAAAATATAATCAACCAAAACCACAATTCTCTATTTGAAGTTTTAATGCCCCCCCCCCCCCCCAAAAAAAAAAAAAAAAATCCATTTAACCTCATAAACTGCCTTTGTTATAGTTTCACAAGGAATTAGCGGTCTGATTACGTCATGAACCCGACTGAGTTGAAGCGCGGTCGAGGGAGAGATCGATAGCGCAGAGATTTCAAGCGCCCCACAATATCGCAGGCCATAGATCTAGCCTTTAGCTTTTCTTTCTTTCTTTCTTTATTTTTATTGTTTCCTTTATTTTACAACGCCAGTTAGTTTGATCTCTGTTTTATTGAGGTTTTTGAAGCGTCCTAGAATCAGAGAAGTTTTACTAGGAAATAATGCACCATTTGAACGCCTTGCTTTATGATTCTTTTCTCAGCGGCCCAGGAAAAAAAAACAACGGTTTTTCCCAAACTTTATGTTCAGTGCGGCGCGCAACGTTATAAAACACGAGCAGAATAGCCTTGGCCCAAGGACGTCGGAAGGAATGAGTAGACACAAGAAAAAAATGTACATAGAATGGATAGAAGGAGAGTTGGACGCATTATAGATCTTTAAATAAATAGACAAACAGAGAAATAGATGTACATTAATGCACGGATGTTGGATAGAAAGAGGGGTGTTGCGATAGATAGAGATGCATTCCTGTAAAGATAGTTACATCAAGTTTATATAGGAAGTTAAATAAGGCTGGACAGATAGAGAGATATGAAAGAAAATAAACACACACACACATTCCTAGTAATTAAGTATTATTATAGAAAGATAGAAGGCAAGATAAATTGTAAACAAATCCAATAAAACTATTTTAGATGGAGATATTATCAATGAATGTTGGGGAGCGAAGGTTGGTTTTGCGGTCAAAGTGTCTACCCTGATATCCACAGGTTCGAACCCCACATGGTCAGTATGGGGTGAGTTTAGAGTCTCATTGTGTCATGGCCGAATGGATACAGAGGACTGGTCAGTTCCTCCCTGACCGACAAGGCTCAAAGCTGTATTAAACAGGTCTGAGAGAGAGAGAGAGAGAGAGAGAGAGAGAGAGAGAGAGAGAGAGAGAGAGAGAAATAAATCCAAATAGAAAAGCAAAAACACCACACTTGGAGGACAACTTGGTAATTATAAAGGATCCAAAAAGGACGTAGTTATAAAGTGGTGTGCCTGTCTCTTTTTAAGCCGAGAGAGAGAGAGAGAGAGAGAGAGAGAGAGAGAGAGAGAGAGACAGACAGACAGACAGACAGACAGACAGACAGACAGACAGACAGACAGACAGACAGACAGACAGATAGAAAACGAAATGGAGAATCAGAGGGAGATAGGGGACGAGAGAGAGGGAGAGAGAGAGCGAGAGAGAGGGAGAGAGAGAGCGAGAGAGAGGGAGAGAGAGAGCGAGAGAGAACAAGTTAGAGTGATAAAGAACGAGAGAGAGAGAGAACAAGAGAGAGAGAGAGAGAAAGAGAGAGAGAAAGAAAGAGACAGAGAGAGAGAAAGAGAGAGAGACAGAGAGAGAGAGAGAGAGAAAGAGAGAGAGAGAGAGACAGAGAGAGAGAGAGAGAGTGACTTAGGTCCGTTAAACACATACATCATGTTGTTTCTGTCCTCCTGTTTCCGGTGACGTCACTAGGTGAGTCCTGAAAGACCCTACACTGTTCCCAACAGATCTTCATCAGCGTGTTTAGTGCGATGGTTGCTAGTCAGCACACCCAAGTTACTTTCTCCTTATTTTACAGTTTGCGTGCATTTCAATACGCTACGAAATGAAGAATAGGAATTTTCTTCGATATGTGAAATACTTCCTCCTCCTCTTCTACCCCCCCCCCCCCAAAAAAAAAAAAAAAAAGCAAGAAAAGTAGTGCTGAGCTTTAACTAGATATTAAAGAGATTATACAAGCAAAAATTAATCGCTGGATTTCAAGGTTCGAGTCCGCCCCACACAGTTTTTCAGTCAATCAAGATAATTGGAGATGCCAAACCTCAGCCACGAAATTTATGGCAGAGATTCCTTTATAGCCAACTAGATTTCGCTTTGTAAGGCTTCACATTGTGTCTTATATTTGACGTGAGAAGCGGATTATCATTCTCCACCAATCGAGTTGATCCTAACATGTGACATAATTCCCCACGCTAGTGATCACCACAGCCCTATTTTCCGACACAAATGACTTTGAGCTTCAATTTAACAACTCGTTCATAAACTGCATTAACTATGATTGTGAACTGACTGTTACAGAGAATCTTAGTTTTAGATGTTTTTTTAAAAATCAGTAGGTTAGTCACTTTAAGGTATAAAAGCCAGCCTGACCTTGTCAAAAGACAACTTTGTTCGGTGAAGTCCTATTGTTGCTAGAGCGAGTGGTCTTCTCACCCAGCCATACATCCTTCTGGCGTCCAGTAACACATCCAGTGAGTTCTAGGAAACCTTAGAGATCGGATTCAAGTTCAAATCAATATGTGCCGAAGCTGGGGAGACCGAGAAGATAACTTTACATACCGTACCGGGTACTTCATTCTGACAGGTAGAAATGGTGGATGTGGCAGAAACTAAAAGTCTGGAGCTGTGCCTGTGATTAGTCGACAATCCTAGAGGGCGCCACGGGTGGTTAATATGCAAAATAGGTTTGTGTTCCGGTCAGTGGCGACTTGTGTCCAGTGCCAAGTACTGCAGGAATCGCGAGATCGCCATCATCTGCTGACCTAGTTTTTCCACTGTCCCGGGGTTCTTTGTTCAGGATCTGGACCAGGGATGTGTGGAGAAAGAGAGATGAAGAGATAGAGACAAGAGAAAAGAAGCGGAGAGAAAGG
This sequence comes from Elysia crispata, assembly GCA_033675545.1. Lineage (NCBI taxonomy): Eukaryota > Metazoa > Mollusca > Gastropoda > Plakobranchidae > Elysia > Elysia crispata. Next base: position 7,629 of record JAWDGP010002794.1, on the reverse strand, counting down.
GAGATTTTGAAAGAATAATATAGAGAGATGGTGTTATGAGGGCGAGGGATATTTAGTTTAGAACGAGACGTATCAAACCAAGATGTGTTTTAAATTGTGCACATCAAGAAGAATAATCTATTTCCCGAATATTAAAATAGAAACCTTCCTAATCTCAACACGACACTTTTTCACTTCACGGGTTTAATGTAACATTTCGGGTCACATTTAAAAGCAGAACTCCTTTGAAGTAAACTTTTGTTTCCAGTATGTGGCATACTCCTAAAGTTATTCGTCGAAAATAACTGCACGGTGGAGTACAAGAAGCTAATTCAAATTATTGAAGTTGAGTCTGGAAGGAGAATGATATTTCATGTTTTATACAATTGAATGCTGAGTTATTCTGTGAGTCTCAGATGATCGCAGAAACTTCACCGATAAGATTGTTGGTGATTGCTTCATTGACCTCCATTGTTATCTTAAAGTTTTCCATGTTTATCGAGAAGAATTAAAAACAGAAAACAGTAGCAGCAAGGGGACAGCTGACCTCAGAGGTCACGGCCATCAGCTGGAGATTCGACCGTACATGCCATGAACTAAAAGTATTTTAGATTGAGATCCGAATTGATCGTCTAGACCCGGGTGATACGGATTCTTAGAACATCCTCATCAATCTCATGAAGCCAACACCCACCCACACTCACACACACACCCACACCCACACAATCAGGTCCGGAAGTCTGAGATTAATGCGGAGAGACGGGGAGGATATCGTCACAACACCAGTTATGACCAGAACAGGTGAGCACAGCAGCCTGCCGGATTTCCTGACCAGTCCTTGATGAAACTTTCTGAGAACCTTTTCTCCCTTTCCACTTTAGAATTTTCTAACTATCTCAAACGGAAACCTATTTTGACTTTAGCGCTAGCAGATATTGTCTGTCCTTTTCTCAGTCAACTTTTCCGGTAAAGGGTGTCATGCTGGCCGCATCAAGTTCAATCTACACATTTCTAGATTAAAATGGAGCCGCAAGCTGGGACTAAATAAACTAGCAGATAATCTTCAATTATATGATTATATTGAGATAAACTAGCAGATAATCTTCACTTATGTGATTATATTGACATAAACTAGCAGATAATCTTCACTTATGTGATTATATTGACATAAACTCGCAGATAATCTTCAATTATGTGATTATATTTACATAAACTAGCAGATAATCTTCAATTATTATGTGATTATATTTACATAAACTAGCAGATAATCTGCAATCATGCGATTATATTTACATAAACTAGCAGATAATCTTCAATTATGTGGTTATATTAACATAAACTAGTAGATAATCTTCAATCATGTGATTATATTTACATAAACTAGTAGATAATCTTAAATCATGTGATTATGTTTCCATAAACTAGCAGATAATCTTCACTTATGTGGTTATATTTACATAAACTCGCAGATAACCTTCAATTATGTGATTATATTTACATAACTTAGCAGATAATCTTCACTTATGTGGATATATTGACATAAACTAGCAGATAATCTTCAATTATGTGATTATATTGACATAAACTAGCAGATAATCTCCAATCATGTGATTATATTTACATAAACTAGCAGGTTATCTTCAATGATGTGATTATATTGACATAAACTCGCAGATAATCTTCAATTATGTGATTATATTGACATAAACTCGCAGATAATCTTCAATTATGTGATTATATTGACATAAACTAGCAGATAATCTTCAATTATGTGATTATATTGACATAAACTAGCAGATAATCTTCAATTATGTGATTATATTTACATAAACTAGCAGATAATCTTCAATTATGTGATTATATTTACATAAACTAGCAGATAATCTTCAATTATGTGATTATATTTACATAAACTAGCAGATAATCTTCAATTATGTGATTATATTTACATAAACTAGCAGATAATCTTCAATCATGTGATTATATTTACATAAACTAGCAGATAATCTTCAATCATGTGATCATATTTACATAAATTAGCAGATAATCTTCAATTATGTGATTATATTTACATAAACTAGCAGATAATCTTCAATTATGTGATTATATTTATATAAACTAGTAAAAACAAGAATTAAAAGAATCGCCAAGTTTTTATACTTGAAGAATAGGCATTATGATTTTGTATGACCTAATAATGGAAATATGCAAACAGTTACAAATTGGTTTGAGTATAATTAGGATGCTCTAACATTACTTATCTAAGCATCGCTATTTACAGCTCAGTTTATCTTTGATGCGTCATTATTATGTCAGAGAGATGAAACTCTTTTTTTTTTCACTCTCCCCTTATTGAGATGTATTTTCTATTTCTTTGAAGTCTTCTTTTGACTTGCTCCTTTCAACGCTGCCCAAACTGCACCAGTTTTATCATGTTGACCTTTTCAGTAATGAACAATTAATAAAAGCAAAGAGGAAAATATTCGCTAAATGTATCAAAACGGAGGAAAACTCTTTTCATCTGAGTTTTTTTCTAAGGGTTTCGTTGTAGGCTCAAACACCCGAATAAAAGCGTCTCGACTGAAGGTGTGATGTGACTGGTTGGCTGTCACTCTTGAGTAAGACCTGTAGAATTAAATTTCTAATGTGATCATTTGATGCTCTATTGGTCGCAATTTAACATTGCTATTGCAGGGCTGAAAAAATAGTTGGATTTTGTGTAGTTCATTTGTGCTGATCAGTAAGCTGTTGTATTTATTTACTTTTCTTTCTTTATTTCTTTTCATTTCTCTCTCAGCAGTAATTGCAATTAATGAAATATTGATTTGGTTTTGCATGATCCTTACATCCATATCGAGGACAATAGGTGTTTCTCAATCTTTGCAACTTTCCCACGGTTGTCTAAAATATTTTGCATGTTTATATTTTGATTATGTTCCCTCCCTTTGTTTGCGATGATCGGATAATCGCAGCGATATCGCCAGAACTCTTCCTCTGTTCTTACAACAATTCTTGTGATTGTGGTGTTGTCACGCACACATGTTCAACTGCCCCCAGGTGATGGCGCGTCACAGACAGTTCTACAATAGGTTCACGGCACATACTTCTAGCTTGCCGTTATGCTTTATAATCATAGCAATAGCTCTTGAGAGACATTTCGTTGCTGGTGCTTTAAAAATTGTCAATCGGTTTTTGAAGAGCTGAAAAGTAACTACGTGTCTCTGGTTCACAGTTTTACCAGACAGTTCAAAATGTCGAGAGATTTCACGTATGAGTTTTCCGAAATAATAATAATAATAATAATAATAATAATAATAATAATAATAATAATAATAATAATAATAATAATAATAATAATAATAATAATGATAATAATAGTAATAATAATAATAATAATAATAATAATAATAATAATAATAATAATAATAATAATAATAATAATAATAATAATAATAATAATAATAATAATAATAATAATAATAATAATGATAATAATAATAATAATAATAATAATAATAATAATAATAATAATAATAATAATAATAATAATAATAATAATAATAATAATAATAATAATAATAATAATAATAATAATAATAATAATAATAATAATAATAATAATAATAATAATAATAATAATAATAATAATAATAATAATAATAATAATAATAATAATAATAATAATAATAATAATAATAATAATAATAATAATAATAATAATAGTAATAATAATAATAGTAATAATAGTAATAATAAAAATAATAATAATAATAATAATAATAATAATAATAATAATAATAATAATAATAATAATTATATAAGCGGCATCTTCCCTTCTTTCAGCTATAGTAGAAACACTGTCTGCTGGTTCTTCTACTGCCCTTATCTCAAAGGAGACACCCTGTGCAAGCTCTCTGTAGGAATAACACTTGAGGCTCTACCCCTGATAGGTCGCACTAGTGTCTCTAGACAGGATAAGGCTCAGGATACTCCCTCCACCCCCCCCCCCCCCTAAACTCTAGACTGAGGTAGCTTAACATGACAAGCGAGTGAAAAAACCAACAAAAACACTGATCAAAAAATGGATCCAAATCTTAACCTCACCGCTGATGGAACTCTAAACAGTTTCAAACAAGAGAAAAAGACATAAAATTACGGCAAGATAGATAAACAAGCATAGAAAAGATTGGGGAGACAAAGGACCTGAGAGAGAGAGAGAGAGAGAGAGAGAGAGAGAGAGAGAGAGAGAGAGAGAGAGAGAGAGAGAGAGAGAGAGAGATCGTGAAAACCTAGAAACTGCCTTTGACCGCTCGGTCGAGCTTTCCAAAAAAAAAAAAAAAAAAAGTGCAGGCAAGGTCGGACGCCAAAAATATTTTTTTGTGCAATTCATTTTAAAACTTTAAATTGAACAAGTTAGTCTTAGGTTCTGTGATTGTGCATGTAGTTGACAATTCCGATAGTAAAATGTTTTTTTTAGTGGAGCTGTTTTAAGACTTTAGTGATCTTAGTTAGTCTTTAGGTTCTGTGATTGTGCATGTAGTTGACAATTCCGATAGTAAAATGCTTTTTTTAGTGAGCTGTTTTAAGACTTTAGTGATCTTAGTTAGTCTTTAGGGTTCTGTGATTGTGCATGTAGTTGACAATTCCGATAGTAAAATGTTTTTTTTAGTGAGCTGTTTTAAGACTTTAGTGATCTTAGTTAGTCTTTACGGTTCTGTCATTGTGCATGTAGTTGACAATACCGATAGTAAAATGTTTTTTTTAGTGAGCTGTTTTAAGATCTTTGAAGTGATCTTAGTTAGTCTTTAGGTTCTGTGATTGTGCATGTAGTTGACAATTCCGATAGTAAAATGCTTTTTTTAGTGGAGCTGTTTTAAGACTTTAGTGATCTTAGTTAGTCTTTAGGTTCTGTGATTGTGTATGTAGTTGATAATTCCGATAGTAAAATGCTTTTTTTAGTGAGCTGTTTTTAGACTTTAGTGATCTTAGTTAGTCTTTAGGGTTCTGTCATTGTGCATGTAGTTGACAATTCCGATAGTAAAATTGCTTTTTTAGTGGAGCTGTTTTAAGACTTTTAGTGATCTTAGTTAGTCTTTAGGGTTCTGTGATTGTGCATGTAGTTGACAATTCCTGATAGTAAAATGCTTTTTTAGTGAGCTGTTTTTTAGACTTTAGGGTGATCTTAGTTAGTCTTTTAGGGTTCTGTCATTGTGCATATAGTTGACAATTCCGATAATAGTAAAAATGCTTTTTTTAGTGAGCTGTTTTTAGACTTTAGTGATCTTAGTTAGTCTTTAGGGTTCTGTCATTGTGCATGTAGTTGACAATTCCGATAGTAAAATGTTTTTTTTAGTGAGCTGTTTTAAGACTTTAGTGATCTTAGTTAGTCTTTAGGGTTTCTGTCATTATTGCATGTAGTTGACAATTCCGATAGTAAAATGCTTTTTTTAGTGAGCTGTTTTTAGACTTTAGTGATCTTAGTTAGTCTTTAGGGTTCTGTCATTGTGCATGTAGTTGACAATTCCGATAATAAAATGTTTTTTTTAGTGAGCTGTTTTTAGACTTTAGTGATCTTAGTTAGTCTTTAGGGTTCTGTCATTGTGCATGTAGTTGACAATTCCGATAGTAAAATGTTTTTTTTAGTGAGCTGTTTTAAGACTTTAGTGATCTTAGTTAGTCTTTAGGGTTCTGTCATTGTGCATGTAGTTGACAATTCCGATAGTAAAATGTTTTTTTTAGTGAGCTGTTTTTAGACTTTAGTGATCTTAGTTAGTCTTTAGGGTTCTGTCATTGTGCATGTAGTTGACAATTCCGATAGTAAAATGCTTTTTTTAGTGAGCTGTTTTTAGACTTTAGTGATCTTAGTTAGTCTTTAGGGTTCTGTCATTGTGCATGTAGTTGACAATTCCGATAGTAAAATGCTTTTTTTAGTGAGCTGTTTTTAGACTTTAGTGATCTTAGTTAGTCTTTAGGGTTCTGTCATTGTGCATGTAGTTGACAATTCCGATGAAGTAAAATGCTTTTTAGTGAGCTGTTTTTAGACTTTAGTGATCTTAGTTAGTCTTTAGGGTCCTGTCATTGTGCATGTAGTTGACAATTCCGATAGTAAAATGTTTTTTTTTAGTGAGCTGTTTTTAGACTTTAGTGATCTTAGTTAGTCTTTAGGGTTCTGTCATTGTGCATGTAGTTGACAATTCCGATAGTAAAATGCTTTTTTTAGTGAGCTGTTTAAGACTTTAGTGATCTTAGTTAGTCTTTAGGGTTCTGTCATTGTGCATGTAGTTGACAATTCCGATAGTAAAATGCTTTAGTGAAGCTGTTTTAGACTTTGTTGATCTTAAATTGGTCTTGCTAAAGTTCTGTCATTGTATGTGATTGACATTCGAATGTCAAATCACTTAGTGAGCTGTTTTTAGACTTTAGTGATCTTAGTTAGTCTTTAGGGTTCTGTGATTGTGCATGTAGTTGACAATTCCGATAGTAAAATGCTTTTTTTAGTGAGCTGTTTTAAGGCTTTAGTGATCTTAGTTAGTCTTTAGGGTTCTGTCATTGTGCATGTAGTTGACAATTCCGATAGTAAAATGTTTTTTTTTAGTGAGCTGTTTTTAGACTTTAGTGATCTTAGTTAGTCTTTAGGGTTCTGTCATTGTGCATGTAGTTGACAATTCCGATAGTAAAATGTTTTTTTTAGTGAGCTGTTTTAAGACTTTAGTGATCTTAGTTAGTCTTTAGGGTTCTGTCATTGTGCATGTAGTTGACAATTCCGATAGTAAAATGTTTTTTTTTAGTGAGCTGTTTTTAGACTTTAGTGATCTTAGTTAGTCTTTAGGGTTCTGTCATTGTGCATGTAGTTGACAATTCCGATAGTAAAATGCTTTTTTTAGTGAGCTGTTTTAAGACTTTAGTGATCTTAGTTAGTCTTTAGGGTTCTGTGATTGTGCATGTAGTTGACAATTCCTATAGTATGCTCGTTCGAAAAATAATTTCCAAAGAAAATGGCTGTTGATGGAAAGGGACGCAAGTAGATCAGATTTGAGCCAAATTCTAGCAGAGGCTGAAACTGCAATATTCCTCACATCTGAAAACAATTTCACTGATAATTTTTACCCCCCAGAATTATAAAATCCATTTACTTCCAGGCGCAGCAGTAATATAAAAGGTGAAAACTATTAAAAAAAAAAAAGTCGGGAAATTGCATAATTTATGGCAAGTGATGCGTGTATACAATAAAGTGATGTGTGTATACAGAAAAGTGATGTGTGTATATGGTAAAGTGATGCGTGTATACAGTAAAGTGATGTGTGTATATAAATAAGTGATGTGTGTATATGGTAAAGTGATGCGTGTATACAGTAAAGTGATGTGTGTATATAAATAAGTGATGTGTGTATATGGTAAAGTGATGCGTGTATAACAAATTTTTTGTAAAGTGGTGATGTATATATATGGTAAAAGTGATGCATATATACACAGTGAAATTGATGTGTGTATATAAATACATTGTGATGTGTATATATGGTAGCAAGAAAGACAATAATGTATATAGTAAAGTGATGTGTGTATACAGTAAAGTGATGTGTGAATATGTTAAAGTGATGCGTGTATACAGTAAAGTGATGTGTGTATATAAATAAGTGATGTGTGTATATG
>JAWDGP010002793.1:0-11693 GCA_033675545.1 Elysia crispata | reverse complement strand
TGTATCTGTCCGCGTAATCACGGCGGAAAAAAGGTTATTTGTAAAAAATGAAACTTGAGCGCGCTTAGCGGCATTTTAGGGCACTTTAAGTTGGAATTTCGAAAAAAAAAGGTAAGTGGTAATTTTTACGATTACGACTAGCGGTAGGATGGAAAAAGTCAAAAAAAAAAAAGAAAAAACTTTTTTTTAAAAGGACGTTTTCGCTTCCGTTTTTTCTATTTCCAGTGATAAAAAGGGCGGAAAAAGTAAGTGGTTTTGTTTTTTTCAGTAAGGGGAGGCGGAAAATGTGAAAAAGATTATATAAAAAAAGAAAATTTTTTTCTCCTTTAGGGAGCTTTTTCACTATTTTTGGTGGTTAGTTTGCCGGAAAAGATGATTAGGAAGTGTTTCGGGGGTAAGGAGAAGGAGTAGAGAGCAAAAATGTAATTTTAAGAAAAAGGTGTTAAGCGCGTTTTTTAGGCATTATGGGTCGGAAAAACGGAGTGTGTGTGGGTAGGTGATGTGTTCGCGTAATCACGGCGGAAAAAAGGTAATTTGTAAAAAATGAAATTTGAGCGCGCTTATCGGCATTTTAGGGCTTTTTAAGTCGGAATTTCGAAAAAAAAGGTAAGTGGTAATTTTCCCGATTACGAGGAGCGGTAGGGTGGAAAAAGGCAAAAAAAAAAAAAAGAAAAATTTTTTATGGCACGTTTTTCCTTGCGGTTTTTCTATTTCCGATGATATAAAGGGCGGAAAAAGTAATTTGTTTTGTTTATTTCCGTAAGGGGAGAGGGAAAAAGTGAAATAAACTATAAAAAAAAGAAAAAAAATTTTTCCTCCTTTCGGGAGGTTTTTTGACTATTTTTGGTGGTTAGTTTGCCGGAAAAGATGATTAGGAAGTGTTTCGGGGGTAAGGAGAAGGAGTAGAGAGCAAAAAAAAGTAATTTTAAGAAAAAGGTGTAAAGCGCGTTTTTTAGACATTATGGGTCGGAAAAACGGAGTGTGTGTGGGTAGGTGTATGTGTCCGCGTAATCACGGCGGAAAAAAGGTAATTTGTAAAAAATGAAACTTGAGCGCGCTTAGCGGCATTTTAGGGCACTTTAAGTCGGAATTTCGAAAACAAAGGTACGTGGTAATTTTTCCGATTACGAGGAGCGGTAGGGTGGAAAAAAATCAAATTAAAAAAAAAAAAATATTTTTTTTAAAAGGACGTTTTCCCTTGCGGTTTTCCTATTTCCGGTGATAAAAAGAGGGAAAAAAGTAAGTGGTTTTGTTTTTTTCCGTAAGGGGAGAGGGAAAATAAGAAATAGATTATAAAAAAAAGAAAATTTTTTTTCTCCTTTAGGGAGCTTTTTAACTATTTTTGGTGGTTAGTTTGCCGGAAAAGATGATTAGGAAGTGTTTCGGGGGTAAGGAGAAGGAGTAGAGAGCAAAAAAAAGTAATTTTAAGAAAAAGGTGTAAAGCGCGTTTTTTACACATTATTGGTCGGAAAAACGGAGTGTGTGTGGGTAGGTGATGTGTTCGCGTAATCACGGCGGAAAAAAGGTAATTTGTAAAAAATGAAACTTGAGCGCGCTTATCGGCATTTTAGGGCATTTAAAATCGGAATTTCGAAAAAAAAGGTAAGTGGTAATTTTCCCGATTCCGAGGAGCGGTAGGATGCAAAAAAGTAAAAAAAAAAAAAAGAACAATTTTTTATGGGACGTTTTCCCTTGCGGTTTTTCTATTTCCGATGATAAAAAGGGCGGAAAAAGTAAGTGGTTTTGTTAATTTCCGTAAGGGGAGAGGGAAAAAGTGAAATAAACTATAAAAAAAGAACAAAAATTTTTTTCTTCTTTTGGGAGGTTTTTTGACCATTTCTTGGTCGTTAGTTTGCCGGAAAAGATGATTAGGAAGTGTTTCGGGGGTAAGGAGAAGGAGTAGAGGAGAAAAAAAGTAATTTTAAGAAAAAGGTGTTAAGCGCGTTTTTTAAACATAATGTTCGGAAAAACGGAGTGTGTGTGGGTAGGTGTATGTGTCCGCGTAATCACGGCGGAAAAAAGGTATTTTTTAAAAAATGAAACTTGAGCGCGCTTAGCGGCATTTTAGGGCACTTTAAGTCGGAATTTCGAAAAAAAAGGTAAGTGGTAATTTTTCCGATTACGAGGAGCGGTAGGGTGCCAAAAAAAAAAAAAAAAAAAAAAAAAGAAAAATTTTTTATGGGACGTTTTCCCTTGCGGTTTTTCTATTTCCGATGATAAAAAGGGCGGAAAAAGTAAGTGGTTTTGTTTTTTTCCGTAAGGGGAGAGGGAAAATGTGAAATAGATTATAAAAAAAAAAAAAAAAAATTTTTCTCCTTTAAGGAGCTTTTTTGACCATATTTTTTGGTCGCTAGTTTGCCGGAAAAGATGATTAGGAAGTGTTTCGGGGGTAAGGAGAAGGAGTAGAGAGCAAAAAAAAGTAATTTTAAGAAAAAGGTGTAAAGCGCGTTTTTACACATTATGGGTCGGAAAAACGGAGTGTGTGTGGGTAGGTGTATGTGTACGCGTAATCACGGCGGAAAAAAGGTAATTTTTAAAAAATGAAACTTGAGCGCGCTTATGGGCATTTTAGGGCATTTTAAGTCGGAATTTCGAAAAAAAAGGTAAGTGGTAATTTTCCAGATTACGAGAAGCGGTAGGGTGCAAAAAAGTAAAAAAAAAAAAATTTTATGGGACCTTTTTCTCTTGCGGTTTTTCTATTTCCGATGATAAAAAAGGCGGAAAAAGTAAGTGGTTTTGTTTATTTCCGTAAGGGGAGAGGGAAAATGTGAAAAAAATTATAAAAAAAAGCAAAAAAAATTTTCCGCCTTTCTGGATGTTTTTTGACTATTTTTGGTCGCTAGTTTGCCGGAAAAGATGATTAGGAAGTGTTTCGGGGGTAAGGAGAAGGTGTAGAGAGCAAAAAAAAGGTACTTTTAAGAAAAAGGTGTGAAGCGCGTTTTTTAGGTAGGGGTAGGAAAAACGGATTGTATTTGGGTTGGTGTATGTGTTCGCGTAATTACGGCGAAAGAAAAGGGAATTTGTGAAAAATGAAACTTGAGCGCGCTTAGCGGCATTTTAGGGCACTTTAAGTCGGAATTTCGAAAAAAAAGGTAAGTGGTAATTTTTCCGATTACGAGGAGCGGTAGGGTGCAAAAAAGTTTAAAAAAAAAAAGAAAAATTTTTTTTTAAAAGGACGTTTTCGCTTGCGTTTTTCCTATTTCCGGTGATAAAAAGGGGGAAAAAAGTAAGTGGTTTTGTTTTTTTCCGTAAGGGAAGAGGGAAAATGTGAAATAGATTATAAAAAAAAAAAAAAAAAAATTTTTCTCCTTTAAGGAGCTTTTTTGACCATTTTTGGTCGCTAGTTTGCCGGAAAAGATGATTAGGAAGTGTTTCGGGGGTAAGGAGAAGGAGTAGAAAGCAAAAAAAAGTAATTTTAAGAAAAAGGTGTTAAGCGCGTTTTTTAGGCATAATGTGTCGGAAAAACGGAGTGTGTGTGGGTAGGTGTATGTGTGCGCGTAATCACGGCGGAAAAAAGGTAATTTGTAAAAAATGAAACTTGAGCGCGCTTAGCGGCATTTTAGGGCACTTTAAGTCGGAATTTCGAAATAAAAGGTAAGTGGTAATTTTTCCGATTACGAGGAGCGGTAGGGTGAAAAAAAGTCAAATAAAAAAAAAAAAAAATTTCTTATGGGACGTTTTCCCTTGCGGTTTTTCTATTTCCAGTGATAAAAAGGGCGGAAAAAGTAAGTGGTTTTGTTTTTTTCCGTAAGGGGAGAGGGAAAATAAGAAATAGATTATAAAAAAAAGAAAATTTTTTTTTCTCCTTTAGGGAGCTTTTTAACTATTTTTGGTGGTTAGTTTGCCGGAAAAGATGATTAGGAAGTGTTTCGGGGGTAAGGAGAAGGAGTAGAGAGCAAAAAAAAGTAATTTTAAGAAAAAGGTGTAAAGCGCGTTTTTTAGACATTATGGGTCGGAAAAACGGAGTGTGTGTGGGTAGGTGATGTGTTCGCGTAATCACCGCGGAAAAAAGGTAATTTGTAAAAAATGAAACTTGAGCGCGCTTAGCGGCATTTTAGGGCACTTTAAGTCGGAATTTCGAAAAAAAAGATAAATGGTAATTTTTCCGATTACGAGGAGCGGTAGGGTGAAAAAAAGTCAAAAAAAAAAAAAAAAAAAAATTTCTTATGGGACGTTTTACCTTGCGGTTTTTCTATTTCCAGTGATAAAAAGGGCGGAAAAAGTAAGTGGTTTTGTTTTTTTACGTAAGGGGAGAGGGAAAAAGTGAAATAGATTATAAAAAAAAAAGAAAATTTTTTTTCTCCTTTAGGGAGGTTTTTTGACTATTTTTGGTGGTTAGTTTGCCGGAAAAGATGATTAGGAAGTGTTTCGGGGGTAAGGAGAAGGAGTAGAGAGCAAAAAAAAAGTAATTTTAAGAAAAAGGTGTAAAGCGCGTTTTTTACACATTATGGGTCGGAAAAACGGAGTGTGTGTGGGTAGGTGATGTGTTCGCGTAATAACGGCGGAAAAAAGGTAATTTGTAAAAAATGAAACTTGAGCGCGCTTAGCGGCATTTTAGGGCACTTTAAGTCGGAATTTCGAAAAAAAAGGTAAGTGGTAATTTTTCCGATTACGAGGAGCGGTAGGGTGGAAAAAAGTCAAAAAAAAAAAAAAAAAAAAAAATTTTTTAAAAGGACGTTTTCCCTTGCGCTTTTCCTATTTCCGGTGATAAAAAGGGGGAAAAAAGTAAGTGGTTTTGTTTTTTTCCGTAAGGGGAGAGGGAAAATGTGAAATAGATTATAAAAAAAAGAAAATTTTTTTTCTCCTTTAGGGAGCTTTTTCACTATTTTTGGTGGTTAGTTTGCCGGAAAAGATGATTAGGAAGTGTTTCGGGGGTAAGGAGAAGGAGTAGAGAGCAAAAAAAAGTAATTTTAAGAAAAAGGTGTAAAGCGCGTTTTTTACACATTATGGGTCGGAAAAACGGAGTGTGTGTGGGTAGGTGATGTGTTCGCGTAATCACGGCGGAAAAAAAGGTAATTTGTAAAAAATGAAACTTGAGCGCCCTTATCGGCATTTTAGGGCATTTTAAGTCGGAATTTCAAAAAAAAAGGTAAGTGGTAATTTTCCCGATTACGAGGAGCGGTAGGGTGCAAGAAAGTTAAAAAAAAAAAGAAAAAGAAAATTTTTTATCGGACGTTTTCCCTTGCGGTTTTTCTATTTCCGATGATAAAAAGGGCGGAAAAAGTAAGTGGTTTTGTTTATTTCCGTAAGGGGAGAGGGAAAATATGAAAAAAATTTTTAAAAAAAGAAAATCCTCCTTTCGGGAGGTTTTTTGACCATTTTTGGTCGCTAGTTTGCCGGAAAAGATGATTAGGAAGTGTTTCGGGGGTAAGGAGAAGGAGTAGAGAGCAAAAAAAGCAGTTTTAAGAAAAAGGTGTTAAGCGCGTTTTTTAGGCATAATGTGTCGGAAAAACGGAGTGTGTGTGGGTAGGTGTATGTGTTCGCGTAATCACGGCGGAAAAAAGGTAATTTGTAAAAAATGAAACTTGAGCGCGCTTAGCGGCATTTTAGGGCACTTTAAGTCGGAATTTCGAAAAAAAAGGTAAGTGGTAATTTTTCCGATTACGAGGAGCGGTAGGGTGGAAAAAAGTCAAAAAAAAAAAAAAAAAAAAAAAATTTTTTAAAAGGACGTTTTCCCTTGCGGTTTTCCTATTTCCGGTGATAAAAAGGGCGGAAAAAGTAAGTGGTTTTGTTTTTTTCCGTAAGGGGAGAGGGAAAATGTGAAATAGATTATAAAAAAAAAGAAAATTTTTTTTTCTCCTTTAGGGAGCTTTTTCACTATTTTTGGTGGTTAGTTTGCCGGAAAAGATGATTAGGAAATGTTTCGGGGGTAAGGAGAAGGAGTAGAGAGTAAAAAAAAGTAATTTGAAGAAAAAGGTGTAAAGCGCGTTTTTTACACATTATGGGTCGGAAAAATGGAGTGTGTGTGGGTAGGTGTATGTGTCCGCGTAATCACGGCGGAAAAAAGGTAATTTTTAAAAAATGAAATTTGAGCGCGCTTAGCGGCATTTTAGGGCACTTTAAGTCGGAATTTCAAAAAAAAAGGTAAGTGGTAATTTTTCCGATTACGAGAAGCGGTAGGGTGGAAAAAAGTCAAAAAAAAAAAAAGAAAAAAAAATTTCTTATGGGACGTTTTCCCTTGCGGTTTTTCTATTTCCAGTGATAAAAAGGGCGGAAAAAGTAAGTGGTTTTGTTTTTTTCCGTAAGGGGAGAGGGAAAATGTGAAATAGATTATAAAAAAAGAAAATTTTTTTTCTCCTTTAGGGAGCTTTTTAACTATTTTTGGTGGTTAGTTTGCCGGAAAAGATGATTAGGAAGTGTTTCGGGGGTAAGGAGAAGGAGTAGAGAGCAAAAAAAAGTAATTTTAAGAAAAAGGTGTAAAGCGCGTTTTTTAGACATTATGGGTCGGAAAAACGGAGTGTGTGTGGGTAGGTGATGTGTTCGCGTAATCACGGCGGAAAAAAGGTAATTTGTAAAAAATGAAACTTGAGCGCGCTTAGCGGCATTTTAGGGCACTTTAAGTCGGAATTTCGAAAAAAAGGTAAGTGGTAATTTTTCCGATTACGAGGAGCGGTAGGGTGCAAAAAAGTCAAAAAAAAAAAAAAAAAAAAAAATTTTTAAAAGGACGTTTTTTGCTTCCGGTTTTCCTATTTCCGGTGATAAAAAGGGGGGAAAAAGTAAGTAGTTTTGTTTTTTTCCGTAAGGGGAGAGGGAAAATGTGAAATAGATTATAAAAAAAAAAAAAAAATTTTTTTCTCCTTTAGGGAGCTTTTAACTATTTTTGGTGCTTAGTTTGCCGGAAAAGATGATTAGGAAGTGTTTCGGGGGTAAGGAGAAGAAATAGAGAGCAAAACAAGTAATTTTAAGAAAAAGGTGTTAAGCGCCTTTTTTAGGCATAATGTGTCGGAAAAACGGAGTGTGTGTGGGTAGGTGTATGTGTCCGTGTAATCACGGCGGAAAAAAGGTAATTTGTAAAAAATGAAACTTGAGCGCGCTTAGCGGCATTTTAGGGCAATTTAAGTCGGAATTTAGAAAAAAAAAGGTACGTGGTAATATTTCTGATTACGAGGAGCTGTAGGGTGCAAAAAAGTCAAAAAAAAAAAAAAAAAAATTCTTATGGGACGTTTTCCCTTTGCGGTTTTTCTATTTCCAGTGATAAAAAGGGTGGAAAAAGTAAGTGGTTTTGTTTTTTTCCGTAAGGGGAGAGGGAAAATGTGAAATAGATTATAAAAAAAAAAAAAAAATTTTTCTCCTTTAGGGAGCTTTTTAACTATTTTTGGTGGTTAGTTTGCCGGAAAAGATGATTAGGAAGTGTTTCGGGGGTAAGGAGAAGGAGTAGAGAGCAAAAAAAAGTAATTTTAAGAAAAAGGTGTAAAGCGCGTTTTTTACACATTATGGGTCGGAAAAACGGAGTGTGTGTGGGTAGGTGATGTGTTCGCGTAATCACGGCGGAAAAAAGGTAATTTGTAAAAAATGAAACTTGAGCGCGCTTAGCGGCATTTTAGGGCATTTTAAGTCGGAATTTCGAAAAAAAGGTAAGTGGTAATTTTCCCGATTACGAGGAGCGGTAGGATGCAAAAAAGTAAAAAAAAAAAAAAAAAAAAGAAAAATTTTTTATGGGACGTTTTCCCTTGCGGTTTTTCTATTTCCGATGATAAAAAGGGCGGAAAAAGTAAGTGGTTTTGTTTATTTCCGTAAGGGGAGAGGGAAAATGTGAAAAAAATTATAAAAAAAAAGAAAAAAAATTTTTCCTCCTTTCGGGAGGTTTTTTAACCATTTTTGGTCGCTAGTTTGCCGGAAAAGATGATTAGGAAGTGTTTCGGGGGTAAGGAGAAGGAGTAGAGAGTAAAAAAAAAGTAATTTTAAGAAAAAGGTGTAAAGCGCGTTTTTTACACATTATGGGTCGGAAAAACGGAGTGTGTGTGGGTAGGTTATGTGTTCGCGTAATCACTGCGGAAAAAAAGGTTATTTGTAAAAAATGAAACTTGAGCGCGCTTATCAGCATTTTAGGGCATTTTAAGTCGGATTTTCGAAAAAAAGGTAAGTGGTAATTTTTCCGATTACGAGGAGCGGTAGGGTGAAAAAAAGTGAAATAAAAAAAAAAAAAAAAATTTCTTATGGGACGTTTTCCTTTGCGGTTTTTCTATTTCTAGTGATAAAAAGGGCGGAAAAAGTAAGTGGTTTTGTTTTTTTCCGTAAGGGGAGAGGGAAAATGTATAAAAAATTATAAAAAAAAGAAAAAAAAAATTTCCTCTTTTCGGGAGGTTTTTTGACCATTTTTGGTCGCTAGTTTCCGGAAAAGTCGATTAGGAAGTGTTTCGGGGGTAAGGAGAAGGAGTAGAGAGCAAAAAAAAGTAATTTTAAGAAAAAGGGTAAAGTGCGTTTTTTACACATTATGGGTCGGAAAAACGGAGTGTGTGTGGGTAGGTGATGTGTTCGCGTAATCACGGCGGAAAAAAAGGTAATTTGTAAAAAATGAAACTTGGGCGCGCTTATCGGCATTTTATGGCATTTTAGGTCGGAATTTCGAAAAAAAGGTAAGTGGTAATTTTCCCGATTACGAAGAGCGGTAGGATGCAATAAAAAAAAAAAAAAAAAAGAAAAATTTTTTATGGGACGTTTTCCCTTGCGGTTTTTCTATTTCCGATGATAAAAAGGGCGGAAAAAGTAAGTGGTTTTTTTATTTCCGTAAGGGGAGAAGGAAAAAGTGAAATAAACTATAAAAAAAAGAAAAAAAATTTTTCCTCCTTTTGGGAGGTTTTTTGACCATTTTTTGGTCGTTAGTTTGCGGGAAAAGATGATTAGGAAGTGTTTCGGGGGTAAGGAGAAGGAGTAGAGAGCAAAAAAAAAGTAACTTTAATAGAAAGGTGTAAAGCGCGTTTTCTACACATTATGGGTCGGAAAAACGGAATGTGTGTGGGTAGGTTATGAGTTCGCGTTATCACTGCGGAAAAAAAGGTTATTTGTAAAAAATGAAACTTGAGCGCGCTTATCAGCATTTTAGGGCATTTTAAGTCGGAATTTCGAAAAAAAAGGTAAATGGTAATTTTCTCGATTACGAGGAGCGGTAGGATGCAAAAAAGTAAAAAAAAAAGAAAAACTTTTGATGGGACGTTTTCCCTTGCGGTTTTCTTATTTCCGGTGATAAAAAGGGGGGGAAAAGTAAGTGGTTTTGTTTTTTTCCGTAAGGGGAGAGGGAAAGTGTGAAATAAATTATAAAAAAAAAATGAAACTTGAGCGCGCTTAGCGGCATTTTAGGGCACTTCAAGTCGGAATTTCGAAAAAAAAGCTAAATGGTAATTTTCCCGATTACGAGGAGCGGTAGGATGCAAAAAAGTAAAAAAAAAAGATAAATTTTGTATGGGACGTTTTTCATTGCGGTTTTTCTATTTCCGATGATAAAAAGGGCGGAAAAAGTAAGTGGTGTTGTTTATTTCCGTAAGGGGAGAGGGAAAATGTGAAAATAATTATAAAAAAAAAAAAAAAATTTTTCCTCATTTCGACAGGTTTTTTGACCATTTTTGGTCGCTAGTTTGCCGGAAAAGATGATTAGGAAGTGTTTCGGGGTTAAGGAGAAGGAGTAGAGAGGAAAAAAAATTAATTTTAAGAAAAAGGTGTTAAGCGTGTTTTTTAAGCATAATGTGTCGGAAAAACGGAGTGTGTGTGGGTAGGTGTATGTGTCCGCGTAATCACGGCGGAAAAAAGGTAATTTGTAAAAAATGAAACTTGAGCGCGCTTAGCGGCATTTTAGGGCACTTTAAGTCGGAATTTCTAAAAAAAAGGTAAGTGGTAATTTTTCCGATTACGAGGAGTGGTAAGTTGGAAAAAAATCAAAAAAAAAAGAAAAAATTTTTTTTTTAAAGGCCGTTTTCATTTGATTTTTTCTTATTTCCGGTGATAAAAAGAGGGAAAAAAGTAAGTGGTTTTGTTTTTTTCCGTAAGGGGAGAGGGAAAATGTAAAATAGAGTATTAAAAAGCAGAAATTTTTTTTTCCTCTTTTAGGGAGGTTTTTTGACCATTTTTGGTCGTTAGTTTGCCGGAAAAGATGATTAGAAAGTGTTTCGGGGGTAAGGAGAAGGAGTAGAGAGCAAAGAAAAGGTATTTTTAAGAAAAAGGTGTGAAGCGCGTTTTTTACACATTGTAGGTCGGAAAAACGGAGTGTGTGTGGGTAGGTGTATGTGTTCGCGTAATTACGGGGAAAGAAAAGGTAATTTGTGAAAAATGAAACTTGAGCGCGCTTAGCGGCATTTTAGGGCACTTTAAGTCGGAATTTCGAAAAAAAAGGTAAGTGGTAATTTTTCTGATTACGAGGAGCGGTAGGGTGCAAAAAAGTCAAAAAAAAAAAAAAGAAAAAAATTTTTTTAGAAGGACGTTTTCGCTTGCGGTTTTCCTATTTCCGGTGATACAAAGGGGGAAAAAAGTAAGTGGTTTCGTTTTTTTCCGTAAGGGGAGAGGAAAAATGTGAAATAGATTATAAAAAAAAAAAAAATTTTTTTTCTGCTTTAGGGAGCTTTTTAACTATTTTTGGTGCTTAGTTTGCCGGAAAAGATTATTAGGAAGTGTTTCGGGGGTAAGGAGAAGGAGTAGAGAGCAAAAAAAAGTAATTTTAAGAAAAAGGTCTAAAGCGCGTTTTTCACACATTATGGGTCGGAAAAACGTAGTGTGTGTGGGTAGGTGATGTGTTCGCGTAATCACGGCGGAAAAAAAGGTAATTTGTAAAAAATGAAACTTGAGCGCGCTTATCGGCATTTTAGGGCATTTTAAGTCGGAATTTCGAAAAAAAAAGGTAAGTGGTAATTTTCCCAATTACGAGGAGCGGTAGGATGCAAAAAAGTAAAAAAAAAAAAAAAAAGAAAAAAAAAAATTTTTTTAAAAGGACGTTTTCGCTTCCGGTTTTCCTATTTCCGGTGATAAAAAGAGGGAAAAAAGTAAGTGGTTTTGTTTTATTCCGTAAGGGGAGAGGAAAAATGTGAAATAGATTATAAAAAAAAAAAAAAATTTTTCCTCCTTTCGAGAGATTTTTTGACTATTTTTGGTCGCTAGTTTGCCGGAAAAGATGATTAGGAAGTGTTTCGGAGTTAAGGAGAAGGAGTAGAAAGGAAAAAAAAGTAATTTTAAGAAAAAGGTGTTAAGCGCGTTTTTTAGGCATAATGTGTCGGAAAAACGGAGTGTGTGTGAGTAGGTGTATGTGTCCGCGTAATCACGGCGGAAAAAAGGTAATTTGTAAAAAATGAAACTTGAGCGCGCTTATCGGCATTTTAGGGCACTTTAAGTCGAAATTTTGAAAAAAAAAGGTAAGTGCTAATTTTTCCGATTACGAGGAGCGGTAGGGTGAAAAAAAGTACAAAAGAAAAAAAAAAAAAAATTTTTTAAAAGGACGTTTTCCCTTGTGGTTTTCCTATTTCCGGTCATAAAAAGGGAGAAAAATGTAAGTGGTTTTGTTTTTTTCCGTAAGGGGAGAAGGAAAATGTGAAATAGAATATTAAAATTCAGAAAATTTGTTTTTCTTCTTTAGGGACATTTTTAACTATTTTTGGTGGTTAGTTTGCCGGAAAAGATGATTAGGAAGTGTTTCGGGGGTAAGGAGAAGGAGTAGAGAGCAAAAAAAAAGTAATTTTAAGAAAAAGGTGTAAAGCGCATTTTTTAAACATTAT